>JADRCH010007527.1:2678815-2843620 GCA_019843965.1 Rhynchomys soricoides
TTTTTTTTTTTTTTTTTTTTTTTTTTTTTTTTTTTTTTTTTTTTTTTAAGTTGTCAGGTCTGAGTATGGAGCCCAGAACCTTGTGCATGCTAAACAATGGCTCTACCCCTGAGATATATACCCAACTTATCCCAGGATCTTTTCTGGCTTTCTGATCTTTGCTATTTATGTTGTTTCTCTTTGGTTCCTTGTTCTTTTCTCACAAAAAGATCTAAGTAAAGTCTTTGATCCAGATACCTCTGGTTCTCAGACAGAAGTTCACAGTGCTCACACTTCCTCTTTCACATGGTTTGTGTTGAGATTCATTTGTTCACACTACTCTGTTCTTTCAAGAACCCTTGTCTGGGGTTGGAGAGACAGCTCAGCCTGTAAAGTGCTTACAGCTTACACATGGTGACTTGAGTTCAATCCCCAGAACTTGTTTAAAAGCAAAAAAACCAAAAACAAATACAAACAAACAAACAAACAGGCATGACAGCCAGAGAGGTGGCTTTAGCAGTTAACAGCACTGGTGAGAGAGGACCTAAGCTTGGTTCCCAGGGCTCTAAAACTCCAGTTTCAGGCCTCAGACAGCCTCCTGTAACCTCTTCATGCACCAGACATGGTCCATATGCATGCAAGCAAAACACTCATACACATAAAGTGAAAAATAAAAGTCTAAAAAAAAAAGTCGAACATAGTGATGCATGTTTATAATCCCAGTGCTAGGGAGGCAGATGTCTGGACCTTGTTGGCCAGCCAGCCGGCCAGCCAGCTTAGCCTACTAGGTGAGCTCCAGGCCAATGAAAGACCCTGTCTCACAAAACGGGGTAGAAAGAAAAGACAAAATGGATGTCTCCTGAGGAATGATGCCTACAATTGTCCTCTGGCCTCCATGTGCAACACAAAGCCATGTGTGAATATTTGCAACAGGGTAAACATGAGAACTTGACACTCAGAATTAGACTGGATCCCTGGATCCTCTCATCTAGTAAAGCTGCTCTTTGACCCTCCCATCTGTCTTATTTTTCTGCTGGTGTGCTAAGGCACCATGACCAAGGCAACTTAGAGAAGAAACAGTTTATTGAGGGCTTACATTTATAGAGGATGAGGCAAGGACTTGGTAGCAGGCAGGCAGGCATGGTGCTGGTACAGAAGCTGGGAGCTTATATTTTGAGACACAGTCACAAAGCTGAGAGATAGCTAAGTGAGCCTAGCTTTTGAAACCTCAAAGTCTGTCCCCAGTGACATGCCTCCATCAACAAGGCCACACCTCCTAACTCTTCCCAAACAGTTCCACCAACTGGGAACCAAGTATTCAAATATATGAGCCTGGGGGGGGGGGGGCGTTCTCATTCAAATCAGTACACTATCCCATGGACAGAAGTCCTCAGAACATTTAGTAATTGTGTGTGTGTGTGTGTGTGTGTGTGTGTGTGTGTGTGTGTCCCTCACCATACTTAGAAGGAAACAAGCCATCTAAAAATGGCTAGTGTGACTCAGAAAGTTCCTGTGCACTCTACCCAAAGCAAACATGGATATAGTGGACAGTTATAAGACACAAAGGCTGTGCTTTATCAGTTTCTAGTCCAGATGGAGACATAAACCAACACACATGGGGAAAAATACATTCCATTGGACAGTGGGAAACCCATGCACAAAGGTTCTTTGGTTCATTTATTCTATGCTGTTTCTATTCATTGATCAGTAGATGAGCTTTGTTTCTGCCCTAGATAAGGGTTCGTTTGGAAACAGACATGTGATCACACTAAGACAACCACTAATGGCATAGAACTATGTTGGAGCCCTGTTTATCTTCCACTGCACATTGTGGCTCCTATGCCATTCGTAATGATTAAAACACGCATCCTATTAAAATGTGTTAGTCCCATTTTGGGGCTAATGTTTATTGTAGAAAGGTGGAGGGAGCTGTCCAGCCCCATCTTACAGGTGAATGTATCCCTTTTGTGGGTATAAAAACCGTCAGGTATTGCAATTTTATTTTATTTTTGTGAAAAGCAATTTTTTTAAAGACTTATTTTATTTTTGGTTATTTGTCTGGGGGAGCAGTATGTACATCCACATGCAGGTGCCTGTGGAAGCCTGTGGAGACATCAGATCACCTGAAGCTGGAGTTTCAGGCAGTTTTATGCCACCAGACATTGGTGCTGAGAATAGAGTCCCCTGCAAAAGCAGTATATTTTATTGCAGTATATTAAAAGCAACTTTTAAAAGATGCAGTTTATGTGCCATTTAATTCATCCACTTAGAAGGCACAATTCAATCTTTTTTAAAAAAAAAAAAAACAAGCAAAAAAACGTGCTTACAGATTTGTGGCACATATGATCCAATTTTAGAACCTTTTCAGCCCCGCAGATATTAAATACTTGCTCCCTATTCTCTCCAGCTCCCAGCCCCAGTCCCTAGCATCCACAAATTCCCTTGCTGTCATCTATAGATTTGCCTCTTCTAGACTTTACACTGAAATGGTATTGCACAATATGTGGTCTTTTGTCTTTTGCTTGCTGTGTGCCTGTGAGGTTCATCTGTGTTGAGCATGAAAGGATGACAGATTCATCCATGAATATGCCTGTCGCCTAAAATAGCAACACTTTCACACTAGCAGCAATTTCCTTCTTTCTTCTTCCCGAGAGGGACATTATTGCAGCCTGCTGGTTTTCTCCTGTGTCTTTATTCGTGTTTTTCCAGTAGATGAAGAGGCTGGTTCCTTTTTAAAAAAATCATTCATAGTTTTATACTTTTCTCCCTTCCTTTGTCAGTTTCAAAGTGAGTGAATACTGTATTTGGTGATACCCAATCAGAAAAACCAAAATAATCTAAAATAATCTCGTCTTTTCATTTTGCCTCTTGGGCTCGCAAGGTCCACGCAGAGAAATCAGCAAGCTTTGATTGACTTTCTCGACCCCACCCCCCTGTGGTAACAAGGGCCTCCCCAGCGGCTCAACCATTTGAATAAAAAGGACACATGAGCCCATATTGCACAAATCTAAGATGAGCAAGTGGCAGCATTGCCTGTAAACATGTGCCCTGAGCATGGGAACGGCCTGAGTAGGCAGAAAAAGATGCCTCTGCATGATCGAAATCATTTATGATTTTTCTTCTAAAGGTTACCATCCCCCCCTCACTTTCCAACAATATTATATTCTGGTGTGATATGTTGTAGACAAAAAGCTTTATGCTTTTATTCCCCAGTTGTTTTGGTGATTAAATCATTTTGGGGGAACTGCAACTGTGACTTTCATTTGCTGCTCCCTTGGTGACAGAGTTTTTGTCTGTAAAACGCCTGCTGTTCCCTCTTTCTCTGCTCATTTTCATAGGAATCTGGCACCTTAGAATCCCAGGCTGCCTGCAGTCAAATGCTTGCTAGGGAGGGGAGCCAGTGAGTAGGGGAACCTGCAAGAAATCAGCACCAAATTTAAGAGGAATAAGCTCCTACACCATGCCTGCCTAGTGGCTAGGTCCCACCCCTACCCCTCCAGGAATAAGGAAGGTTGCAGAAGTCCCTGAAAGCTGAGCCTCTTGTGAACTGTGTGTTGGCTCACCTGAACTTTAGTAGATTTTTCAGTAACAGATTTGGGCTTTGATCCTCTCTCTTTTATCTCTCCACAAAAGACTTGGCAAACTGATGTTTATGCAACCAGTAGGGCCTCTGGGGCTGAGGGGTGGAAGCCAGTGGGTGGAGGAACCTGCAACAAATCAGCCCCAAATTTAATGAAGCATAGGAATACGCTCCCATCCCATGTCTGCCTAATGGCTAGGTTCCTTAGTTCATTGTCTCTTAGGTATCTTGAGGGTGGGAGGTGGAGCATAGTACCTTCTGATTAACAACCCCAAGTCAGAGAGGTGCTAATCTCATGAATTCTCCGGGACTATGGTTATATATAGTTCAGTAATATCATGTAGTTTAGGCTGGCTGGAAGCTAGTTTTAAACTCACTATGAAGCAAAGGATGACCCTGAACTTCTTGGTTCTCCTGCTTTCATCTCCCAAATGCTGGGACTACAAGAATGAATGTCATCATGTCTAGTTTATGTGATGCTGGGGATCAAACCCGAGGCTTTGTGCATGTTAATACAAGCATTTTATCAACTGAGCTATAGCCCTAGCCCTGACCCTGACTCAAAAGGGGGGGAGGAAAGAAAGAAGGAAGGAAGGAAGGAAAGAAGGAAGGAAGGAAAGAAGGAAGGAAGATGTTGAGAACAAAAGCCAAGGCAAATAGGTGAGTTGGGATTAGGATAGTCCTTTTCACAGCAAAGGGGATGTGGAAGAAGAGACGCTGGAAGGTAAGTAGGGGAATTTGAGACAAAGAAAAATGAAAAAAAAATCTGTGAACCAGGGCATTGCAAGAAATGCAGAGAGCAAATGTTCATAAAGAGAGGTGGGCAGAAGGCAGACCACGGTCTCCTTGTGACTCATCATAGAGATAAGGAAATGTCCAGAGGGGCTTTGAGCAAGTGGGTTTCATTTCTCTGCATTGGCAGATGGAGGATAGATGTGAGCAGCTATCTTTAGCAGTGAGGCATGGTGGGGAGTGCTAAGAGCAGGCAGGGTCTGTGGAATGGAGAGGAGAAGCCCCTCCTTACTACTGTGTTGTTTTACATTTGATTATCTTCATTGTGGTTTAGTGTTCTAGTTTGTATCTCTCCTCTTGAGGGCTACATGAGTACTTCCGGATGAAGAGTAGACATTACAAGGTCTGCTTCCATGAATATTCTAGGGCACATTTTTATTTTGGGATAAATGTATGAAAACATTTCTAATTATGAATGGAATTGGTGGTTTATGGAGAACACATATGCTCAGCCTTGGTATAAATTACCAAAAGCCAAAGAGGCTACATTACCTTCTACCAATCAACAGAAGCATATAAGAGCTGTTACTATTCACTAGCTTACCAACATTTGGTTGGGTCCTGTTTAGAATAGTAAGAGGCATCTACATGTAGAGATCTAGTAAGCCATTCAATGTAGAAGTCTGAACCTTGGCTTTAGCAATATCTGTGCTGTACTTGGAGTAAGCTCTCAAAGGAAACAAAGGTTTATCAGAATGGTGGACATTGAAAATAGACAGGAAAGGCTGAGAGCACCTAGTGTGTGGCAGTGTAGAGATGGAAGGGCAGTGCTAGGGAGAATCCATTGCATTTGAAAAGATGAAGCCCTAGGTGATTTCTTTTGCTAGTGCAGGCCTTGTCACTGCAGTACTTGCTTATAGTGATTTGAATGAAAATGGTCCTCATAAGCTCATATGTTTAAAAACTTGATCCCCAGTTGGTGAAACTGTTTGGGAAGGATTTGGAGGTGTGGCCTTGCTGGATGAGGTCTGTCACTAGGGGAAGGCTTTGAAGTTTCCCAGTGTGCCTCTGTCTCTGACTTGCTGATTGAAATATGAGCTCTCAGCTGTGTCTGCTGCCATGCCTTTGATCTGCCATCATGAATTCTAATCCCCTAAAACCACTGTTAGCCTAATTAAATACTTTCTTATAAGTACTTTTTAAATAAGTTACCTTGGTCATAGTACTTTATGACATCAATAGCAAAGGAATTAAGACATTGGTTCACTTGCTCAGCTTAAACAAAACTCCACAGACTGGCTTGCATATGACAACAGTTCTAGAGGATCAAATGTCCCTGATCAATGCCCTAGCAGGTTCTGTGTCTGGTGAGGACTGCTGATTCATAGTTGGTGCTTTTTCTCAGTGTCCTTACAGGTGGAAAGTATCCAGCTTTCTAGGACCTTATATTAAAGCACCCATTCCATTGATGCAAGTAGAGAGCTTAGTCAGAGACCCAAAGTGATTTACTCACCTCCAAAACCTTCCATCTCTGGATGCTCTCACATTGGTGAACAGATTTCAATGTAGGACATTGAGCAGGAAGACAGGAAGCCAAATTATTAGATCACAGCCAGTACTGTGATGAACACCCAACCCAGCATGGAGCCACATATCTGTAATCTCAGCATCCAGGAGGTAGATGTTGGATAATTAAGATTTCAAGGTTAGCCTTGGCTACATAGTAAGTTTGATGCCATCCTGAAGTATATGAGGTCCTGTTTCCAAAAACCCAAAACAGAAACAACAAAAAATGGCAGTCTTTCACTTTCACTGCTACGCTAGAGGGTCAGTTCTGCATGTAACAAGTGACTAACAGAGGAGCAAGGTCCCAGAAGAGCTAACAGTGTGGTGGCTGCCAATGAAGTTGTTGACCCTGAATCTTAGTAGATTTAGGAGCTATGCTTCCTGATTTCCATCACAGCCCTTGTATCTCCACGGGCACTATCTTCTTCCAGGTCTTCAGGTCTCCCTGGGTAGAGAACAAGGCTTGTGCTGCCAATGCCCCAGTTCAGTGCCAGTCTCACAGTGTGTGCAGCAATGTGACCACAGAACAGGGAATTGTGTATTCTCTAACTGATAGCTTTTATAATCATGATAAAAAAAAATGAGTGTCTACTCTTAAGCTGAAAGCTTTTCATGGACATCCACTTCTCTTGCTCAGTGACTAAGTGGTTAGAGGAGAGACTTACAGCTTCTATTGTCTACACTCGGGTTTCTTTTGAGAATTTTACAGTAGGTGTGTATGTATTGTTTTCTAGTCAGCACAGAAATAAAGGGATTTGTTTTGTTGAAAAGAAGTGGGGGCTTTGTCACTAACAAGGAGAAAATTAATATATGTTACTTATTCATTCTCAGGTTCATGGCTGAGACTCCTTATGACAAATGACAGATTAATAAAAGCATGCAGATTTGGGCTCATGAGAGAGCTCAGCCGGCAGAGTACCTGATATGCAAGTATGAAGATCTCTGTTCAATCCTCAGAAATAAAAATTTAAAAGCTGGCCATAGTGGGGAAGAAGGGACAGGAGGATCCCTGAAGCTGGCTGAACAGCTAGCCTAGCCTATTTGTCCATTTCCAGGACACTAAGGGACAGTACCTCACAAAAAAAAAAAAAAAAAAAAAAAAGGTGGATAGTTCCTGAGGAACATCTGAGGCTGTCCTTTATCTCCATGTGCACATACACTTTACACACAGGAACACACACAAGCATGCAAATTTAACCTATTAAGTTTTACAAAAAAGTACCTTTATTCACTGTTGGTGGGTGTGTAAACTAGTGTATGTAGCCACTATGGAAATCAGCACAGAGGTTCCCTTCCCACTCTGGAAAAAAAAATCTCTAGAACTAGAAGTACAACATGGTTTACCACTCCTGAGTATTTACTCAGAAGACTCAGTCAACCTATAACAGAGACACCATATACAAGCAGAGCGTGGTGACACATGCCTTTAATCCCACCCCTTAGGAGGCAGAGCCAGGTAGATCTTTATGAGTTTGAGGCCAGTTTGGTCTACATAGCGAGTTCCAGTACAGCCAGGGCTCTAATGAGACCATATAGCCACACACAGTGAGATCCTGGAAGGGGGACTGTGAGTATGAGTATGAATGCTCTTGAGAGAATTATTTGGTGAATTAGAATTATTATACACTGTCTTCTTTCATAGGAAAGAATGAGCAGAAAAGGAGAGATCTTGGGCTGGAGATAACAGCATATATGTGACATGAAAGCAGAAGGGGATTAGTTATTGGAAGGGAGGGAGGGAACCAGGAGGAAGAAGGGAACAGAACGCAGGGGAAAGGAGTAAAGGAGGAGGACCAAAAAGAAAAATGTATAGTGATAGATGTGGAGGTGCACACTATTAATTCTAGCACTTGAGAAGGGACAGAGCTCTGTGAGTTCAAAGCCAGCCTAGTCTGCATAGTGAGTTCCAGGATAGCTATGGCTACATGAGACCCTGTGTCAGAGAGGGTGGCCATCGAGGGATACTGATGCTTATAGTTTACTTTAGTTACCACAGCTGAACGAGTTAAACCTGTTCCTGATAACTTTAGCACTTTCAATGGTCCCAGATTACTTACATGGAATTTATATTTTATTGTGGTTTAATAGCTCTTGTACAGTATAGACAAACCTCAAGAAAAATGTCCAACCAATAGTCTAGCCCAAAATAACCTTATTTATTTTAATTATTTTTAAGATTTTATGTATATGGGTGTCTGTATGCATGTATGTTTGTGTGCACTTGTATGCCTGGTGCCTTCAGAGGCCAGAACAGGGCATAGGGTCTCCCGGGACAAGAGTTATAGATGCTGTAAGCCACCATGGTGAGTGCTGGGAATTGAACCTTGGTTAGCTGGAAGAGTGTCCACTATTCTTAATTCCAGTCCCTGTTGTTTGTCTATGAGGATTTTGCTAAGTAGTCTGGGCTGGCTTTAAATTGTTATTATTATTTTTAAAAACAGGGTCTCATGCATCCCAGGCTTGCCTCAGACTTCCATGCAGCTGAGGATGGCTTTAGACTGCCGGCCCTCCTGCCTTTTCCTCTTGGAGTGCTGAAATGACAGTCATGTGCCACCAGCAGACTTCTAAGAAGAACATGGCACAGTGAGGCAACTGGGGATCAGTTCCTGGATAGCACACAGGAAGGAGGAGTAAAAGGAAGGGGAGGAAGGGGAGGAAAAGTGGCAGGAGGAGGAGGAGGAAGAGGAGGAGGAGGAAGAGAGGGCGGGCTTAATCAGTAAAGGAAATAGTTAAAAAGAAAAGGAAAATAGAGTCCAACATTGTAGAGAAAGTAAACTCCAGATGCTTTTGAATGACATAACTTCATTCTTTATTGTGCATAAATGCCACATTTTCTTCATCCATTTCTCTGTTGATGGCCATTTAGACCAGTTCCACATTGTCGCTACTATAACTAGTGCTCAGTAAATGTGGATTCACCAGTACGTCTGTGGTACATGGGGTGACCAGCTGCCTCAGGATCCTGCTGCCACAGCTACAACTGCTTTGACTGCCAGTCTGCCTTCCTTGTCATAAGAGGGTAGTCCAGTGCCAAACAGCCCTGAAAACATACATACAAGCAGCATCCCATGGACCCAATGGGTTATATTTAGGAATGTATGTATGTGTACATGTATCTATGTATACACACATATATAAATGCAATAACAATTCGTGAAAAATGCAATGAATTTGAAGGAGAGTGGAGAGGGTATACGGGAGCGTTTGGAAGGGGGAAAGAAAAGAGAGAAATGTGTTTATAATCTCAAAGATAATTTTAAAAATATAAAAAAAATCTTTTCTGCAAAAGGGGTGGGGTAGCTGGAAAGATGCCGATTAGAATGCTAATAGTCTTGGCTTTGATGGTGACAGATAAAGGGGTACTGGGGCTGTGAGGAAGGCTCTGCAGCTGAAGGCACTTGCGGCCAAGCCTGATGGGCTAGGCTCAGTCCTGGCAACCCCCGTGGTAGGAGAGAATGAGACTTCTGCAATGATCCCTCCATCCCCACCCTGGTGCAATGGTGCTGTCATTCTCCCACTTCACCCAACCCCTCGCAAAAAATAAAAACAATACATAGATACATAAATAAATGTAGTTTAAAAAAGAAAGCTGTACTGCATCCTGCTTTGCTACGTTAATGTATTTTCCATAACTATAAGGAACAAAAGTAGTAATTGCCATCCTTCTCCTACCAACTTTGCCAGCATCTGTTGTCGTGGTGGATGCGACCTCAACTGGACTTTTTCCAGAATGAGCTTCTTAACCTCCATGGCATTGTTTGCATTCTGCCTTCTTTCCTTTCTTAATTTCATGTTTCCCTCTCTTGTTCTTTTACTCAGCCACATTGGGATTGTCATCGACAGAGGTATGTTACAGTAAGAACTACGGACTTTTCATGGTATTGTTTTTGAGGTAAAACTACTGTATGAGTCTAGCACTGTTTGGGGGAAAGAGTGCTGAGGGTGAAGCCTAGGGCCTGGTGTATGCCAAGCAAGTGATTTGCATTGAGCTACTCTGCCTGAAGACTTAGAGGCCTTTTTAAATGTAGATTGTTTTAGTTGCGTGTTGGGTGTGTACATGAGTGTAAAGGCAGGTCTTCCTCTATTGTTCCATCTCTTCTTGCATTAATTCAGGCTCTCTCACTAAACTGGAAGCTTGCTTTTGTGGCTAGGTGGGCTGGCCATGAACCACCTAAATCACCCTTCTCTATCCCCCTAAACTGGGGCTATGAACACATGGTGTAGCCATGGCCAGCTTTCTGCCTGGGTTTTGGAGATTTGAACTCAGGTCCTCATATTGGCACAGCAAGTGTTCATACCCACTGAGCCATCTCCCCATTCCACTGAACTTAGGCCTATCATTCCAGCATGCAGTAAACTGAGGCACTCAGAACTAGCCTGGCTGCACCGTGGGTTCCAGGCCAGCCTGGGCTACAAAGGGAGACCCTGACTCAAAGGAAAGAAGGAAGAAAGAAAGAAAGAAAGAAAGAAAGAAAGAAAGAGAGAGAGAGAGAAAGAAAGAGAGAAATTGAGAGAGGTGCCAGGGAGAAGCTAGGGATATAGCTCAGTTGGCAAATTGCTTATCTAGCATACATGGTGGTGAATGCCTATAATCCCAGGACTCCAGAGGTAGAGGCAGAGGTGTCATTTCAAGGTTTTACTTTAACTACATAGAGTTTAAGGCCAGCCTGGAACACAAGAGACTGTGTCTCAAAACAAAGAAATAAAAACAAAAATCTAAAAAACACACACCCAGATCTATTTTAGGTCCATGCTAGGCAAGTTATTTAGCACTTAGCTGCACCCCCAAGAAGATTGGTGGAGTTTCTTTGTTCTTGGGACAGAATTTTTGTCTGTAGCTCAGATATAACACTCAGTTAGATTGGCATCTGTTTTGCTGCTGTTATTGCTTTTTGTTGTCATTGCTACTTTTTTTTTTTTTTTGAGGCAAGTTCTCATGTAGCCCAGGCTGGCCTAGAACTTGATAGGTAGCTAATGATAACTTTGAACTCTTGATCCTCCTATCTCTATCTCCCAAATGCTGGGATTACAGTCATGTACTACCACAGGTAGTTTTAAAATTGGATGTCTTAGGTAGGATCCTCCAGGGAGCAAGGGTGCAACCTTGTACTGGAACTCCATCTCCAAGAAGGTGAACATTACCCTTGTGTGCACAGGTAGTACTGGAAGATAATCAGCTGGTTGCTTACAGTGATAGACATTTTTTATTTAGAATCAAAGATGAGCAATGTGGAACATGTCTTTAATCCCAGCATTTGAGACATCGAGGCAGGAGGATCGGAAGGCTCATCCTTGGCTACCCAGAGAGTTGGAGGTCAGCCAGCCTGTGCTGAATGAGACCCAGCCTGAAACAAAACAAAAAGAGGATAGAGGGATGACTCGTTTGGTAAATCCAGAGAACTCATAAAAAATGTTGGACATGGTGGCAGAAGTTTGTAATCCCAGTGCTGAGGAGGTGAAGACAAGAGAATCCCCAGGGCATGCTGGCCTACTAACTAGTCTAACCTGATTGGTGATCTCCAGGCCAATAAGAGACCCCGCCTCAAAGGAGGCAGATGTGATTCCTGAGAATGCCACCCAAAGTTGTCCTGTAGCATCCACACATGAGCATACAAGACCATGTGTACCTGAATGTGACATGTACACACACACGCACACATATTTTTAAAAAGTAATATAGAGCTGGGGTGTACCTTAGTTGATAGAATGCTTGTTTGGATTCATAAAGGTCTTGATTTAATCTTAAGTACCACATAAACTGGGCAAGTTGGCACCTGTCTCTAAGCCCAGCACTCAGAGGTGGAAACAGGAGGGTCAGGGGTTCAATAAGGCCATTCATTTTCTGCTACACAGTGAGTTTAAAGTCAGCCTGGGGTACACGAGAAAGACCCTGTCTAAAACCAGTAGCAGCAACAACAACTTAAGCTAAAAAGGAACGTGGAATCCAAGATGAAGGGCCACTGTGTGCTTAGAGCCAGCAACCACACACTGTAATGAGAGGGTCTAACCTTTGCAAATAAGCTTCTTGTGGTGTTTTGACCAGTTGCCTTTGACTATGATTTTTGTGACTTGTGCTCCTCTGGATGCCTGCAGGATGAGGGTGAGGACCCCTGGTACCAGAAAGCATGCAAGTGTGATTGCCAGGGAGGAGCCAATGCTCTGTGGTCTGCTGGAGCTACCACCTTAGACTGTATTCCAGGTGAGTGGCTCAACACCTTAGCATCCTTCCTTCCAACTCTCCATCCTTCTGCTTTCTCTCAAGTTGCCTTGTGAGCTCCACATCTCACAGGCCATCATTCTGTTCAGCATCATTAGCTGCCAGGCTCTCTCCCTCCCTGGCTTGCCTGAGATGGTCAGGTAAGACCCAACTGTCAATGCAATCTGAAAATAACTCAGCATGAGGGAAGTCCCTTCCTTATAAGTATCAGAGGAAATGTGGGGGTTGAGATGGGAGGTTCTACATTCTGTGATTGGAGTCAGGCTGTCTCCAAATCAGCAATGAGGATAGGGAGAACAAGAATCTAGTAAAACAAGTCACTTCTAGAAATGAAATTACCGTCATTTCATGGATTGACAACGTTCAAACCAAAATGGAGGAGCTCTACAGTTCCTCATGTTGTGGTGACCCCCAACCATAAAATTATTTTAGTTGCTACTTCATAACTGTGATTTTGTTAGTTATGAGTTGTAATGTAAATATTTTTGAAGACAGAAGGTTGCCAAGACGGTCGTGACCCACAAGTTGAGAACTGCTGGCAGTTTGGTGACCCAGCTCTATGAGGTTGTTAGGAGGAATAAATGGGACAAGGCGTCATTGTGCTGGACTTGGCCAACTGTGGCCTCTCATAGACATTAGTTCTTTTGTTTTGTTGCCTCCTGGGGTTTACAGTGAGGAATTAGAACAGACTTGCAGAGGCTTGTACCATCTCTGTAAATATTTGCAAGGATTTATCCTTTCCATGACCCATGGCTGATAGTGCATGAAAGCCATGCCTCTCCTGGTTCGGAGAGTGCCTCAATCAGTTTCTCAACAGAAACTCAGTCTCTTCTTTAGGAAACTGGGGTGGGGAGTTGGGAAACAGGAAGGATGTTCAGTGAAGTGGGGTTTCCTCAGGGATGTCCCATTATACTTGATGGCAAGGACTCCTGCAGCTGTTAAATTTTGGTGATCTGCCCAATCTTAAAGGACCTTCTTTAGTAATGTATGTATAAATCTGTTCAAGGACTTTATCCCCACACCTACTGTGTGCCAGGCACTGATAGAAAGGCAAGAACAAAGGCTTTGGCTCCATCATACTGAGGTTTACCATTCAGTGGAAATGGACATTTTTCTGCTATGGATGGGGAGCTATGCCACCTCCTGAAGGAAGACCCTCTAATCCTAACTGCAGCAGCAGTCGTCTCCATTCTTGTGCCCTGGAAGGGGAAGAATCACAATGGGGCACAGGTAAACGGTGCAAGTGGCCATGGTTTCTTATAGCAAACAAAAGGAATTTAGTGGTCGAGTTAACAAAACAGAAAGTAAGTCTAACCCTCAAGAATCTGCAATGACAAAGGGTGGTCTCTATTGTCTAGGCTTTTGTCTTGGTCTACCATTTTCCTGCCCTTGCTGTCCTTGAGGGAAGTTGGAGGTCGTCCTTTCCCTGTAATACTGATGGAAGCTTTATTAGAAGTAGTCTTTATCCATAATTCAATTGGTTAGAGTTCGATGCAGGACAATGTATAGCCACCCATAAAGTGAGAAGCTAACTAGGGGAAAAGGGTTTTATTGGAAGCCAGCTGGAGCTTGTTTTGTTGTTTTCCTCAGAGCCCTGTCACTCTTCTTATCTGGACAGCTTGACAATCACATACCCTGCTGTATGAACTCTTACTCTCTCCTCGGTGTGTCTGACCTCACCATATTAAGCCTAACATTTGTTTTAAATGAAGTATTTCCAGTAGGGACATCAGACTTACTGGAATTTCACTCCAAAGAAGCTTCATGAGAAGTAGACAGAGGGCCTAGGATGTAGCTCTGATGGTAGAGTGTCTACCCAACACATACCAAGCCTGGGTTCCATTGCTGTGCCCATGATCGCAGAACTTTGGAGGTTCAAGTAGGAAGACCATTATTTCAAGGTCATACTCAGTGTTACACAGGGAGTTTGAAGCAGTCCTGGGTTACATAAGACACTATGTCAAAGATGAATGGATAGGGCCAGTGGCATGGCTCAGTAGGCCAAGGTTCCTGATGAACAGACCCACACCATGGGAGGAGAGGGCAACTGCTTAAAGTTGTTGTCTTCCGACCTCCGCTCCTGCACTGATCTCCCACATGTGCACCCTCCCTTCAACCACGCCCCCAAATAAATAAATATATATTCTATCTATAAATATTTATATTCATTCAAATAAGTGAACTTGAGATGCCATCATGAAACAGTATCTCAGCATAAGCGTTCTCTTTATAGTCTTTATTTCTTCTAGCAACACAGATATTTTCAGTTAGAAAGGAAGAAAACCATGTCAGTGTGAAATGGTCAGTTCGCGTGTCAACTAGCTGTTTTGTGAAAGAAAAGATTCACAGCAGCAGGGTTAGGCTCAAACTTCCAGAAGGCATTTGTTGGTCATTGTTTCCATTTCTCATGGAATGCCAAGAACACCACCACTTCATTGGTCTGGATCTTGATATTGAGTGTTTCCAGCAGGTCTGCCTTAAGAGAGAAGATCCTAAAAAGCACAGAAGTATGGATAGTGTCACTCAGAGCTGCTGTAAAAGCCCATGGGGGCATGTAGAATAAAGTCTAGGTGTTCTGCCCACAGAGCAGAAGGCCAGGGACCTTCTTTAGCATCAGCTAAAACTATTACAAATAGCAATTCTGTCTTTTCCACAGTTGACCTAAGATGTCCTAGCCTCCTGAGGATGGGGTATAGCAGAGTAGAGACATGCAAAAACCTAAGAAATCCAGGGCTTCTGGCTGGGGATATAGTTCAGTGGTAGAGCACTTGCCTCACACATGTGAAGCCCCAGGTTCAATCCTCAGCACTACAAAAAGAAAAAACAATACAAAGATAATCCAATAGCTCCTTAGTACTTTACTTTTATTCCACATTAATATTCTGTTATCTGCACCATGCATAATCTTTTATAAATATTATTCTTTTATTATTCTACATTTTATTATTGTTATATATTTTTAATTCTAACATCTGCGTGTGTGCGTGCGTGTGTGTATGTGTGTGTCAACTGCCCCATCCTCCCTTTGTTTTTTAGACAGAACCTCATATAGCCAAGCATGACCTTGGACTCCCGATTGTCCTGAGAACTGGGATTGTAGGCATGTCCCACCAGGCTTGGTTTTCATGGGGTTTCTTTAGGGCAACTTTGTTTTTCTTTTGTGGTGCTGGGATTTGAACCTAGAGCCTCACATGTGGTAGGCAAGTGCTAAATCAGAAAGCTACACACCAAGACCAAGATCCTGAACATGTTAGAAAAATACTCTACCACTGAGTAACATCCTTACGTTTTTCCTTAGCCCTAAATATTCTTTATAAACAAAGTCCCTCCTGCTTTAGCTGTGGCTATCACCTATTCTTCTGGTACTCTATAGATCATTCAATATTCTAATCCTGGCAGATGCTGCCAATAGGGTAGGTACAGAGGAGGACAGACAAGCACGGGGTGTTGGACTTCTCCAATGGTAAATCCAAAGAGAAAACATGCAAAGTCAATGAAAGAGCCAACCCATATTGCAGCCTGCTCCGTTTTAGCTAGGCACTATACTCTTCTAAGTCTACAGCTGTCAAACATGATTTCACTTTATCTTTGTGCAAGTGTCTCAAGGCAATATTACTATGAGGCCCATTCACAAGTGAGAAAACAGGCTTAGAGGGCGTTAAGAACTGAGCTCACTGGCACTGGGCAGGCCTCTTTATTCCCAACTGCTTATTATAATCATATAATTGTGGTTCTGGGACCCTATTCCAGTCCTATCCCAGCAGAGAGTCTCTGAGAATGTGTCGGAACACTGGTGTGCCTGAAGCTCCCTGGGTGACTAGATGATGGGCTTAGGTTGGTTCCTCCTGGTCTATAGTCTTTGTTTTGTGGCTTGAAGGTGTCAAGGTCCGAGACCCAAAGAATTCGACAGGAGAAAAGATTACACAGAGCCAGCTTGGATTATAAAGGATATCAAACTTCTTTGGGCCATCCAGGTGGCATTATTTATTCTCTCTCTCTCTCTCTCTCTCTCTCTCTCTCTCTCTCTCTGTATGTCTTCTCTGTCTGTCTCTGTCTCTGTCTCTTCCTCTTTCCTTTCTGAGACAGGATCTCAGGCATTCCAGGCTGGCCTTGAACTCACTATGTAGCCAAGGACATCTTTGAATTCCTCTGTCCTCCTGCTTCTAGCTTTTTTAAAGGTGTATACAACCATGCCCAGGTTCTGAGGATGAAACCCAGGACTAGGTAAGGTCTCTACCAACTGAGCTATAGTTCCAGGCCTCCAAAACATGCCTTTGGGTCACAAGTGAACGGCACAATCTCAGCTGCCAGACAAGCCCTCCCAGGTCTCTGAGAACACTGCCACTGTAGATGTCCAGCTTACTCCTAACTGGCGCACAGAGTGTGTGGGAAGCAAACCAAGAGAGTCAATGAAAGGTAAATGGAAAGAGCAGACTGCCACAAACAGTGACGGGAAAATGGTAACAAGATTTTGCTTCTTTTTTGCCTCTTCCCTATAGCCCATGGTCATGGTAAAGTGCTTGGCACATTTGCCTTCTTGGTAAACAAAACAAAACAAAAAACAAATAAACAAAAAACCCCTATAGATTAAAGAGCCTGGGGAGGCTAGGGTGGTGGGTGCACACCTATAATCTCAGCGTTTGGGAAGTAAAGGCAAGAAGATCAAGGTCAGGCTTAAACTATATAGCAAGTGTTCATAGTTTCAAGCCAGCCTGGGTTACATGAAACCTTGCACCCCAAAACCAAACCAATCAGGTTTAAGTGACAAGTGAAGGCCCATTAAAACCCTGTTTTCTGTTGTTGGGATCCTTCCTTCTGGTAGCTTGACCCTTTCTGGCAGGCTGGAGAGGAGTTGGAGGTTGGGAGTTTGGATCCCTCAATCCACCAGCCCACAAAATGCCTTCCCTGGCAGGCCAAAGCTTTTTAAATGCACTTTGAAAGCATGCTTGTTAAAAATACTCTACTCCGGGAGTGGACTCCTAGTCACTGCATTCTTAATAAGCTTCCCTAATGATTCAACCACACCAGGTGTGATTGCTTGGCTCAGAAAAGCGCCCACACTCTCTCCTGAAAACTGGCATGATTTTAATAGACTTCAAGGCCTTGAGCACTTGATAAACTACAAATGCTGTCCACTCAAGCCTGGCCACACTGACATGCACTTACAGGTAGAAAGGAAGCTGATCCATCCTAGCCTGAAGCCTGTGGCTATCCTGTCTAATCTCAGGCAGGGCCAGGGCGTGGCCATTTCTGAAGGTTTTGTGTGTGTGTGTGTGTGTGTGTGTGTGTGTGTGTGTGTGTGTTGAAGATGGAACAGTGTGCATTCTACAGAAACACACTACCACTGATCTATAGCCCCAGACTGTTTTACTGAATTTGGGAACCTCAACCTCAAAGAAGACTCAAACATTCAAACATTCTCTATTAGTTAATGTTCCAGGTAAAGGTGCTTACAGCCAACACACCTCTTTTGCTTGAATTCAGATTTACATACACGGAGAACATAATCCCATTTGCCTTATTTGGAATTTATCATTCTCAAATAGGAATCTAGGTGAATGGATATATAGAAGGTTATTTTTCATTTTGTATAGAACTTCAGTTAGGGACTGGGTTAGGATTCAAGTAAAGAGGGGCTCATTGGATTACTTCTGCACTGACATACAGTCAAAGGACTAGAGGCTCGAGTGTTACCTAAGGATAGCAGGGCTGAGGACCTTGCAGGTCGCCCATAGTGCAAGTGACCTGCAGTCGCACCAGCTATCACGACTTCCTTCAGTCTAAACAATAGGAACAAAGGGACAAAGAAAAAACTTGACCAGACAACTCTTATATCATCTTAGATCTTCCCAGTCAGAAATTATGTCACTTAGTCACTTCTAACTCAGAGAAACTCTGGGAAAGGTTTTAAAGTGTGCGAGCATGTGTGTGTGTGTGTGTGTGTGTGTGTGTGCCTCTCTCTTTCTCTCCCCCCCCTCTGTGTGTGTGTGTGTGTGTGTGTGTGTGTGTGTGTGTGTTGGTATGTTTTAAATTAGGTTGTCAATTGGCAAGATAACCCAATGCTGTCTTTTGTTTACTTATTTCTTTTTTTTGGCTTAAGCAAGTCTGCTTTATTCCTCTATAGCAGGGTTTAGCCAGGTAATGCTTGCTAGCCAAACCCAGATGTCAACTGCTTTGCTAAATAAACTTTTTTTCCCTATTTATTATTATCTATGTCTGTCTGTCTGTCTGTCATTTATTTTTTACTTATTCACATTGCATGCCACTTACTGTCTTCCTTCCCATCCCTCCTCCCATAATCCTCCCCCCATCCCTCTCCCCTTCTCCTCTGAGCAGGTGGGCTCCCCTGGCACCCTCCCACCCTGGCACATCAAGTGAGGCTAGGTGCTGCTTCTCCCACCGAGGCTAGACAAGGCAGCCCAGCTAAAAGAAAATATTGCACATACAGGCAACAGCTTTCAGGATAGCCCTCACTCTAGTTGGTCGGGACCCATGCGAAGACCAAGCCAAACATCTGCTTCATATAAGCAGGGAGGCTTAGGTCCAGCCCGTGTATGTTCTTTGGTTGGTGGTTCAATCTCTGAGAGCCCCAAGGGTCCGGGTTAGTTGACACTTGTTCTTCCTGTGGAGTTCCTATTCCCTTTGGGGCCAGCAATCCCTCCTATTCTTCCATAAGAGTCCCCAAGCTCCATCCACTGTTTGGCTGTGAGTGTCTGCATCTGTTTGAGTTAGTTGGTGGGTGAAGCCTCTCAGAGGACAGCCATGCTAGACTCCTGTCTGTAAGCATAACAGAGTATTATTAGTAGTGTCAGGAATTAGTGCTTGTTCATGGGATGGATCTCAAGTTGGGCCAGTTATTGGTTGGTCATTCCCTCAGTTTCTGCTCCATCCCTAGTCCCTGCATTTCTTCTAGACAGGATACATTTTGGATTGAAAGTTTTGTGGGTGGGTTGGTGTCCTTATCTCTCCACTGGGATTCCTGCCTGGCTACAGGAGGTGGCCTCTTCAGGTTCCATATCCCCAATACTCTGAGTCACAGCTAAGGTCAAGCCCCCATTGATTCTTGGGTGCCTCCTTTATCCCAGGTCTCTGTCTCATGCCAGAGATGCCCCTCACCCCACAATGCTGGTTTCAATGAGAGGACTTAGTTACAAAGGGAAGGGAGCAGTAGGCAACTAGGCTATAAGGACCACTTTTGCTGTCTCCATTTGGAAGAAAGCTGTTACCTATTCAGTCATCCTTTATTTTTCTTTAGGCAGTGAGAAAATGACAATTTACAAGTAAGAAGTCAGTCTCAGTTTTTAATTGCCATTTTTGCTGCTCACCATTGTTTTATTCCTGTAATTGGCATCATCTGCTACCCAAGAACAATTAGAGACCCTAATGTTCTTACGCAGCACAGTTCAACCTGTGATAATGGGGAAACTAAAATCGGACGCCTGGCATTTCAATATGCTGTTTCACTACACACCTCTTAGCGTTTAGGTCTCTAAGTTGATGAGGAAGGTGGATGCCTTTTTCACCCCCCATGAGGTTACCATAGAACCAGCTTCCCCAATCCCTCGCTTTTAGGAATGTTGAGTGAATGTCTCTATGGCGATCCCTTTACTTCAGTTCACCTTCATCCCATGTGAGCGCTTAATAGCGGCAGGTCTGGCTCTCTGTGTCCAGTACCATGCTGAGAAATGAAATGCCCGCTACCTGTAAAGTGCCTGTGTTTCTTGCTTTGGTCTTTAAGCTATTTCCTGTTGAAGTTCTGGGATAAGGAGGGGTTCATTCCTTCTTTTGGATTTGGGGATGAGATCTCAATACTTTCTCAGGGCAGCCCAGAGGAGCTGGGACTCCACACAAACAAATGCCACCACTCTGACTAGAAGTTTGGGGGTTTGAGTGTGTGCTGTTTTTCCTCTCCAGAATGCCCATACCACAAGCCCCTGGGTTTCGAGTCAGGGGAGGTCACGCCAGATCAGATCACTTGCTCCAACCCAGAGCAGTATGTGGGCTGGTATTCCTCGTGGACAGCAAACAAGGCCCGACTCAACAGTCAAGGTTTTGGGTAAGTAGGGCAGGCAGCCCAGGTGAAGTCATTCTTATATTTTTAAAGATGTGCTTTGAAAAATTAGGTCTGTCTCCTAAACGGATGGCACAGAAAGCATTTATTCAACAGCCCCTGACTGAGTGCCTAACTGTTGTGCCAAGGACTGGGTGTACAGTGGAGGGAGAGTGGGTGAGTCCCTTGGCCTTGGAGGCACACAGTGAAGAGGGTGAGACAGACTGTAGACACATCCCTGCATCCCTGCTCAAAGGATGAACACTGTTGGGAAGATGAGGGAGGAAGGAAAAGTTCATTAGTTAAAAATGCCAGAGAAGAGCCAGGCAGTGGTGGCGCATGCCTTTAATCCCAGCACTTGGGAGGCAGAGGCAGGTGGATTTCTGAGTTCGAGGCCAGCCTGGTTTACAGAGTGAGTTCCAGGACAGCCAGGGCTATACAGAGAAACCCTGTAAAAAAAAAAATGCCAGAGAAGTCTTTCCTAAGGAAAAGAACTGAGAATTAGGCTATGTCTGAAGGCCTAGAGTTGGGATGACACCTCTTGATGCTAGTAACCCCTCAAAACTCAGCACCTGTTGGCTTTTTACAGACATATATAGAGGATGGTAATTTGGTGTGTTCCTGGCAGGTGTGCGTGGCTTTCCAAGTATCAGGACAGTAGCCAATGGTTACAGATAGATTTGAAGGAGATCAAAGTGATTTCGGGGATCCTTACCCAAGGACGCTGTGATATAGATGAGTGGATGACCAAGTACAGTGTGCAATATAGGACTGATGAACGCCTGAACTGGATTTACTATAAGGATCAGACTGGAAACAATAGGGTAAGTGGGCGTCGCTCCAAGTCTGCTCACATTCCCTGAGACTTGCCCCATCCCTATGCTCCTGCTGTCTATGTCTCTGACAGCGCACTGACCTCTCTGCATGTTGGGTCATCTGTGTTCCTTCTCCATTGTATGCTCTTTCTTTTTCCAGATGAAGTTTAGTCCGGGAGACTAGCAGTTTGAAAATGAATGTTGGCCTTTGGGAAAAAAAAAAAGAATTTTTCTAGTTCTTATTATCAGCATATAGTCTCTTGAAAACACTACCCTGGCAATTTGGACTATTCCAAACTCACTCCAATAATGACTGTGGGGCCCCATGGGTCCATGGGCCTGAATCACCTGTCATTACTTGTATAGTTATGGTTGCTTCTTACTATTGACTGAAACTGTCAGCTTCAAACCTTTTGGAAGCCCAGCAAGTGAGCCACTTTGAGGCTCGAGAGATGGCTCTGTGGTTAAGAACACATACTAGTCTTGCAGAAAACCAGAGTCCAATTCCCAGCACTCAGATCATAACATTCTGTAACCCCAGTTCCAGGGGATCAGATGCTCTGGTTTCCAAGGACTTCTGTGCTCCCTTACCCATAGCCATACACAGATACACATAGATATGCATAATAATAAAAGAAATACTAAAAAAAAGTTTGAAAATGTTAGTAATGGGTAATAATAATAGTAATATTAGTAATAATAAGATGAACTAATATTAATAGCCTAAGTGGCCCTTTAAAAGATGGTGCCAGTCCAGATGCACGTAATCTATTAATTCTTGAAGACTGAGAGCTATCTAGATCTTCACTATGAACTGACCTGTTAAACTCCTGGATGTCTTTGTGATCAATAAAAACTGAATTGAAAACTTACTTAGCTGTTTGAAGACACTTTTTTTTTTCACAACAGCAAGGAATTCTTCAGGCTCTTTCCTTTCTGGCCTCTCAATGTGCAACATAGGCTGGTCCTGATCCTTTTGCCTCACTCTCTTCAACACTGGGATTACAGGCACACTCCATCACTTCCAGTTTTCCTAAGTCTGTTTTTGACATTTAATCAGGTTGAGTAGATATGCATGACTAATAATCAGAAGGCCTTATAGTCCATGGTGACAATTTGCACAGTAACACATTCATGGGTTGAGGTTTGAGGTTTTGAGGCATTTGACACAATGGGAAAACCATTTTGATGCTTTTTTTTTTTTTTTTTTTTTGAGACATGCTTCATGTATCCCATGCTGGTCTCCAATTTACTATGTGCCTCAAGATAACCTTGAACTTCTGATCTTCCTGCTTCTATCCCTCTTGAGTGCTGGGATTGGAGGTGTGTACTCTCATCAGTTTACATGCTGCTGGGGATCAGGACCCAGCCTTGTGTGCTTGTCAGTCAAGCACTACCAACTGGGCCACATCTCCAGCACCTCAAACTTTCACTTTCTGGCCTTTACTAGTTGTAGTCTCCCAAAGACATTAGAATTCATTTTTCATCATTGTGCTTGGGAGGCCTTGATGGTGCTCTGAAGGTCCATTCATGAAGTTTCAGGTCGGATTTCAGGAACCCCCTCTTCACCTGCTTCTGAGCTGAATAAGCTCAAGGACAAACAGCATGAGAGGGCAGCTTATGCTCTGTTGCTAGGAAGAAAGGCAAAGTGGATATAAACAAGGCACACCTGTTTTGTGGATGGATAAAGCTAAGTGCAGCCATTAAATATTTTCAGGAGAAAGTTAGAGGAGGAAATGAAATGCTTTTATGTCATGGAGCAGAACACTGTGACCCTGGAATGAGTGTGAAGAGTGATTTATCCAGAACTACTGTCAAGCATCTGCAACACCTTACGATGCCTCCTGAGAAACATTAAAGCCTTTTATCTCTTTATGTCAACACCACCTTCTCCTTTCTAGAATTTTCCCTCTGGTTTTTGTCTGTTTGTTAACATATATTTTTTCCAAGCCTAAAAGGCACTTGTCACTTGTATCAAATTAAAAAAAAAAAACACACACATTTAAGCTTTGGCTTCCAACTTCATAGCCAGGCACAAGATTTGACTTGCATGACTTGAGTGCATCTTGGATATCTTTGGAATATACAAACAGCTCTCTTGTATGTTATAGACCCTTTCAAAACTTTCTGTCAAAGTGCAAAGGATAAAATTGGAAAACTGGTTAAAAGAAAAAGAATCAAGAGGCATAATTTAGCAACCATCCAATAGGATTATCTGTGACAATGAAGAGCAGCTAATGAGCACTTTAAATGTGAGCTGGGAATGTGGTGTTGAGGTAGACTGCTTGCTTAGCACATACAAGGACATAGCACCACAGGTATACATACAGAAGCATGTGCACGCATGCGTGCGCACACACACACAAAGGTAAGAAACGACGTTTTCATCTACTTTTACTTCACATAAATTTAACTGGGCACACATGGCTATTTGCTACCATTTTGGATAGTGTCATATTCCCATGTACACTCAGACATCCCCAGAGCTGTTTCTAACTTTCCAAGTTTCTCCATTGTTCAAAATTGAGGCTAGAGCCAATGAGATAGCTCAACAGGTACAGGTAAAGGTACTTGACAACAAGCATGGCAACCCGAGTTCAAGGCCCAGAACTCACATGGTAGGAGAGAACACACACACACACACACACACACACACACACACACACACACGTTAGCTCTAGCTCTAGTCAGGAGTCATTTTTCCTTTTTCCTTCCACTATTGTGATACTGACCAGGCTTCCTCTTTCTGTTTAGGTCTTCTATGGAAACTCAGACCGGAGTTCTACAGTCCAGAACTTACTGAGGCCGCCCATTATTTCCCGCTTCATCCGACTGATCCCTCTAGGCTGGCATGTCCGAATTGCCATCCGGATGGAGCTGCTTGAGTGTGCCAGCAAGTGTGCCTGACGCCTATTTCAGCTCAGTCCTGCCACGTGCAGGGAGAGCTTGGGGGAGGGGCACCCTGAAATACCACTGTGATGAATGGGGCTATATCTTATAAGCACTTTACACTGTAGATCTGGGTAGAGAATATTTCACTTTTAAAAAGATAGTTTCAAATTTGAACGAGAGAAAGAGAGAGAGAGAGAAAAAGAGCTTTTCTTCAACTCAAGGCCAAAGAAAATAAGAACAAAGAAAATATCTCTCAAACCAATTTTCTTACACAAACCCAAATAGCATGGGTAATTTGCTCCTCTGGCTCCCCATCTTTTTCTCTTTGTCTCCGTGATACTGTCAAAGGTGCAGACCCAGGGGAACACAAAGCAGCTCTGATAATTTGAAAATTCTATTTGGCTCTTAGCACATTCAGAAGAGGAGCAAAGCTTAACATGAACGCTTCATGAAATCCTCACTAGAGAGGCCTGGAGACAAGCACAAAGGCATGAAGAAAGCAGAGGGAAGCCTGCCGTATGGCCTAAGAGTCTGTGAACAATAACCACCCACCCACCCAACTAATCAACTAACCAACCAGTCAAGGCTTCCCCTTCTTGGAATTGTTTTCGCCTTGAAGGGGTTTAGGCTTTTAGCCACAGGATGAGGGGATGTGGGTTGGTTGGAGCTCCTTTCGCATAAACTCCATTCCACAGCCCCTTTGTCCTTCTGTGGTTGTCAGGGGGTAAATGCAAGGGGCAGGCTACATGTGTGTGGGTAGTGAAGTTTCCCTTATACTGAGGAAGCCCAAATGACTAGAATACATCACACCTTCTTTATCTATGGCTACAGTTTTCCAGAAATTGAACAGGTTTGGAAAACAGCTGAGACAAGCCATATCTCTGGCTACTGGAAGGAGAGCATGCTTTGGGGAAGGGGGTAGGGGCTCCTATCATAGAGGACTGTTTAGGGATGGCCCAGTCAGTAAAGGGCTTGCAGTACAAGCATAGGGACTTGAGTTTATATTTCTAGAATGCATGTAAAGCTAGGTATGGACAGGTATAGTGGAACATGCCTTTAATCTCTGTATTTGGAAGGCAAAGGCAAGCAGATCTGAGTTCAGGGCCAGCCTGGTCTACATTGCAATTCCAAGCTAGTCAAGGCTGCACAGTGAGTCCCTGTTCCAAGAAAAAAAAAAAAAGACCAGGCATGGAGGGATACACCTGTAAATCCAGAACTAGTAGGCAGGCAGAGACAGGATGATTCCTAGAGCTTGTTCACCAGCCAGTAAGCTCCAGGTTCATGGACGGACCCTCTCTCAAAAGTGAAGAGCTACTGAGGAAGATGTCAAACTCTGTCCAACATGCACATATGCACATACAAACACTGTTAGGTTTCACACCTAGGACAAATGGCAGAGGTGCCTAGTTAATGTTCTCCCAGTGTCCCTCAGCCCCTACCAGGTCCTCCTAGCTGGCCTAACCCCGCACCCTGAATTCTTCAGCCCAGGGGGTTGGGCTGCTGTTCCCTATATAATCTAACCATTTTGGTTACCCTTTCTCTTTGACTCTTTGGGCTTCCTGGCTGCTCCATCTGGTTCCCCTGCTCTCCCTTCTCTTCCCCTCTCTCCTCTCCTCACAAGGCCCAGCTCAGTCTGGTCATGTCTACTCTGTACACTCCCAGATGTCCCTGACTCTGGCTATGCTCTCCCATATATCTACAATAAACTCTCTCCTCCACCATACCTAGTCATGTTCCTTTCCTTTTTCATTCAAACATATGAGTAGGAAGAACAAAACAAAACAAAACCAAAATCACAAAAGGCCTGTAGCTTCTCTCCGAGAGGCTTCTCCCCATCTTGCCCACCCAAACATGCTTACTCAGACATGACATTTGAAACTTCTTTGGGTAGTCATTCTCTGGCAGGAGTAGCTCATCTAGTTGGGAGCTTTGGATCCTGAGAGAATGACTACTGGTCTCTATCTCATTTCCATATGTAGCTCAGGCTGGGTTTGAGGCTGTTCTCTGGGAAAGGCTGTTAACTAGGGTGAGGGTCTAAGAGGCATGTGGGGAGAAGCTGAGAATGAGAACCGTCCAAAGACAAGGTCTTGGCCTCACACATACAGTGCAGCCTTGGCTAACAGCTCTTCGCTCTGAGCTATTTTCTATTTCCAGATATTAAGGGGGCATTACATGAATTGACAACAAAATGACCTTGGATGTCCAGATTTGGTGTCTTCCATCTTTAATCCTAGCACTGGGGAAACACAGACAGGTGGATCTCTGTGAATTCAAGGCCAGGTCTGCATAGGAAGCTGTGTAGCAAGGCTACATAGTGAGACTGTCTCAAAAATCAATCCATCAATCAAATGATCTTGGATGTCACATTCTTCTCAGTGAATGGAACGACTTTCTTAAAAGCCTCAAATTTCCTACCTAGTGTTTTGGAGTTCCACAGGAGTGTGTGTGTGTGTGTGTGTGTGTGTGTGTGTGTGTGCACGCGCGTGTGCGCGTGTGTGTCAATGTACGATATTCTTGGTATGACTACATATGTACAAATCCATTTTTGATAACATTCCTGAAAGCAAACCCTTATTTGGAAAACTGAGTTACTTTTCTCACCACACTGAGTAATTGTCAGAGAAAATGGCAATAGCTTAAGAATACTGATCAGGGAAAAAAATAACAAAATGGTACAAGGTATGGATAAATAGTCATCAAATAAAAAAATCATACCATAAATTTGTTTTCTAATAGTTTTATTAACTTCACATAAACAGCCCTTATTCATTTAAGGTATGTAATTCAATACAGTATATTCAGACTTGCACAATCATCACCACAAGTTAACTTTAGACTATTCTTATCATCCCCAAGAGAATCCTCTAGGCATGAGCCATCATCCACCCCAGCTCTAGGTTACTTGTAATCCATTTGCTATTTTTATGTAGATTTTCCTGTTCTGGGCATTTCTCCACATAAATGGAATCTTATGATATATAGTATATATATACTATATATATACTTACTTATACTGTATACTTATATAAGTATACTTATATATACTTATACTGGTTTCTTGTACTTACCTTGTTTTTATAGTCCATGTGTTGGAGAAGTACTTTTTCCTTTTTTGTTATTAACATTCTGTGCAGGGTATTGTATTTTTATTTATCCATGCATTTGGGTGGTTTCCACTTTGGGGCTATTGTGAATAATGCTGCTACATGAAAATTTGTATGTAAGTTTTTGTGTGCACATGTTTTATCTTGAGCATACACACACCTACAAATGTTGGGTCTCTTGGGAACTACTTCCCCAGGTATCTGCACCATTTTCTGTTCCTACTAGCAATGTATAAAGGTTCCAGGGCTGGAGAGATGGCTCAGAGGTTAAGAGCTCCAACTGCTCTTCCTAAGGTCCTGAGTTCAATTCCCAGCAGCCACATGGTGGCTCACAACCATCCATAATGAGATCTGACCCCCTCTTCTGGGGTGTCTGAAGACAGCTACAGCAAGTGGGCCAGAGCAAGTGGGCCGGAGTGAGAAGAAAAAGTGTCTGAGGCTGAAGTGAGCGGGGTTGGAATGAGAGTTGGTTCAGCGGTTAAGAGCACTAACTGCTTTTCTGGAGGTCCTGAGTTCAAATCCCAGCAACTACATGATGGCTCACAACCATCCGTAATGAGATTGCATGCCCTCTTCTGGTGTGTCTGAAAAACAGCTACTACTGACAGATAATAAATAAATAAATAAATAAATAAATAAATAAATAAATAAATCCTTAAAAAAATAAAGGTTCCAGTCTCTCCATATCTTCAGCAATGCTGCTTGTATTTCATTAGATCCAGCTTAATATGTGCGAAGTAGTATTCTATGATGATCTTAATTTGCATTTCTCTAATAAACAATGTTGTTGAGCATCTTTTCAAGTAACCAATTACATATTTTTGGAGAAAGGTCTATTCAGAACCTTGCCCATTTAAAAATTTCAATTCATGGATCCATTAAGAATTCTTTGGATGTTCTACATACAATTCTCTCAAATATTTTTTCCATCCTGTTTTTCTTCTTGTTGTTGTCTTGGTTTAGTTTTGTAACAGGATCTCACTATGTAGCTCTGGCTGGCCTGAAACTCACTATGTAGCTCAGGTTGGCCTGGAACTTGCAAAGATCCTTCCGTCTCTGCCTCTCAAGTTCTGAGATTATGGGTATTTGTCACCACACCCGGACTTTCTCGTTAAAACTCCCTTGGTGAAGTCCTTTGAAGTACAACAAATACCAAATTTTAATGAAGTCCAACTTTCCTGTTTCCTTTTTTGGTGTGTTATCTGAGAAACTACTGTCAAAGCCAAGGTCAAGAAGATTTACTTTTGTGTTTTCTTCTAAAAGTTTTGAAATTCTTTTAAAAAAGTGTTCACTCTTACTTTGTTAATAGTTATAAAGCAAGAGTCTAATTTTATTCTTTGGATATCAATGTGTAGCTGTCTTGGTAACTTCTGTTGAAATTCTTCACCACAGTGAATGGTCTTTGTACTCTTCCAAAGACAACTGACCAAGAATATCAAGGTTTATGCCAGGCCTCATAATTCTATTACCTCATAGTCTTCATTATTGTAGCATTGTACTGAGTTGTGAAATTAGGACATATAAATCTTCCAATTTTGGTATGTTTCAAGATTGAACTAACTATTCTGGGTTCCTTAAATTTCTAAGTAAGGATATCTGTAAAGAAGACAGCCAAGTGTCTCACAATGGAAAATGCTTTCAATTTCAGAATTTAATAAACAGCAAGACACTAAGATCTGCAAAATATTTATCTGTAGGTAGTTTTTTTTCAATAGCTAATGAAAATGTTAGTATTTTCTTTATTTTTGTGGCAGGATGTATATGAAAAAACTATTATTAATGTAAACCTGAAACAGAATCTTCCTAGTAAACCAAAAAAATATGTTTGCAATATTATTTCTTTTAGGGGGCAACTAATTCAATAAAGATTATATAATAGAGCAAAGTCATTCCTATCTTAACATATTTTGTTTATTTTTAATACTAGACTTTGGGTTATACATGAAGGATTTTATTTTTTATGGTTTTAAGGACCTAACCCAGGGTCTCATGCATGCTAGGCAAATACTCTTCTACTAAGTTCTCTCTGCAGTCTACAGATAAAAACAGAACAAAACATTATGGTAAAGCACAATACTTTACATACTTTTAGTTAACTGTGATGCATTAAATAATGCTATTAAGAAAAAAAATGAAAGTAATCCTGGTACTTGATGTGGGAAGTTATATGGTGTGGTGGTTTGAATATGCCTGGCCCAGGGAGTGTTACTATTAGGAGGTGTGGCCTTGTCGGGGAAAGTGACTCACTGTGGGAGTGGGCTTTGAGACCCTCCTCCTTGCTGGCTGGAAGACAGTCTCCTAGTTACCTTTGGATCAAGATATAGAACTCTCGGTTCTTTCTCCAGCACCATGTCTGCCCACATGCTGCTGGCCATGATAATGGACTAAACATCTGAAACTGTAAGCCAGCCCCCATTAAATGTCTTTTATAAGAGTTCCTTTGGTCATGGTGTCTCTTCAGAGCAATAAAACCCGAACTAAGACATGTAGATAAAGTAAAGGTATTTCAGAGTAGAGAAACTGCTATATATCAGGTCTTACTGCCAAGAAGACTGTGTCCATAAGTAAGCTTTTGAATGAATGCATGAATGCAGATGGAAGTATACCTCTTTAACCACAAGAGGCACAGTGGTAGAGGACAGCTGAAAGAC
Organism: Rhynchomys soricoides; assembly: GCA_019843965.1. Classification (NCBI taxonomy): domain Eukaryota; kingdom Metazoa; phylum Chordata; class Mammalia; order Rodentia; family Muridae; genus Rhynchomys; species Rhynchomys soricoides. The sequence goes on from JADRCH010007527.1 coordinate 2,708,402, forward strand.
ACCTTATAAGGGCTGATGCTTACCCAATGAGCCTAAGAACAGCCCCAAGTTGGACCTTTTTTTGGACCACAACAGGGCTGATATGAAGATCAGGTAGAATGTACGTACCTACTTAATATACTAACCACAAAGCTCTCTATAGCAGGCTTTCAACATCCAATGAAATTTCTTCCCAGTTTCTGAGGGAGGGGGAGAGGAAGAGGGAGGACACCTGTGGAGGCCAGAAAAAGAGGACATCTGATCACTGGAGCTGGAGTTACAGGTAGTTGTGAGCTACCCAATGTGTGTACTGAGAACTGAACCCATGCCCTCTGGAGGAGCAGTAAGTGTTCTTAATGAGTAATCCATCTCTCCAGCCTCCCTTTCCAACTTCTTGGAACTATCAACTGAGACACAAATACAAAGCATAATGTTATATTAGTTGATATTTACTGAAATTCTGTAAAAGGTTTGGCAACATCCCATTAGATGCTCACAACAACCCTATGTTATAAATACTAGCAGTATTAGCATTTAAAGGCAAAGAAACTGAGGTTACCAGGAAGCTAAATAAGTATGTTGCCTTAGGTCATGTCAGAGTTAGTGATAAATCTACTAAAGCCATCTAACCAGTTCGTCAACATCTCTGGATGTACAATAAGTTGTTTCATTGAACTGTTTCATTCTTTAATCAACTCAGTCACTACCAGCTGTATTAGTATGGGCTTTTAGAAAAGACTGTTAAACTGGGCATGGTGGCTCATGCCTATAATCATGGAAAGTAGAGGCAAGATGTTCAGGAGTTTAAGATTATTCTCAGCTACTTGTGAGCTGGAAGATAGCTACACAAGATCATTCCAAAGTGAGACAAACCAAACCAATCAGCCCATACACTCAATTCAGCCTTCATTTCTTACAAAACAGGGTCCTCTGGCCTCCACACACTTGCTGTGGCACATACACGTCTACACTCACACAGAGACAGGCACATAGAATTCGAAGTTCTGAGTTTCAGCTCTTACCCCCTCTTTTAAAGAAACATATAAAATTGGAAAATAACTGACAGATAAAGTACCTCAAAATTTGAAGTACTGTCCCCCACAGAGCAATACACAGCCATGCCTCCATATGGACTATAAACTGAGGAGGTATAGCCATTGTGCCCTGGATTTTTCCTGTGTCCAGTAGTGTGTCCCTTTTGGCTCAGAATAGTCCAGTAGTATTCACATTGGCTCAGGATAGTATGTATCGTTGGCCCAAATCAGTTGGTTATCTCTGTGTATATTATCTAATATTATCTAATTGTTTCTGTGCTGTATGCACAGAGTTCTGTGGAGGTGACAGAGTGCTTATGGCCCACAAAACACATTTACTATTGGACTTTTCTGAAAGAGTTCGCCAACCCCTGCTCTAGAACAAGTAATTTTCCACAGCTGACCATCCTTTCTTTCTTTGTGGTACAAAGCATACCGGGTCAGCATCTCTCTTTATCCTCAAATTACCAAATGAGCAACAAACAAGCCATATAAATGACAGTACTCAGTGTGAAAGAAAGCAAAGTTTTCACAATGCCATAAGGGGAAAAGAACTTTATAAGTAGAAAAAAAAATCATTAAGTAACAGGATTTGCTTTGTTTTACATTAATTTCACTCCTTTAAACTGATTACAACTTCAAAGGCCCATTGCCCTCATTTGAATTCGAACATATTCTTGTTTACAAAGAAAGAATTAAAATGGAGCTGCTTGCTGTTCAAAGGCAAGAAGGACCACAGTGCTCAAGATTGGGAAAGCCTGGCAGTCACATCAGTCAGTGCAAAATCTGCATTTTATTAAAGACATGTGGGAAGATCCATTCAAAAATACATTGTGCTCAGTAAAAATTAACCATTTCATGCTGTTAATGAAGGTTACCACAGAGTAGATATTTGTAGAATATGTACAGCAACAATAGAAATTTTACAGAAGTTTAGAATGGAATACATGCCAGAAAAAACTTGATAAGATGTACCAACACATGATACAAAGAGTTATAGAAACACTTTACAAATGGTTCATAATTAGCTTGTGAGGAATTGTAAGTATTCAACACTTTAAATTCGGTTTGGATTCAAAAATTAAAAAGATTAACAACCACATCACACCCTTGCCACAGTAAAAAGTATGGATTACACTTTATATAGTAGATTATAAAGTCTATGCAATTAAGAATGTCCACTGATTTTCATCTACCACACATTGGATGGCATATCCCTCTGGCTTATCCTGATTTTTGTTTTTAAGAATGAACAGGGGTCTCAGTGTTACCCTGCCCTATGTCTTCCCAGAATACCGTACCCTTCAAACTTAGTAAAGACTGAAGACACTCTGATAATTATCTAAATATATACAGAATAACAACCTGAATTCAGAGTGGCACAAAGCAATTCTTGGAGCTTGAACTCTGGGGTAACTGTTTTGTTTAATTGTCTCTGTTCATCAATGCAAGTTTACAGAATCTACTTTTCTATCACCACATAGCCTGCTCCTCTCCCAGCCCAACTCCATCACTGACCACAAAGAGTAAACAAGGAGAGGGAGAGACACTGGTGACTAGAACCCACTGATCATCCCGAGGGAAAATGGATTTTCTGCGAGCTTTACTTTCCACTTTTGGAAAAAGGAGGCCAGTGTGGAAAGTATACATTCTCCACAAGGAAAAGCATAGTCTTTCTCTGAAACTCTACTGAGTTTAACCAGAGCTTTTGATGATTCTGGCAATAAACACTTTAATCCCCCAACAGGGACAAAAGTCAAGGCATCTACATTTTCGATTCCTGGGTTTCTTCTGATTAGACCTGAAGCACACATAGCACTAGGAGAAGCTTGTCTATGCCTGAAATGAATCACATCAGTCTTCTGGGAAGGGAAATCCCCAACCAAAGGAAGTCCTGAGGGATTCTCAGCAGGTCTGCCAAACAGGAGGGGACACTGAGGGACTGATAAGGCCTCTTTCTCCCTGATACTCTGCCTGGGAAGAGCAGTAAACAAGGCAACTTCTAATCTGCATACAACACGGAGACTGATTTCAGATTCCCAAGGAAGACCAATTAGAGGGAGGATCAAAGGGGGTTTAGAGGGCTTACCCTTGTGAGAAAGGAAGGGCCTGAGAAGTGAGACTGGTTTCACTCCAGCAGTTCTGCTGGCCCTACAAATCCAGCGTACAGACTATGACAATTTTTTTTAAATTTATTTTTCTGGCAAAACAAGAGACAACCCTCCCTTAAATGTGGGAGTAAACAGTTGAATGAAAGTACAAGGCAGGTCAGGATCATATTTAACAGCCTACACTAAATAGAAAGAAAGGTGGGTCATGCCCAGAGAGGAAAAAAGGTGGAGTAAGGACCAGGCCAAATGATGATGAATGAACAAAGCACTGTGGGCAACGATGGTTTATGTAAGAAACTGGTCTGCACAAAGTCTATCATCTTGTATAGTACATTGAATTAAAAAAAAAAAAAGGATCACATGGGCAATAGGCCCAGAGTTTCCTAGTCACTTGGCTTTTTCCCTTTGGGTGTATGCAAACAGATAAGGGCTTTCCTTTTCTTGCATGGCTCCTCGATCATGGTTTCTAAGATTGAATTTTTTAATCAGTTGAACCTTAAGATATTCTAGACTTCAGCTGGTCAAGAAGCAAAAGAGGAAACCACAACCATTTACAAGTCTGGATTTGTTTGTTGTTTTATTTTTCTGGTAATCTGGCCTTTTACAATTTGGTAGGGACTTTCTCCTAAGATCCCAGTCCTGGGGATGAGTGACGTTTGTACTGTCTTGTCTACAATCTCTTTTAAAGATACCAGAACTGTTATTTCTTAAGCCCTAAGTGAGTTTCAAGGAACTTTTACTAAGGAGACAAGGAAATAAATAAATATCCCACTGCTTTCTGACTTGGATTAGTGAAACCTACCATAGTCCCAGTTCACAGAAGTAGGCGTCTGTGGATCTTTGTATATACCCACATAGTGGGGTTCAAGAGCCCACTCTAATGCAGTAGGCAACGAACTTCCAAATGAAAAAGCAAAGTCATCCAGAAGATAGGTTCTGAGCACAAGAGATATGCAGTTTTGCTGAATCCCAGGGGAGCCCCTGCAGTGACTTCTAATAAGCTACTTATGGTCCTTGCCAAAAGTTCTGTGACCACTGAGACCTAGGTGAAGAGAATGGACAAAGCCTTCTACATACTAGAAAAGTAATCCTCTGGCCTTTGAAAAAATTATACACATATGAGTTATTCTCAATACATGGCTAGAAGAAAATAAATGGCTTTTTTCCTTATTTACTCTAAAGACTAGTTTAAGTGAGGATACTATGATATCAACTAAGAGGTACTGGGAAGGGAAAATGGGATAGCATTTCCTAGTGCAGTCCACTAATTTTCTGATTAGGAACATGCTAAACTGGCTAACTCTACAACCACAACATACTTTTATAATACACAGCATGACTAGAGACTGACCAGCATAGGTCTGCTTAGAATTAAAGTATACAACTGCATATGGTGAGTCTTAAAGCATGTTTTAAAACAGATTTAACCAAAGCATACAGCACAATACTTCTAGAATAGCCACATCACAACCACCAAGAAAGAGTTTTGCTTCTAATCAGTCTGCCATATGCTAATATTTTTAAAGAGCTATTAAACGACTTGAATAAAAAAACAAAGACATTTTCTTTCGGTAGACACAGCTGAAAGCCATGATGCCTTTGAGCAGTTGGTGAAAATCATGCCAATCTGCCAGGCTGCTGCTTGCTTCTAAATATAAGCCTCATGGCTAAGAAAGATCTTCTAAGGATGCTAACCTAGAATTTAAGTTCTCAAACATATATAAAGTAACTCTGGTTTCCTCCCAAAGTATGCACCTTTTAGCAGGTCCAAGACAATGGAAACGAACAATAGGACTGTAAGGATTTGAGAACAGTGGTAGAGGATTCATAAAGAGAATACAATGTTAAGGAATTCACTCTTGCAGTTACTTAGCCTGGAAAGCCCTAGGCCAGAAGCAAATTCTGCAGAGTGGTTGGCCTGGAATGGTCTCAGGCAGGACTTTTTAACCTTGGTACTAGTAATGGGCCGAAACACACTGGAGGATGCCTAGCAACATCCCTGCCATCTACCCACTAGATGTTGGGAGCAGCCCACGACAACCAAATGTCTCCAGATATTGTCAAATATGCCCTGATGGACAAAACTGCCCTTGGCTGAGAAGTGCTGCTGCAAAGATAGCTCACTTGAACCTCTTGGCATCGGGCACTCTCTTCTGGTCTTGGGCTCTGGAGAGAGTCCTACATTTCAGTTAAGACTGGACAAAGATCAGTTAAAGTTTACTTAGAACAGAAAAGAAAAAGGATGATAGAGAAGTCAAATTAGAGAGGCAGTGAAATCAAGGTTCTTTTTGAAAGGTGATCAGCAATAGCTTCCTAACACAAAGTGCTTCATAAGCCTTCAGTTCAAGCTTTGTGTCCTTTAGGATGTCAGCACAGATAACAGAACATGGATATCATCGATTCCCCCTTCTAAAGAAAATGTGGGGGTTTTGTGACTTTCAGTCAACTCCTTCCTGCTGAGGATGGCATCTTTTTGAGGACATTGAATGACCAATCAGAAGGGGAAGTGACAGTTAAAAGCTAAGAGAGGGCTCATTAGATCTGAGAGAAAATGTTACTGCTCCCATCTGTGAGCAGGAGAGAATGAATGGGATTTTGTAGATTCACTTATAGCTTATTGAGGATCAAGGGAAAGTCAGAACCAACAAGAGCTAAGAAGAGGATAAAAGAGCTAGCTCAGAAACACTAGTTGAAAACATTGTAGCTATTTTCTGGCTCAAATCTGGGAATGTAGGAAAAGTTAAGTGTTGACTTCATCAGTTAGGATTAGTTTGCTCTAGGTAGAAGGCAATTGTTCTAGCCCTTCTTTAAAGAACCATCATGAGTATAAATGTTCTGCAAACATCTGAGATCCCAGTGTTAGCAAAGATGACAACATGGGAAACCAGCCCCTTGGTGTTAATGAGCCACGAATGCCACAGCATGGCAATGGGACCTCGCTGTTCCTAAGCACACAGCACAGTGAGAAGTCTTTCCAGAGGAAACAAAATGTAGTTTCTGGTTTGCAAGGGGCAGGGAGGCAGGGGATACAAAGGTATAGATCTAGTATGAAAAAGAAGAGTCAAATATACACCTTTTTAGTGTCACTATATCCAGGCAAAAACTGCTGAGGGTCTACCTCACTTGGATAACTGAAGAGTTGCCTGGGCAAAGCCAGAATTCAGAGCTACCCAGACAGTACTGAACTGGTAACAGAAACAAGATAGGAAAAGAACTCAAGAGCATGCAAAATGAATCAAATTGTTTCCATGATAGTACCCAGTTAAGTTTCATTTTAGTGCCTATTATACTTATTAAAATTAAATAAAAAGCACCTTAAAATGACCTCTCTATATATAATCAATACACATCATTAATAGTATTTATATAAATATGCAATATGCACACAATTTAAGCTTCAAAGAATCTAAGACCTTTATAATCTTCATAATCATCAGTGCTATGATTCTCAAAATCTCAGGGAAGGGTTAACAGTTACTCAGCATATTTCAGTGACAGCTGACTTTATCTGGGGACTGACACTCTCAGAATTCTGGAATAAGTAGTAAATACTGAAAAGTTACCTCTTTGAGGGATGGGAGTGATCTCTAAAAGTCTTATTGCTAAGAGACTACTTTCAAAACTCTATGACTATTGATAGATGATGGTGTTGAGGTGTTTGAGGTTTTTTTTTTGTTGTTGTTGTTGGGTTTTTTTGTTTTTGTTTTTGTTTTTTTGTCAAAGATGGTCCAGAGACAGGTGGGTATAATGCTTGCTGGCCAGAGGCCTTATAATACTTGATGACACTTGATAGTAACTTGGGAGTTGAGAGTGATCGGATGAGAGAAGGATGTAGTCCTGCTCTGCTGGATGGAATGTATGTATATACAGGTGTACATGATGACCTTGTTATAAATGGACAGTCCCAGGAAGGAAAAAAGGACACAGCAATTTTCTCTACATCTGGAATTGCTTCAGGAGCCTTATAAATATATTAGAAGAGCAACAACAACAACAACAACAATAACAACAACAAAGCAGTTAGAAGAAGAAATGCCATACACGTAGCTCAGATCCCACCTGGAGGCAAGAGTCTCCAGGAGGGCGGACAGCATTCAGGAGCATAGAGCTGGTTTGCCAGATCCGCAGACAGGTGCCTCTTACAACCTCATAACAAGGAATGTTCACTGGCAAATCTTTGGTCTACACTCTAACACTAACGCTAAGTGGAAGAGCACATTCTCTGTAAAGACCCATGCATACCACTTCTGTCTGTCCTTTTCTCGTGTGCCAGCTAATGTCCCTGGACACAAATGAGAGCCAAGTGTCTGAGAACAGAAATGAGGCCTGTTGGGCTCCTTACTGTCTTATCTAACCTTCTTCTCCGGTGGGCCTGGATAGAGATGCTGTATTTGTCTGCTACCAAGGATCATGTCTAGAGGCTACTGCTGGGGCCAAAAAGTTGAGCAAAGTTTATACTGTTACAATCACATGTAGCCACAATTCAACTCCCTTTATTATAAGTATAATACTCACTTCATATCACAAATGTATAAAAATATGGCAGATAGTGTCATAACGATACTTTCTTTAAATGAATATATTTATAAAACAGACAATTATTTACCATATATATATTTATATTTATATAGAATAAAATACTCCTGATGCAATATATAAATGTTACTGTTTAGTTTTTATAGAAACTACTGTAGCTGTCCCACTGCTTCACAATGTTCCAAACAGCTCAAAATAACTTTACAGTATAACATAAAAGGTATGATTATAACAGTACAATATTAATTATAAATAAATGTTACAAATCCTATCAAATATGGAAGCTTAGAAAACAATTTAAGACATACAGTTCATCCGCTAACCCTTCAAAGGGATACTCCTAGATTACAATAAACTCCACATTTAGTCTAGTCAGAAAAAAATATGTGGTAAGGGCATCGGTCAACATGAATTTTTCTATCCCTCATATCCAGGACACACCCTGGCTTCCCCAAGTTCAACAGAGATTGCACTAAAGCCGGAATGTAATGGGGAGAAACTGGCAAGAATTTCTTCTTCCTCAATGGCACACTCTATCCATTCTCACACAAGACCTGTGGGGAGTGGTGATCCCTAAGGAACTCCCGTGGCTCTAAGATCCCTGACTAGCATTTGTGGCTGTGAGGAGCCAGATGGCCCCCCTCACACACAATATTGCACACACCTTCATAAAGCTGAAAATACTGGCTTATTACCCTGGCCCAACCTGTTTCCCAGCCCACCCTGAACCCTCCCCTCCCAACTGACTTGTCCTCCCCCCCATACACACCCTCTATCCCAGCATAAATTACAAGGCTGTCTCTTTTAAATCATTGAGATTTGGCATTCGTGAGCGATTTGTTCTGTTATAAGGGTGCCCATTTGGCCCACTCTTGGCACCCAGCTGTTCAGAATAGGAAGGCCCCTCTGTGGCACTCCTGGTCACAGAGGACACGTGCCAACCAGGATCCATCTGACCTGGCAGCTGAAGGGCTGGTCTGCCTTTTGGTGTAGGCTCCTGCCGGATGTTGCTGCTTCCACCAGAGGCCTGGCTCAGAGGGTGAATCCGAATTTCTGAGAAGGAATTTTTGGCTTGTTGAGCTGTTAAGGGCTGGAACCGAGGATCTGAAGAAGCCGGGTGATTGGTTGATGATGACAGATGCAACAGCTTGCGAAGAGATTTTAGTGGTTGGCTCTGAAAGAAAGATTCGGGTATGCACGAGATTTAACTTAGAGTAGGAAAAAGAGATGGAAGGACATGGAGATCAGGTGCAAGGGAGCTAAACAGAGGCAGGAAGGGAGACCACATGGCTGGACAGGCTAGTCCAGCTCTATCTGGTCTCAAATAAGATTTTAGTCACTGCTTTTTAAATGAAAGCCTAAAAATCAATCAATCAATCAATAACTAGAGCTACCCAAAGATAATACCTGAAGGTCAGGGCTCCTTTGGCCTGGCTGAATTCTGTCTTTACCATGTTTCTCATGTTTCAGATCCAGAAAGGACGAACAACAGCAGACACGGGAGTGCCTCTCCTTTTTGAGAAGACTTTCCGATTAAGTCTTTACTTATATTTCACCAGTGTTATGGTTATTCTTCATTGTTGGATGACTGGGTTTAGAATCCCTGTGAAAATATACCTCCTGGTGTGTTTGTGATGGTGTTTCTAAAGAGGTTTTACTAAGGTGGGAAGACCCACTCTGAATGTGGGCAGCAAAGTCCCACATCAAGGCTGGTGTCCTTGACTGAATGAAAGAAGAAAGGAAGCTGAACACTGGTACATGTCTCTCTTTTTCCTAACTGTGGATACGGTGTAACCTGCTGTCATGCCTTCCCCATTGTGATGGACTGTACCCTCCGTAATTTATACAACTGGACATATAACAATAACTAGCTGCAAGAAAAGCTGGAAAAAAATGTAGTTTTAGGTATTGATGCGGTAAATTATTGTATAGCAGTTCCCCTTTTTGATACTACATCTTCATATTCTATGCTGTATTTTACTGCTTCATTTTCATCTTTTTGATGTGGGAATGGTACAGTTTGGGTACTAAAGGTATAAAGCATTTCAACTGCTCACAGAAACACTGGCTAATGGACTTCCTGCCTACAGAATGGCTGCTGGTAAAGACCCTACAGGGCACAGCACTGTGGAAGGGAGACTGGTGTGGAAACAGAAGGCCAGGTCCTAGATGAGATCTGTCCCTCACTGGCCAACTATTTTCAGTTAACTCCTGAGCCTCAAGTTTCTCAATGGTGAAAGGCAACACTTTCTCTTCTTCCTCTACCTTAAGCATGAGGTACAGGAGAATCACTACCAGAAGAAGCATAGAAAGCCAAGTATGGCAGTATATGATTTTAATCCTAGATAGAGGAGTGGGAGGATCAGACAAGGGAATCACAAATTTGAGGATAGTTCAGGAAACTTTTCAAGATTCTCTCAATAAACAAAAGAGAACAAACAACATCAGTCCAACACACACACACACACACACACACACACACACCCCATAAACAAACCAAAGTACTACTGAAGTACTACAGGCTGGCACAACTCAGAGTACTTTTATCTCTATTAGAGTATTTTTAGTGCCATGGTATAAGCCACATGCATTTCAGCTATTGGTCAACTTTGAATCACATTGATAGTCTCTAGGAAAACTGCAAGATTTGAAAAAACGGAGTGCTAACAACCAAAGTAAATGAATTGAGAATCAACTCAAGGAGAAATAAGCTTCTATGAAAGCACCCTTCACTATCTCTATGACACTTTTTTCCAAAGAAAGATGTGGGGTCCCCATAGGAGGTGGCAGAGTGTTCTATGCACTAGAAAAATTCAAAGGGTGTCTTTCTCTATCCTCATCCCTTTTATGTACCCCAGGGTGGCCTCCAACTCTTGATCCTCCTTGCTCCTTGCCTTTATATAGCCCAGGCTGGCCTGGATCTCTGTTTATATAGCCCAGTGTAGTTCCAAATTATTCATACTCCTGCCTCCAACTCCCAAGTGTTGAGATTATAGGTCTTTGGCACCATTCTTGACTACTTTTCCATTTTTACTAAAATGATAAAAATGAGCCTTTCCTAGTCAATTTAATAAAATTACCAAGCAATTATAATAATCCAGAATCAGCTGGAGACATGAAGTTACTAGAAAGGGGCCCCTTAGCACCAGGCTCTCAGATATTTGCGTTCCTATTTGGAATAAGCACCCCCTCCCCAAATTAGAATATCTCATCCCCTATTTCCCCTTTACCCTCAGAACAGATTATGCTATAAAGTACAAAATATAAATGGCCAGGCAAAAAGAATGGCAATTTTGGAGAACTTCTGCTTACAGCTTCAAGTAACAAATTATAGTGAAACAAACCAGATCTATAGTCCTAGAATGTGGTATATAAAGCCAAGAGGATTGTTAGTTCTAGGCCAGTTTGAATTACATAGCAAATTGCACGCTAACCTGAACTAGCTGGTAAAATGCATTCTTGAGGGAAAAAAAAAAAAGAACAAAACAGAAAACCTATAAAAAGTAGAGCCACTGCTTCTAAACTCCCAAAATTTGGTTAAAATAAACATGGTAGATTATGTAACTGTGTTTATTATGAAGAAATACAATACTGAAACATTTCCAATAGGGAAACTGCTTTAAACAGATATGTTAATTACTTGAAACAGAGAGATTTAAGCTCTCCATATGACAGGTAAATACAACCCCATGTTACAGTAATATATGCAATTCCTAATAAAAGCGTTTGCCTTTCTTTATATATAAAAAAAAAAAAACAGTTTGGATTTCAAAAGTTAAAATATTCTTTCAAGAAAGCTTCTACTATCTGACTGTCAAGGCCTGATTTATATGCTACCATCTTTAAGGCAACCTTACTCTTCTCACGATCTCAGTTTATCCTCACCAATATTTCACAGCATAACTTACTTTGTAGTACGATCTTCATGAATCTTTGTCTCCTGAGCTGTAGCCTACTTGTGACCTAGGACTACTTCTTCGTCATCTCTCCACATTGCTCCATTGCTCTCCCGAGCTAGGTGAAGGGTACTGGAGGGTTGCTTTTTTTCACAGTGGGAATCACTGATGTAGGATTCACCCTGACTTGCAAAATAGCATCAAGGCTATTCATTATGGTCTATTTGGGGGAAGCTAATTTTTTTTTCTTTCTTGATTTCCCATCCTTAAAATCTGGGAGTGGTGTAGGCGGCACTCACCTGGGTCTGTAGATCTGAGAGCTTCTCAGGTCGCCACTCCTTTGGTCTGCTGCTTGCAGTGCTAGAAGAATGAATGGCTTTCTGTAAGGTCAATAGATCAGGACCATCAGTGTTGGGCACCTAGAGGGAAAGACGGAGAAGGATTCAGCAAACACACCAATAACCTTAATTAACATAGACAACCACACCCAAGAGGAGACCCAAACTGAAAAGTAAACTGAAATTCAAACCCAAATTCAAAAGAGGGAGAAAAAAAAAAAGACCCAGTAGTAAACCAAAACTCTCCAAAGGTTCACGATGCAAGTAGTGCTAGTTAAAGTCTGCTGCCTTCTTAGTAATTTTCCCTGCATTAGGAAAAATTGGCAGATGTCATGCAGCTTGGTTAAAATCTTAATTAACCCTTAATGCATTCCCATGCTGTTAGTTTCAGCAGCTGTAAGAGAGAGCAGTTAAAGTGGGCTGGACCAGGAACTGCTGTGGCATCCTCATTTCATATTGTAGTTAGGTTATGAACCAGTTCAATAAAACAAAAACAAAATCTCATGCTGGGAATATGATACAAAATCTGTATTTGATGCTGCCAAAGAAGTCTAGGGAGCTTTCAAGGGGAGAAAAAGGAGGGAGGTATTGTTTGAATCATAGTCCCAAACCACTGCCCAGTAACTCTGGGTCTGGCATTGTATACTTAGAAACTGCTTGAAATTTATGCCATGAATTCCAAATGAATGCAATTGGTCTATTCAATGGCTTTAGTGGACAAAGGAGAGTTATGCCAAATGCCAAGCAAAAGCCATGGCTTTACACCTAGTGACTAGCAAAAGCTAGAGGCAGGTAAGGAAGAGCAAGTGGTCAACTCATACAAGCTGCTTTTTTCATGGAGCCTGCTAGCTCAATTAATTTGGTCAATTCAAAGTTGGTTTTAAAGAAACAAACTGCCAACCAAATGGTCACAAAGTCCATGCAGTGAGCCAAGTGCAAAGACATTTGTTAACTGTAAATGTTAATCAGATTCTTTACAGGAATTAAAAGATTTCAAGAATGCTGTCTGCCAATAATTGGCTAATCAGCCCATCCAAAGCAGCCTTACTAGTTTGTTTAGTAGGCTTATGCGACATCTTTAACTGATGCAGAAAACCTAGAATAGATATATAATATATATAAAGTATATGTATTATATATGTCCATATATCCCAGTGAATTTATGGAACTGGCCCAGGTACTTAACTAGCACAAAGATTCTGACCCCATGAAAATAAGACATGCTGTTGTCATCAGTAAAACAAGTTTACTGGAGCAGTTTTCAGGGCTACGATACGTAAAAACGGGTACCATGGGTGGAGTGACTACAGGAAGCTTTTTCAAAGAAGAACTATGCTTTAAATGATTCTTTGAATTAAAAAGAGGGAAGAGGGATTTCTTGATGCTTGGATTCTCCCCGTTGGTGGAGTCTGTCTGTAATATAAGATACAAATGAGCTAATTGCAAAAAAAAAAAAGAGTAAAATAGGTGCTTTAATTGAAACTACTAGTCCTTGGTAGCCCTCAAATGATTAAATATTAACAATCATGGAAAGAATCCTGTGCTATGCATCTAGAGAGATTATCTATTATTTTTCATCTGGAAACAATAATATAAGTTTAGACAAGTACAAAATTTTTTAGAGTCTGTACAATGGTTATGAGCAATAGTCCAGGAATGCCTGAGACCTTTAGGCATCTGCTTACATTATGTTCAATTAGGAATTTATTCATTGTCAAAAATAAGACTGTTTTGAAGAATTGTGTTTAATGAGTTACTGATGAACTTCAGCCATTACTAACTGTTAGGACTTCAGTAACTAAGAGATTTTTACCATATGGATTATATTTTGTAAAAGAAAATATACTTTAAATCCTTTTGATCTTCTTGGTCAATTATCTAGAGCAAGTAAATATCACTTGGAAATACTAAGGTTAGTTGAGCAGCCCTGAACTACACTGTTAGAGATATATACCTCATTTAACATATCTGGTACAGTTCAGAATTCTGGGTTTCAAGCAAGGAGATACAAGTTTAATCTTCAGGGTTGGTAAGATGGATCAGTGGGGTACTTTGCAACCAGAGATTGAATTCCCAGAAGTCACATAAAAGTCACCAGAGAGGACCAACTCCACAAAGTTAAGCTCTGACCTCTATATATTATGGCCTCTGCGCACTCCTCCCCCATATTATGAACACACACTAATTTTTTAAAAGTTCAATCTTTATGTTGAAGTGTCATTTCAAAGTTGAGATACTAAGTAAGATCCAATTACCAAGTTGGCAAAATCACCATATGCTCTGAGGACTTATGTAATTCTCTGGGTATACAACTAAAGTCAGATTCCCCAAGGCAGCTTCTAGACTTGCTGGAGTCAAAGCAGGCGCCTTTATAATACAGAATGATTTTTGGCACCTCTTTTCTTTCTTTTGGATACCTTAGTGGTCGGAGAACAAAAATGTATAGAAATGCAGTAAGATCATCTCTTCATTGGTGTATTATTATTATTATTATTATTATTATTATTATTATTATTATTATTATGACACCTGTGTAAATATCTGAGTTTTCCTGTTTTAATGAGAAAAACCCTGAATCAGAGGCCTTTCACAGGGGAGGCCAGTTTTAGTCCTTATAACTCTGTGTGACTTTGGACAGGTCAACCACTTGCCTGGCTCAGCTCCTATTCTAGTAAATTCTCATTTAGGATCAGCTATACTATGTGCATCTGGCATCAGATTTAAGTTTCTTGGAATCTTGAGTAAAAGTTTCAATACCATCAATTTTTTGGTTTGTCTTACCTAGCTTTCTATTTATTGAATTTTAGAAAGTGAAAACAAGTTCCCTTTAGTTATATTTGGATGCTCATTCAAAGAAAGCAGAGTTAAGCTAATGCCAAGCCTCAGTGCCTGAGGTCTGGTACTCTGTATGAAGTATTCTTTGGAAATCTGACTCTAGATTCCAAAACCCTTACACTCTATTCTTAATTTAAAAATGGAGAGGTATAAAAAACATTCTGCTTGGAAAACTGAAGGCATTAAGACCTGTGGAAAGTTATTCTGAAGTTAGTATAAATATTTAATAAAACATTTAAGAGAGAGGATGCTAGAGAATAGTAATTTTTTATTATCCTAAGTTATACTATTTAAATATCTAGAATTTGAACCAAATCTTGAATAATCAAGTTAGGCAAGATGTGTATACTTCGTTTAGCTGTAGCTAGGCAAGGGCTTTAGGTTTAATGTTGGTCTGAGGAAGACACATTAAAATCTAAATTTATATACATGACAGCCTCAATTCTTCTACCCTTACTATTTTCTACAACTTAATCACATCACAGGGTTGTAGGCATGTAGTTAACAAAAGCCCACAAAATTGTTAGATTTTAATGTGGCCAGGAAGAAGCTTCGGAAGGATAATGCATATGATACATAATACGTCCTATAGGCAATGGGTAGAGCCTAATTTTTTAGCCCTTAAATTATTTTAAACATCCTAAAGCAAAGTCAATCCTATTTCTTCACTTTTTAATCCAGGTTTAGCAACAAATACAGTTGAGTGGCATTTTGATTTGACATTTCAATCTAGGCAAGTTTCAGTAAGAGATATAGGTACCCTTTTCCACTCCCATGAACATTTCAGAAATCCCATGTAATCATTAAAATGAAGCAGAAAACAGACACACAGACAGACACAAAGACAGACACACAGGCACATACGCACACACGCAAAAATACAAAATACAAAACTGCATTAAGGATGGGAGTATTATTAATTAGGGCAAATCTCACACGCACACACACGCGCACACACACGCACACACACACACGCACGCACGCGCACACACACACGCACACGCACGCACACACGCATGCTCGCACACACGCGCACACGCACACACATACCCTTTCCTCCACAAATGTATGCATAGGCTGAAAAGCTGTAGGGAAATACTAAAATCCTGTGTGTGGTAGGTTGGGCGAGGTTAGGAATGATGTTTTCTTTTTTATATTTTTTTCAGTAATGAAATGTTTTGGTGGTGGTGATGTGATTTGAGGTAAGGTTTTATCATGTTGCTCTGGCTACTCTGAAACTCACTTTGTAGACCAGGCTGGTCATGAACACACAGAGATCTATCTCCCTGCTTCTGTCTCCTGAGTGTTAGGATTAAAGGTTTACAATGCCATGCTGTACACCAGTAGCTTGAAGTAATTTAATTTGAATGAAATACTTGCATTTAATTAGCAAGTGAAAGAATGCTTTACAAAGGTCTAGATTTAAAGGGGCCTTAACAATACGATTAGGGGCTGGAGAAATGTCTCAGGTTTGAGTCCCAAAGGACACAGTTTTGAGTCCCAGCACATACATAGCAGCTGACAAATGTCTTTAGTTCTAGGGAACCCAATGCCCTTTTCTGGTCTCTGTGGGCACCAGGCACACAAGTAGTGAACAAACATATGCAAGCAAAACCGCCATACACATTGTTGATATAAACTGTTGTGATAAAAAACCCAAAACTTATAACGTTTCTCAAGCATCTTTGAGACAAGTATCTTTAGTATGAGCTATATACTTTCCTACAATCATCTGTTTCTTCTTTAGTTACCACTAAGCTATATTTTCTAATTTTTATGAAGGGCCCCAGAAGCATTCATCATCATATAGATAAAGCCAACATGAATAGGCTATTTTCATTAGGCCATTTTCTTCTTTAAATGAATGAGAATACATCCTGTATGAAATAAAAGTAAAGTCAAAACCCAAAACTATTGGAAGTGGCTAATTCAATGTTACTTAGCTGCCAGGGTACAGTAAAATGAAGGCAGGCAGGCTCTTTTTGAGTGACCTGCCCCTTCTGCTGTTCTGTCTTTCTTAGCCACTTTCTCTTGCTAGATTAGAATTTCCACTTGAGTTGTTCCACAAACTGATGAGCCCAGTCAAGTGGAGCTGGCCCATTGTTCAGATGCAGAGCTCCTAGGACCTGAGGTGCAGTCTGTCTCACAACACCACCATAAGTGAAACACCTTTTCTTTCTTTATTCTTTTCTTTTTTTTTTTGATACTTTATTTACATTTCAAATGTTTCCCCCTTTCCAGATCTCCCCTAAAGTAAGCCCTGAAATGTCAGATGAAATTGTACCTCTGTGACTAGAAGCCAGGGAAGGATGAGGCATGATGGTTATTTATGGATTTCAGGATTTAAATGTAAACCAAAACCATTTCCTAAATTTTTGCATATCTCTATGCTCCCAGAGAGAAACAAATCCCATGTCTTCATAGGTTTTGCAGCAATCAAAATTCACATGGATAAGTAGTTGATTGAGAGAGGCTTAAAAGTATTTTCTCATCCAATTTAAGTTTTTTTATTCCTTGAGATTCTGCTGAATGTAGGAAAGGCTTTGTGAGAGTACAGTAATGAAAGACTTCAGAAAGTGCTGTCTATAACATTCACATTAAGAAATTAAGCCAAATTGCTCTGAGTGCAGTGTAACATGTATCTAGAGAATAACACAGAACCCCGGGACATAGATAGACATTAGTCATGTACTTACTGTTTGAGTTTTCTTCTTTTTCTTTTTCATTGACCTGAAAAAACCTTGCTTCTCCTTTCCTTTGAGTTGATCCGAATGACTAATGTTTTCAGGACTTTTCCTAAATGAGAAGACATTTTTTTTGTCATACGGATCTTTGAATCATTCTCCTGCTTCAGTGTAACAAACCTAATGAAAGCTGAAAATGTGTGATACCAGATTCATTCAGCCATGAAGAATTGAGCCACAGGTAAAGGTCCTCTAAAAAGCACAGAGGGAACCAAATCTAATCAGCATGGGGAATGGCTGTTCTTTGGCACAGGCTTGATCACACTAGCAATTTGAGCACTATTAGAAATGATCTGTAACTGCTCTTTGGGACCATTTTCTTACTGCTGAAAAATCACTGAATTAGAAATTCTGTAAAATTCGTGGCTTAGAGGATGCTTCCTCTGTAACTCTCCAAGGGAAAGAACAGAAACATTTTCAATACCTTCATTTTTCTATTTACCTTTTAAAAACTAGCTCAACGAGTTTATTAGTAGCTTGCCAAGTTACTAAACAACAACAACAAAAATCAATGCTGCTATAGAAACACTATTAACGGAAGTAAAAATTGCCCCAAACTGGAAAATTCCTACTTATCAAACCTTTAATCTATTACAAAAATACTCAAGGAAAAAAATGTAGACATGATGTATGGTCTAACACAGTATGCTCAAGGTGTGTGTGTGTGTGTGTGTGTGTGTGTGTGTGTGTGTGAGAGAGAGAGAGAGAGAGAGAGAGAGAGAGAGAGAGAGAGAGAGAGAGAAATCATTCTAGATGAAAATACTGACATTAAGTCTGATACCACGTCAAGTCTCTGCAAGTCTAGGCACAACCTCTCCCACTGAGGCTAGACAAGGCAGCCCAGCTAGAAGAACATATCCCACCTATGAACAACAGCTTTTGGGATAGCCCCTGCTCCAGTTGTCCAGGACCCACATGAAGACCAAGCTGCCTGTGGAGAGGCCTAGGTCCACCCTGTATATGTTCTTTGGTTAGTGATTCTGTCTCTGAGAGCCCCCCAAGGGTAGGGGGATACCTAGGGAGGCCTCTACTCTCTCAGAGGAGAAGGGGAGGGGATATGGGAGGAGGGACTGTGGGAAAGTGTACTGGGAGGGGAGACAGTGATTGGGATGTAAAGTGAATAAATAAAAAAAGTAAATGTAATTTTTAAATTTAGGAAAGAAAGAAAGATTGATACCACATGCCTAGTCTTAACTGAACTTAATATGTCAAATTTGTTTGCTATCCATGGGAGGCCTGTCTTTTTCTGAAGAGAAACAAAAGAGGAATGAATTTGTGGGGTGGGGGTTGGAGGTTAGGGATAGGACTGGAAGGAAAGTAGACTGCATTTAGGATATAATATATGAGAAAAGAATAAATAGAATAAAAAATTTAAAAGAATAATACCACAGATAACACTAAGCATTTTAATAAAAATAGAAGATATTCAAAATAGAATATAAGACACGTGTGGTGGCATATGCTTGTTATCCCAGCACTCAGGAGATTGACACAGAATATTTGAGTTGAAGTCAGGTTATCTTCCAAGACTGACCATGAAACAAAAACCTACTTTTCATAAAAAAGAAAAAGGAAAAAAGAGGGGGTGGGGCACCTTGGTTTTGGACTTCCACTCTTCAAAAACACTCACATATTTACATATTCCCTAAAAGTAAAAGTGGTAGAATCATCAAAAGTAACAGTTGATTTATATTCATGGTTTCAAAATACCAAACTGATGAGGTGATTATAATATCTAATAAAATATGAACAAAGCAGCACCCACCTTCTTTCATTAAAATATGTAAGCCAGAAAAATTCTAAATAAACCATTACTGGTTGCAAGGCAGAAAACACAATGAAGCTATTAAAAATAAATCATAGCTTCAAAGAATATCCACTGATATAAAAGAATATTTAAACTATAGTATTAAGTAAAAATATGATTTCAAGCTTTTTTTTTAACCAGATGAGTCCAACTACATGGCAAGAAGGTATATAGGTTATACACATGCACTTTTAATATTTATTCATTTATTTTTTAAAGATTTATTTATTTTATGTGTTTGAGCAATTTGTGTGTGTGTGTGTGTGTGTGTGTGTATGTGTGGTGTGTACCACTTGTGTGCCTAGAGCTCATGGAGGTCCCAAGAGGGTGTGGGATTCCTTGGAACTGGGGTTATGATGGTTGTGAGCCACCATTTGTACTGGGAACCAAACCTGGATCCTTTGTAGGAACAATGAGTGCTCTTAAGTCCTGAGCCATCCTTCCAGCCACTACATTCACTTTTTCAAAATTCAGGAAGAAATTGCAATAGAAATCTTGGCTGAAGATGTGGCTCGATGGAAGAGCACTTGTACACTATTGACAAGACCTTGGGTTCCATTGCAAGCGCTGGGGGACAAAAATAAGCCAAGCCTTATGGCATATGCTTGGATTCCTAGGTATGGTGGGAGTATCGCTTTAGCACAAGTGTTCGAGAACAATGGTTAACAGTGGTTAGATTACCCCTTCTCAAAAAGGAACCCCCACGCCCCCAAAAACCTTAAAAGCTCTATCTACATAGTAGAATTATTGATATTCTTTTAATTTCTGAGAACACTTACAAATACTATGCTATAGGTCATCAACAAGGTGTTATACAGCACAGAGTATTTTGGGGTTAGGGATATAGCTGGTGCTGATGTAACTCAGCTGGTAGAATGTGCACCTGGCATGCAAAGCCTGGTGTTTGACCTCAGACCCACATAAACCCGACACGATGGTACACACCTGTAATCCCAGTGCCCAGGAGCAACCCAGGCATCCTTGAAATCCATTAGAACTTGCTATTTAAGCACACTTAAGTTCCCAGTTCTGAAGTACAAGTTCTGTGATTCAATCTGGGAAACCCAGAGCACTGCCTTCATCACTTTGAAAGCCAGAAGTTTTAGATGTGGTTGCATGGGGGCAAATGGGATTGTGGAAAGTCACAGGTTCTCTAGATGCAGTGATGTACTGTTGGGGGAAACGTTACCTTCATAGCTTCATGAATGCAGTCAAAGGCAGGTGGGGAGGGAGAGGGCAAACTGGTATTAGAGCAGAATTTTAGTGCTAGCAGGAAAGGAAAGAAGGGGACACCACTCCATGGAGGAAGCAGAATTCTGCCTGGGAAGGTAAAAGTCTAGCCAGGAGGAGGTAGAGAAGAATATTCAAATGAGAGGCTGGAGACTTTGAAGGTAAGAAGAGAAGGGGGCAGAAGAACAGTTCAGCGTTTGCCATTGCAGAGTTGGTCCTGGGAAATGGGGAAGATGATGGATCAAAGACCCTCCCTAGGGTCTTTAAGGCACTGGATAAACTACAGTCTAGGTGAGGCAGGAGGAATGATGAGTTTTCATTTTCAAGCTGAAGCAGACCAGGTAGTAGGGTTGAGATGTAGGCGGGGAAGGATTCTAGGGGCCAAAAGGAAAGGGGAAATGAATACAGGATGAAAGCTAGGACAGGAGCACGAGTATGTTTGCATCATAAAAGACAGAAGAAAGCAAGCCTGAGCAAAGAAGGGGGACACAAGGCAAGAACTAAGCAGAACTACACAGAAACACACACAGAATAAGCGAAGAGAAAAAAGCCTGGAAGAGAAAGGGAGACAAAGGAAGAAGGGACCTTGAACAAGCAGCGCTGAGCATCTAGTGACCCAGCCCACCACCTTGGGAACAGCATTGATCAAAATAGTGTGGCTCCGAGGTAGAGGGAGGACAGACTTTTAGATAAAGGATAAACAGACAGGGTCGCACACAACATTGTGACTCCTGCCATCTAGCCTAACAACACTTCCCAAGGGAGTCAAGAAGAGTGAGGGAAGTTCAAAGATTCACTGTAATCAAGGAAGGAAGAAATGAAAACCAAAACTGGCTTACAGTTAATCAGCATTTACTGAGTATCATCATATTAGGTATTAGAGGAAAAGAGCCTGGCCTCTCACTCAAAAGTGCTGTCAGGCTCACGATGAAGAGCAGTGGGGTGGGACTGTACAGACAGTCTCTTGAACTTCAGCATAATCCCTCTGGGAGCAGCATGGAGAGTAAGTAGGAGAGGTGGGGGCACTGCTCTGTCATTCCCCCTGCCTCAACCCTCCCACTAAGAAAGTCAGTGAAAGATTCTATGAGAAAAACTACAAGACAGACTGACAAGCTATAATGGACACAATATATTCATAACCCTGTGAAAAGAAAAAAAACTGTCATTATTCAAATGAGTTTCAGAGTTCTTTCCTTCACTAGTTGGATTTTGAATGAACTTAGTTCAAGTATCCACTTTTAGCCCAATTTTGATGGCAGTTTTTCTAAACTAGTTCCATACTTTGTCATTCATTTATTTATTGTAAAGGAAATGCTATTCATTTTATAGGCACACACTCTAAATTGATACCTATCTAAATCAATGCATGGGATTTTCCCAGGTCTGTGAAAAGATAAACCACACACATGCTTTGCTCCATAGCTATTGCCTGTGAGCCTCCTCCCCTCTGGACACTGTGTTGTGGGCTGGAACCATATCTCATCCTAACGACCTTAGTACTAACCTGCTAATACTGGGCACAAGGAGGAATAAATAGCTTACAAGTGAGAACTGAAGTGTCACCCTATTAGTAAAGATGAGTCTGGCTGTATTAAGTCTATTTTTCTTGTTCTGAAATATTTTGGCTTATCTCCCGTTTCTTAGGTGGATTTAAGACAACTGAGATGGCCAGAATAACAGCTCTGGGGTTAAACTACAATATCTATTTATTGGTTTTAAATATGATATTACAATTTGATCTTTCCATTGCAGAAAATATGTACAGTGTACAAATATTCTCTTCCCCAAAGAAATTTAAAGTGGTACTATTACAGCAACAGACTGGCCTGAGGCTGTGTGATAGTTTAAGAATTGCATTTTACTACGTTTCTCTAATAAGACTCTTATGTTTGTGTTAGCAAACGCATAGTTCTCTCAGATATAAAGAATATGGCAAAACAAAGATCTTGGTCAAGAAAAATTCAAGATGAGTCAAGATTAATTAAAGATTAAATGTTAGATGTGACTCATGAAGATGTACCAGAGAAACATAATGGGGGGGTGTAGAGAATAAAAGAAGAGAGGCCATTTAAGCTGGGGATTCTGGAATGTTCTTAAACCACATAATAGCAACATTAGAACAAGGATGACTTGATGGTGTCTTGGCTAAATATTAACATCCCAACTGTACTTTTGATTGCTTTGAAAACAACCAAGCGCGAGCACACACACACACACACACACACACATATGCACACACACACACACACACACACACATGCACACTCATCTAAAGTTGTATTCAGAGAGATTAGAACACATGGTTATCATATGCTAGGCCCTACATTCAGTCCCTACAACCAAACCAAATCAAACCCCTAAAACACGCGCACACACAAAACCCCCCAGAAAGACCACATTGCTAACAACATCTATCCTATTTTTGGATCCCCCCCCACACACACTGGGCAAGGCATTGAGACAGAATCTCACTACGTAGCTCAGGCTAATTTTAAACTGGCAATCCTCCTGTTCAGTCTCCCAAGTGCTGGAATTACAATCCAGTACTACCATGTCGGCCAGTTCATACTTTCATTTAATTTTTATCTCACTAACCTAATTTTCAAAGCACTATGCCAGTCTCAAATTGATACTGTTTTAGATCATTCCCATTGTGTTATGCAAACAACCAAGAGGAAACAGTTCCATCTATGCATCTGTATTTGACACTTTGACATCATTCTTAGGGTTTGTCCAAGCCATACCTGAAAAGGGTCAACACTGAAAACCAACAAAAGCTAAACCTGTTTTCTTATGTTTTCTATACACTAGGGAGGAAAACATAGTCACAAAGAGGTATGGAAGTTTTTGAGCAAAGTTAAAAGCAAAATGGTCAACAAACCATGGAAACCTTAAATATAGTTACCATAACTACAGTGCCAGGTACCATTTTAGGTGCCTTTTTAATATTATATCATGTAAATATTACAACAATTCTAGAGGGAAGTGCTAGTGTCCTATGTCCCTGCTCTATGTTACAAGTGTTCAGCACCAGGTAAGTCCTCTAACTTTCAAGCTTCAGTGTGTGTGGAATGGGAATAACCACTCTTTCAAAGGACAGCTATAAGAACTAAGGCAGTGCATACAGAGGGCTATGCAAAGTGTCAGGACCAAGTTCACTGTCAATAAAAGAAGGAACAGATATGGTAAAAGACTTTTCTGCAAGTTTTTCTTTTACATTCTATTTAATAGAAATTCTGAACGTGAAAAAAAGTTACAAAACCCTCCAACATAACATGTTTTTCTTATTCTTAAGAAAGAAAGGCCTAGTGGGGAAAAGAACACTAAAAAGTTTATCTTGCATATATTTGAATTCCCAAATCTACAGTTAGCAAAAGGAAGAGTAAGACCAAACCAAAACACTCACCACGGATCAAATCCTGGTTGTCTTTTTGAATGATTTGTGCCAGAACTGCTATCAGATGGCAGAGAAGAAACTCGAGTGGACACATTATTTTCATGGAAAGAATTGTCTGGTCGTGGAGATGGCACTAAATGAAGGAAAAAAAAAACTATTACTGAAGTACTTTGTTGCTTTAAGTAGTTCTAATGTTATTCCACTGCATTTCTTGGACACAAACAAAAGTGTTCCTCTGCCCTTTCCAGAACTTCTGTTTCCTGAGTATGGAGGTGATCCAGGCAAATTTCCCTTCTCAACCACTTACATGGTTAGAGGGGTAAGTAATAAAGATTTCTGAACAGAAACCTGGGTTATCAGCTGATGTACTGCAGAATATTTAAGGACATTTTTAAATGGGACATCATTTAAAATATGACTATTTTAGCAGTCACCCCCCAATACCATGTTCTTGGCATTCTTTGAAGTTTAGGCTTTCTCATTACAGGTCTAACTATGCAAAATCCATTCTTAGTCCAATATTATACTTAACAATATGTGTACCTGAACACACAAATTACAGTTTAAGACTTGACAATGTAAGGGTGTGCCACTTAGATCTTTAAACCATAAGGAAATTTGGCCATTTGCACAAAATACTAATTTTCTATACATTCACAGAGCAAAAATGAACAGAAATATAGACTATGATATATTGAGTGATTCTGCTTTGGTGGAAGGAGTAACCATGTTTTCATCAGTTTCTAAACATGGCCATTCTATAAATTTCATCACAAAAGTAATATGTACATTGTATATCAAGATCAGTGACATCAAGCAAGGAAGTGCTTGCTAGATGTAATTCCACTGTTCAAGAGGCTCAGGCAGGAGGACTGAATGAGATCAAGGGCAGACTAGGTTAGAGTGAGTTCTAGGTCATCCTGACTGGGTTACAATATAAGATGTTGTCTTATACTGATGTTGAAACAACCACCACATATTTACATGCAGAATTACATCTGTGTATTATAGTTTTTTTGGCAAACAGTTAATAGTATGATGTCTTGTCACCTCTCAGACATTCTTAATGTTATTTAATCCACCTCCCACCCACTTCTGTACTTAAGCTCCCCCCCCATCCTTTCACATTTCCCTGATGAAATCACTTATCCCCTGCTATTTCCCTCTCTACTGTTCCCTAACCCCCTATCTTGGCAATGATCCCATTTTAATTTCCTGTTTGCTATACAGAGCTCAGAGATCCCTGAACTGGATCTGACCTACAAGCCTCCTCCCTGAGGACTAGCTTTCATGGTACCTGAAGATGCCATGCAAGCTTCCTCAGGAGGGAGGCATCAACAGTCCTACTGTGGGGGTTTGAATAAGGATGCTCCCACAGACTCATAAATTAGAATGCTTGGTCACTAGGGAGTGGCACTATTAGGAGGTACTATTAGGCCTTGATGGAGGAACTGTGTCACTGGGGGGGGGGGGGGTTTGAGGATTTTCAGATGCTCAAGTCAGGCCCAGTTTCCCTCTCTTCCTGTTGCCTGCTGATCTGGATGTAGAACTCTCAGCTACCTCTCCAGTACCATATCAGTCTCTATGTGGCCATCCTTCCTGCCATGACCACACATGAACTAAATGTTTGAATGGTAATCTAGCCCCAATGAAATATTTTCCTTTATGAGAGTTGCTGTGATCATGGTGTCTCTTCACAGCAGTAAAACACCAACTAAGATACCAACCCAGCTATAATGCCGATGAACCACATCAATGACCAGCATGGCACAATAATTCCAAGGGTGCAGTAGTGGCAAGTATACCTTGCCAGTAGCCAACAGCTTTCTAATCACACTGAAGACCTGCTCAATGAGTGGGAAACCATGCCTGGTACTATAAACCTAGCTAACTTATTCAGTGCTAGTGAAAGCATGGTTCTTGGAATAGAATCTACAACCACTAATTTACTAAGTCATCATAACCCCTAACAACAACCTATAGACATTTGTTCTTATACCTAGAGGTAAGTGTAATCTTCACTCCTCAGCAATAGATGGAGACCACTACAGAAAACCACACCTAATCAAAATGTAGAGTTGTGGCGCCTAGTCCTAATGGATACATCTATAATACTCTTCTGTACCTAATGCTCAGGGAACATTGTGGAAGAGGGGGCAGAAAGATTTTAAGAGTCAGAGAATCAGGAAATCTGCTATGAGACTGTGTCCTCTAGGAATATAAGAAGCTGTACCCATAAAGTCTTAGCAACATTCACAAACATGAGTTGACCAAGGACAATAGCAAAGGACATGTCAAAGCAGACAGGGAAAAGCCCAGGAGGTCTCAACCCACACAAAGAAGTATAGGCAACTGAGGAAAGCTGGGAGCATGAGAGATGCCAAAAGATCAGCCCTGAAGACATACATATAAGTCACATACAGAGTGAGAAGGTTATAGTTAGCAATGTATATATAAATACACATATATGTATGCAATAAAAATTAGTGAAAAAAAACCCCATGAATTTGAATGAGAGCAAGGTGGGGACATATGGGAGACTCTGGAGGGAGGAAAGAGAAGGAAGAAATGCTATTAGAACCCCAAACATAAAATTAAAACAACACAACAAAAAATGACACCATTTCACTTGCCTCTGGATAAGAAAATAGAATGAACCTATTCTACAAGCATCTCTCCAGATATATCTGGAAACTCTTTTTAAACCACTCTTTCTCTAGGACTTACCAGTATCATTGAAATGACAGATGTCTCCAAGTGTTTCACTTAGTTTATTCTATTATTATTTCTATCTTTCTATTATTGAATTTTTAAAAATTAAAATGTTCTGCTTGACAAATCTCAAAGTAGATTATGAGATAGGTAAAGGGAATGTTTTTCCCATAGTAACCAATTCAATCTAGTTGTAACCCAAATAGTGTAACCATAAGACTATTTTGCTAATTTAAAACTCCACTTCCATCTTATATTAAAATATTCCGCTACTGGGCATGATAGCACACACCTAGAATTCCAGCATTGAAATATAGAAACAGGAGGATAGAAATCAGCTGGAGGCCAACCTGGTCTACATGGATAGACCCTTCCCCCAAAACAAGGATATCTTCTCCAATCTTCTGTACAAACAACAAAGTACAGATGATTTCAAAAGAAAAACTTACACTGAAGATGTTTTTACTCATGCACAAGACAAGAAAATTAATTTTAGTCTGAATTATAAGTTTAGCCTTGGTCTGGAGAGATGATGGCTCATCAGTTAAGAGCACTGACTGCTCTTCCAGAGGTCCTGAGTTCTATTCCCAGAAACCACATGGTGGCTCACAACCATCTGTAATGGGATCCTATACCCTCTTCTGGTATGCAAGAAGTCAGACCATACACACACACACACACACACACACTAATAAAAAAGTTTAGCCTTAAAAGATTCTAAAGTCACCATGGAATTGGCTGGGGATCATTAAGAAGCATATTTGATGCCTAGTGCTTTTCCAAAGGTAGAGGTGGGAGAAACCACATAGTAACCTAATCAGTCAATGCTCATCTCTTCCTGAATAACACTTGCATGCATTCATTTAGCTCAGATTCCTAATTTTAATTACCAGTCTTTTGTGTCCCCTCTGACCCTGACTGAACTTCTCCAGCTGTCTATAACATCAGAAAGAGCAGGAAGTCAGGCAATGTAGACATACAGGTCAAGGCTGTGCTAAGTCTTATGGACTTTATATACCCGAGCCTCCTGTTCATATTGCCATCAAAGCACTAGGATTCTCAAATATTTGGCACTTTATCATCAGGTACAACCTCAAAAGGTTGTCTTTCTTTATTAGCTCTCTGATAAATTCACAGAACCCCCAAAACATGTTTTACTCATTTGTTCAACAACAAAGTATATTTTTAATCTACTCTTGAAAGTTTTCTTTAATTCAATTAATAACTATTTATGAAGCTGTGTCAGGAAGCTTCTGACTCTCTCTTTGCTTTCCTCCACCTCTCTCAGGATCAAATCCAGGGTTTCCACATGCCAGGCAAACACTCTAACAGTGATCTCCATCTCCGTTCTTCGAACTCAGAATATTCAAGAGGTTCAAAAACCTTGTATAGAAACACTAGAACTAGTGCAATGTAGTCTGCATTGTATCAGTGACAAAGACAAGGCACCATGAATGGAGCAGAGAAGAGATACTTCTGGTGTAGGACAGGGTAAACTGTCACACGAAAACTGGCACCAGCAGGAAAGTAGTGTGTTCCAGGTCCTGAGAGAGCCAGGTGTGCTTGAGACTTGTGGGTTGAGGTGGGTGGGGAGCAGACAGAGTAGACCACAAGGATTTGATTATAAACAGCCTAGAATGTCATCTCATGGAATTTCAAGTTTGCTCTGTTATCAAGCATCCAAAGGCCTCTTAACAAGTTAGAGCTAAGGTATCCGGGTACAATTGTGGGATACTGGGGGCAATGAGTGCCTGCTCTATTTCTTTCTCCTGTTGTACCATTATCTGACTGCCCTAGAGAATTATTATACTTGCTGGCAATCTTTTGTAAAGGCGAGAATGAGGGTGGATATTTTTATCTGTCTTATCTACTAATATATTCTAGGCATGTCTGAATTTTTGGTATTATAATGTCACATTGCCATGTGTAATGTTCACACTATAGAAATACACAATCAGAATATTTTTAAAAATCTCAAACTGGGTATGTTGGCACACACCTTTACACACAACACTCAGGAGTCAGAGACAGGCAAATGTTTTTGAGTTTGAAGCCAGTCTGGTCTACACCTGTAGTTCCAGACCAGCCTAGGTCTACGCAGTGAGACACTGTTCCAAAATAAAAATTATACATACATATATATATATATATACATATATATATATATATACATACACACACACACACATATATTATATCTATATAGAGATAGATGATAGATAGATAGATAGATCTTCATATAACTCATCAGGGGAAAGATTGATTGCTAACCAGGCCTCATGGCCTGAGACTGATCTCCGGGACCTACATGGTAGACAAAAAGAACTGAGTCCTATAAGCTGTCCTCTGACCTCAACAGGTATACCATGGCCTATGTGTCTCCAGCCTCAAAATACATATAATTTTTAAAATTCTCATGTTTTATGGATATCTATAATTTGGTGTGGAGCTGTCTTCATAGCTATCATATAGCCACACTATACATGTGGGTGGCAGGTTAGAGATTTATTATAGGCTAAACTGTTCTGGGTGCAAAGTGAAATAGGTCAATATCTAGCTTCAGAAGGACCATTCTGAGGACTGTTTGGATGAGTGCCTTGGGGACAGAGACTACTCAGGGTCCTAGCCAGAAGAGACAAGGGACTAAATGACGATGGTGACTAGGGACAGGGAGAACTGCTAGATGATGGGAATGCAGGCGATGCTCTTGGTCTGAGATCTGCTGGAGCAGTGACGAAATAGTGGTAGACAAGGAAAGGAGAGGGGCTCAGCAGAAGACAGAGGGGGATTCTAGTAAATATGGGGTGGGGGTGGCTTACCTCTATAAAAGCTACCAACTCTCCTTGGGACAGGATCATTGTATAGATGCCGATTTTCTTTGGGAGCTGTGCCGTCGTCAGAGTGTGGGTCATGGTATGCTCCACCCTGAGGCAGGAAACAGGTTACGGAACTATGATTTGATGATAGCACAGCTAGCTCACAACAAAGCCCAACCAGTGCCTTTTTTTTTTTTTTTTTGATCTTTTAAAGGAAAACTCAGGCTTATGTTACAAAGAAAACTACTTGTTTTCTAAGTCAGTTCAATTAATTTATGGGAGATTGGGTATGGATAAAGTTTAAAAGCTAGGCTGTAATGCTGTCAAGTGAACTCTCCTCACAGACCAGGCTATAAGATGTAGCAACCCTGATGAGCTCAGACCTCAGACTTCTGACGGCTGTGGAATGAAGCGGTGCCTTCTCGGGAGGACTCTTTAACAGAAGGTCTCGCCACAGTCATCTCTGGAGGAAGCTGTTCTCCAGGCTGCAAGTCAAATTCAAAAAGATTTTTAGAAACTTCCTGTCTCTGGGGATGAAAACTCATCACTGTCTTCATTTAATACAGCTAGGACATTAACCAGCTAAAATAAAAATCATGGGGTGACTTCAACATAACTCATTCCATAAAAAAGTAAAAACTATCTGATGAATGTAAAATAAATCCCACAAATTTTAACAGATATCGAGATTCTCATTAAAGTTAAGGCAAGTAATGACTACATTAGTCTGAAAATAGTTCAATTAATTATTTAAAACAACAAAAGAAATCACCTTTCTATCTAGACAGTAACAGCTCTAAGCAGCACTATGCTTAGAGATTCTATCAGTCAATCCAAAAGTGCTCTTACAGATTTTAGGCTGAGTTCTCTGAAAGGAAAAATGCAGTGGCAAAAGTATTTTTCCAGAAGACTTACACAGCAGATGCAAATGAAAATAAATGTTTTGTGAATGCAAAGAGGAATAGAACAATCCCTGTTAATGATGTTTGTCTTAAGAGTCCCCAACTCCTATAGTCTATGGTGCTTCTTGCTCTCTTTATCTTCTCCAGGACAGTAGCTCATCTGTTCAATGCATCTCTTCGGCATGGTCATGATGGTGATTATATCTAGAGATGTTCCCACTACCTAGCTCCCTCTCAAGAGGCTGAGTCATAACCCCAGCACAGCAGTGGGTCCTTAATAGTGTCCAAGGGAGAAAAATAGATCACATTTGCTACCTTGGGCTAGGAGGGTTAAGGAACACAAATTAGAAGGAGTTGGCTGCTTTTAGCATCTATGTATTACACACAAAAAGTATTATCTCAAGCCTAGGTGATATAAAATGTTTTAATTTAAAAACTGAAATAAGATCTTGTACCCCCCACCTTCCTTCTCACCACCGTATTTAGAGAATTTTGGAAAGAAATTAATTTGGTGCAGCCTTTCTTCTTTCTATGTTGCCACCTGTCCTATTGACAAAGGCCCAGAGCAAGATTTTTTTTTTTAAGGAAATGAGTTATTTACATTTAAACTAAACCCAGTGAGCATCCCCATGCTTTGAAAGGGGCTACAAGACTTCCCAGGAGAATGAGCACCACATTTACTCACAGCTCTTTCAAGCCTTCCAACCACCTTCTAGCCTTTAATTGTAGCCTTTCTTAAGGCTTGGCACTGCACCTCCTGAACCGGACTGAAGTAACAGCTGGATCTGTGCTAAGCCCCAGTAATTGTTTATAATTAGTTTAGGATTACAATATTCAGAGAAATTTATTTGCTGAACTCTCTGAGAGCCAGTCATTTGTCCGTTTTCCAAGGAGGCTACCTTTCATTTTTCTTTTGTTTAACACTTGCCTCAATGCCAACAACAATCTGCTTGGGTTTGATCTCTAACCCCCTGGCCATAGACATGTTTCTAGACACTCTGGGTTCTCTTATCTCTATAGTGAGCTCTCAGGACTCCTTCCAACTATTCCTATAATTCATTTAAAGCCCCTGCAAATAGCTCCTGCCTCACCTTTAACTGGGCACCAGGCCATCTTGCCACCATTTTACACTTGGAAACCTGTATATTGCCTCAGAATCTCAATTCTACCTTGAACTAGCAGCTGGGGCAAGTTGGGCAGCTTACTCATCTCTCAACGGAGAGGGATAATGTTGAATTAAGGAGCTTAAAAATCCCCATCCCAATTCCAAAAAGGACCTCTTAGGAAAGAAACTCTAGGAAAGAAATCCTCCAACAGTGCAACTGGCAAGTCTGGTTGTGTGTACTCCTGCACAGTTCTTGGGATCCTCTCTGCTTTCATGCTGGCACTCAACCCTGAATACTCTCCCCAGCTCATGTGAGAATTGTTCAGCTCCTACATTTTCATTCCAACAATGGGGAACCAGCTGGGACCTATGTAGCACTACATCTTCCCGGAATACTTTCCCTCTTTTTAGACCTCTTTCCTGCTGCTATCACTTTCCTCCCCAAGTGAAATCTCAACCTTCCCAGAAGGATCTGCTCAGATTCTCCCTCCTCTGGGAGCCTCCAACAGGGCCTACCCTAGACTGTCAGGATTGCTCCCATCTTTCTTTTAACACACAAGCACACCTCTGCACGGCTACCGGTGTAAAGGTTTGCAGTATTAAAACAAATCATTTGTTGCCAAGTGTCCCCTTTCAGTTAATATACTTCAAAACGACAGGGACACTTTAATTTCATCTTTCCAATCAGGGCTTCTTGCAGTGCTTAGCCTAGCTTCGTTCTTCATCTGTCTACATAGGTCAGACTGTTAGCTGCACGGAAGCCATTTCAGACTGTTCCTGCTCACAGTGACCTCTCCCTGTTCTCTATGCCTATTCATAGCCAGTGCTCTAGTACTGTAGGCCTTAATGATTTTGTAGGTTAGCGGGTAAACTGCTTAGCATGCAAACCTGATGACCTGAATTGGATCTCTCAGACCCACATAAAGATGGCTCCACAAAGTCATCCTTCCATGTGCCTGCCTATGTACATCTCTTGCCCCATGCCATTCTTTTCATTCATACATACATACATAATTAATTAAAAACCCAAGGGGCCAGAGAGGTCACTCAGCAGTTAAAAGCATGTACTGCCCTTGCAGAGGACCTGCATTTGGTTCCTAGAACCCATGTCAGGCAGCTCACAACTTCCTATAACTCTAGCTCCAAAGGTATGTGATATCTCTGGTACATAGGTACCTGTACTTATGTGCTCATACTTATGACACAAATATATACATAATTTTAAAAATATTTTAAAGATATGAAAGACTGGACAAGTATCATTTACTCTGGCCTAAAGTTAAACTTATCTAGTTTATGAAATTTTTTTAAATAATTAAGTTCAGTTAAGATACTTGGTATTAGAAGTGCTTGCTGACAGGATCCTGGTACATCTGTTTCCTGAGAGGTTCTACCAGCACCTGACCAATACAGATGCAGATACTCACAGCCAACCATCGGTCTGAGCCTGGTGACCCTAATGAAAGAGCTAGGGAAAAGACCGAAGGAGATGAAGGGGATTTCAGACCCATAGGAAGAACGGTATTGACTGGCTGGACCATCTGGAACACCCAGGAACTGGACCACCCACCAAGGAGTACACGTGGAGAGATCCATGGCTCCAGATACATGTGTAGCAGAGGATGGCCTTGTCTGACAGCAATGGGAGAGGAGGCCCCTGGTCCTGTGGAGGCTTGGTGCCCCAGTGTTGGGGGATACTGGAGCAGTGAGACAGGAGTGTGTGAGTGGGTGGAGGAACACCCTCATAGAAGCAAAGAGAAGGGGGAGAGAGGGGGTGGGATAGGGGTTTCTGGAGGGGTAACTGAGAAGGTTCCGGCTTCTGGGTATCATTTGAAATGTAAACAAATAAAATGATTAAAACGAAAAGATACTTGGTATTAGAAAATATGTTTTAAAAAATGTGGTTTACAAGATTAGACAAAAACAATCCAAATTATATGTAAGAGCTAATCCATATTGCTAATTTCAATAAATGGTTAGTCATCAAAATCTGTCAGAAATGAACATTTAAGAAATACCACAAGTATTAAATTACTACAATTATCATTCTTTTTGAAACAGGGTTTCACTGTGTAGCCCTGGCTAGCCTGGAACTCACAAAGATCTACCTGTCTCTGCCTCCCAAGTGCTAGGACATGCCTGTGTCTGTGCCACCACACACGGCTAAACTATGATTATTTTTTTAAACAGAAATAGTTCAAAGAGTGCTTTCCTTCACTGTCCAATGAAAGTCAGGCTGGTTGTAACACTTTCCCAAGATAAGCTGATAGATAGATCAAAATGCCAAGTGGTACCTGGGGTGATAGGAGCTGCAAGCTGTTGGCTCTGGCCGCCATCCCTTGCCCTATGCTCAAGCTTCCATCAAGGCCTTTAGCTCTCACTTTGTCCCGGGTCACATACATGGAATGCCTGTGAGGACGCTGCTGGGAGGAGAAGGGGCTGGTGTAGCCTAGCCCATAAGAAAATGATTCATGAGGTGCAGACAGCGAATGCGAGTGGCTGCTATCCATGTGCTCGGGCAGCTTCAACTCCTCCATGGTTTTTGAGTGTCTGGTGGTAGTTCGCCGTGAGTCCAGAGTGCCCTCATTTCGATTATTTCTACCGGAAGGGCTGAGCAAAGTTCTCGTATCAGTGTGCCTGGTAGGGGTTGGGCTGGTGGGAGAGTTCAAGTCCAAACAACTGGATGGGAAGTATCTACTGGTATTAGTCTCTGTGATTTGGGCTCTGGCTTCTGAAAGGTTGCTCACAGACTTGGAGTCACTCAACGCCCCATGACTTTTGGCCTTTGTCCTGTAGGATGGACTCCTGGAGGACTGGGGAATGGTGTCAATATAGCTGTGCCGACTCTGCTTCTCACTAGGCTGTAGTGTCCCAGCTTTGCTCTGGGAGCTTTCCATGAATGAGTGCCTATTCTGCTGAGATCTGGTGCTGGACTTGAGGTACTTTGTGCCTGGACCTTCTGAAGGCTTTGGGTCAATATTGAAGTCAAACTCTGTTTTGGACTTGGCTTCTTTTGGACTGAGAAGGTGTGGTATGTTGTTGTTTGTGAGATCTTTGCTGGAAGACCCAGGCTGAGTGCTTGCTTGATAGGTTTTGGTGTGCATTGGACTGAGAGTTGCTCCAGCAAGGTTTCCATTTAGGAAGCTTTCATTTGCAGGCAGGCCTTCCTCAGACCTGGGCAGACCCACACTTAAGTTCTGAATGTCCTTGCTGTTGGATCTGTGGTGAGTCTGTAAAGCAGCACCCTTGGTGGATTGGTTTCTATGTTTAAAACAAAAGAAGCAGATCAGTTCCCTTCAATAGGAAGCAAACAGTATCATTTTTCAAACAGATAAGCAAACCCAAGGTAAACTCAAAAAGGCCACACTTAAAACACCTTGCACAGCTCAAGGAAGGAAGGAGTGGAAAGAATTTAGGACTTGGAGAATGGGGAGGGCTGCGGTTGTCTGCATCTGACATGGTTGCTATCTTCACTGCAGCAGTGCTTCCCTGCACAAGACTGGGCCCGCCAACATTCCATTCTGAATGCAGATGCAAGGCCCCACCTTCCCAGAGGAGCTATATAGACACTTAAACGTTGCAGAAGGAGAGGTAATCATATTCGTTGGTGGTGTGGTCACTGATACATTGCTCCTACTCAACAACCCCTTATGTGTTCATGAAGGCAACCCTAATTATATGCATTCAGCTGGGCACACACCCATGTCCTAAAAGTCAAACAGGGACTTGGGAAGAAGAGATTTGTTGGAAGGAATACAAGAATGAGAAGGCAATAGCAGTGTTTTGATTAAAGGAGAGACAGGGAGGGAGGGAGAGAGGGAGGGAGGGAGGGAGGGAGGGAGAGAGAGAGATAGATATTGAGATTTTTCTAAAGAAGGGAAAAAGCAGGCACTCAAATGACTAAAGCCACTAACTATCTCAAATGTGTCCCTATCAATAACAGGCAGGTTTCTCAGACTAAGTCACTGAACGAGATAAATTACTTCCTGATGAAGCTGTTTTGGCATCCTTAAATGCTTGTCTAACTTGCTGCCTGGCAACATGGTCACTGATGCAGAGTCAGGTAAAGTATGCTTTGGCTATGACTGCCTGGTACAGGATAGCTAGTAAGAGAGCTAGCAGACTGCTGACAATCCCCTCATCTGTTTGGATGTCAGAAGGCAACACTTAGACTTGAACTTCATATTCTCTGTAAAACCTGTAGGCTGCTTCAGATACACACTCACAGCAGTTACACACACATGCCAACATCTCCTCTTTAGCCTGTAGAGTCAACGAGGGAGAATTCTAGTGTTATAAAGAAAATGACACTCCGAGAGAAATGTGAACTGACTAGTGAGGTTTGTTGGAAAACATGATGCTCTGTGTTTATGCTTTACAGAAGTGGCAATTATGTCAGGCTCTTGAGCTAGTTCCTTGTATATTAAACAGAAATGCATCACTAACTGTTTAGATATTTCTGTGTAAACTAAGCAGGAATCCTATACTGGAACACAGGGTCTTAAGTGCTAATTGCTTGGTAAAAGGCACACTTTAGTCACTTCTTCATTTCACACTTCATTATTCCAAAGTGACTGAGCACTTCTTTAGGACTTGAGGCTTCATTTCCTACCTAGTGTAATATACAAATAGTCGCCCAGAGAGAAAGAAACCTTGTCTTCAGTTTGAAAGCAGAAAATGACATTCTAGAAAAGACAGCTTGCTGTAAAAAAGGATGACACTGTGGCTTGACAGAGGTTTCCAAGTTAGTAATGATTTATCTAATTATTTTACTATGAATTTAGAAAATGTTGCAACTATTGCTACTGTTGAAGATCAATTGATTTGAAGATATTTTTTTCCATCAATACTAAAAGCAGCTTTGAAAATTTCATACATCTCTTTGACACACAACTGCAAAGAATCTGCGTTAAACTGCTAACCATTCAAAACGAATTAATGTACAAATTACTCAATCACTTGCTTGTTTTAGAGATAGGGCCTCATGTAATCTACATTAGCCTTAAACTTGCTCAAAGCTGACCTCGACTTCCAGATTTTCCTGCTTCCACTTCCTGAGTGCTGGGATTATATGTGGGCATGGCTGTATGGCTATAAACCACTCTCATATGGTTGGCAGAGTAGATAAATGGATAGACAGTTAATATGTGTGCTTAAAATAAGTTTAAAAGTGAAAATAGCCAGGCATGGTGACACAAACCTATAATCCCAGAGGAAGGATAATTCAGCTGGAGGCTGAAGAATAGGTACAAGAAGAGGTCAAGGCCAGACTGGAACAGTCCACAAACCGACGGGCAAATGGAGACAGAGGCACAAAACTATTTTCATATCTGGCAGGTGGTAAAGCAGGACCATTGAGAGGACCAGCACAGTCAAAATGACATCACACCATGCACATGAAAGGAACCTCAGAGGAGCCTGAAGGTGACAAGCAGGGGACTCAGTGATGACCGAGGTCAGTGGCTTCTGGAGAGAAAATGACTCAGGTGTGGGGTGCACTCTCCAGGGACAAGGCACAGGAGCATGTGAGTGGGAACCAATACATATGGTGTTGTGAACATATCAAAACTTGTCTTAGAAGGCTTGTGGAGAGACACCAGCTAGAATTCCCATCCCTGGCAAGATAGGCTTCTGTGGAGTAAATACAGGACACAGGCAATAGTGGGGGGAAGGCCTCAGATGATATAAGAATACTAAAAGATAAAAACACTTAGGACTTTCCTTTTGATATCACTAAGGCCTAAAAATGAGTCCTTCTAGAAATTTTTATTTACTCACAATTCCTGTCAAGTGAGACTACCCATAGGCCTCCTTTCAGACTGTAGGTTATACCACTGCTGCCTCCAGGACAACTCACAGATTAATCATTGGTCTACCAAACTTTACATCATTAGGATAATTTACTTTGTGCATCTAAATTAGAGAAGTCATGTGGCAATTCAAGTACAAGGGGGGACTAAAACCCCCAAACCAAGCTGGGCATAGCCCCAGCAAAGATACAAGAAAAATGTCCACCAGTCAAGTGCCAAGGAGCAAGCAAATGATGAGAGTTACTTCATGGCTTTGTAAACTACAATCTTGTGGATGTGAACAGAGAACAAACCAGCTAAGAATGGCCGGAAGCTGTGCCACAGCAAGCAGCAGGCATTTTTGCAGCTAAGCAACGCAAATATAGAATCAACTCTTCTCCTAATTTACGGATGCTCTCTCAGGCAGAAAAGTGCTAGGTCTTGACCTTTCAAAATTCTAATCTATTAAGGATAATTTTCCAAATACAGAAGGGAAAATTGTGTGTGTGTGTGTGTGTGTGTGTGTGTGTATGTGTGTGTGCGTGTAGTATTAAATTTTTAAAAGCTTCATTGCTTTTCATTCCCTCAGTGAACTAAACTACTTCTACATCCCATATATAAAAATCCTCAGATGCCAAAGCTGTGCTCTGGAAGATGAAGGAACACTATTCTCCTGTAAATGCAGCAACAGAACTGGGGAATGTCAGGACACGAAGGCCATCTGACTGATCCAATAGAGGGGAGGAGGAAGAAGAGGGGCAAAAGAGGAAGGAGGGGAGAGAGGGAGGGAGGGAGAGAGAGAGAGAGAGAGAGGGAGAGGGAGGGAGGGAGGGAGAGAGAGAGAGAGAGAGAGAGAGGGAGAGAGGGAGAGAGAGAGACAGAGAGAGAGAGAGAGAGAGAGAGAGAGAGAGAGAGAGAGATATTGAGTGATTAATTCAAGGAAAGTTTTCAGCCAGATGTGGTGATGGGCCCATGATTGGCACTCAGAAGAAACTGAGTAAATCCTGAAGCCTGTTTGACTGCCCAATAAATTTTTCTATGCTAGGATTATAGGTATGCCTAGGAAAGAAACAAATATTTTAAAATATTATGCTCAAAAAGCTATTTTGAAAAGTACTACTTTGAATTATTGACCACTAATTACCTATGCTTATTTTTTTTAAGAGTCATTTCTCAACTCAATGATTGAAAGGCAAGAGCAATAAAATCACAAAACCCTTCTAAAAAGGATTTGGCCTTGGCTCAGTTCCCCACATACACATTCAGTATCTTCTTTTCCTTCCAGGAACCCTCTTCCTCTTCTCATTTACACAGAATCTGCTAGGTCTTAATGCTGTCTGTGATGCTAGAAACCTCCAGAGTTGCTAACTCAGTGCTACCTTTCCAAGGGTTTCCATAGGTTTTCATCATATACTTGTTAAATAATAAAGTCTTTAAGAGTCCTACACAACTCATTAATTATAGTTCTGAATCATGTAATAAGCATGTGGAAGATATTTTTGAATAATGAGGGCTTTCCTTCTTTTCTTTAATTGCATAATTTTAGCAGCCACCTCCTCCACCCACTTCTTAGACCACGCCTGCATTTGTATTTCCTTAGAAGGGAAGGAATATTTACCTATTAGACAGTGTGCTGCTTTCCACATGATAAGGTTTCCTTTTTGTTGAGCGTGAAGGAGACCGGTCCAAAAGTCTCTGGGTTTGAAATGTAGGGTGATTCAAACACTGCTCTGTCAAGTATCTGTCAGCTGGGTCCAACTTCAGTAAATTCTTTGAAAATAAAAGTTTAGGAATGGAAAGAACAAAGTTGAATTTAAACTCTAACCAAAACGTATCTTTACTTCCTAGGAAAGAAATATGCAGTTACTGCAAAATACCTGGCAACAATAGTTCAGGGAAAGGGAAAAAACATAAAAAAACACCATTGGGGGTGGCTGGATGGAGGGTACTGGGGGGGGAGGGGGGGAAGACAGGAACAGGGAAGAATCAGGTTGGGGGAGGATGGAGGAGAGAGTAATGGGAGAGACAACTGGATTTGGGAGGCATCTCTGGGATGATGGAAACCTAGGAAAATGGAAACTCTTAGGGATCTATAAGGTTGACCCTAGCTAAGACTCTTAGCAGTGGGAGATATGGAGCCTGAACTGACTATCTCCTGTAACCAGGCAAGACTTCCAATGGACAGACTGGGACACCAACCCAGACTCAAAACCTTAGACCCACAATTTGTGCTGCCTACAAGATGTTCAGGGATAAATGATGGAGCAGAATTTGAGGGAAGAGCTAAACAATGATTGGCCCCACTTGAGACCCATGCCATTGGAGAGAGCCAAGCCCTGACACTAGCCATACTTGCAGACAGGAGCCTAGCCTAACTGTCATCAGAGAGGCTGCACCCAGCAACTCATGCAGAGATCCACAGCCAAACATTAAGTGGGGCTTGGGGAATCTTGTGGAAGAGGAAGCAGAGAGACTGAAGAAGCCAGAGGGGTAAAGGATATCACAAGGAAACCTAAGGAATCAACTAACCTGAGCTCACAGAGACTGAACTGCCAACCAAAGAGTATGTATGGAATGGACCTAGGATCTCTGCATATATGTAACAGCTGTAAAGCTGGGTCTTTATGTGAGACTCCTAAAGCAGGGGCAGGGGCTATCTCTAAATACACTGCCTGCCTTTGAACCCCTTTCCCCTACCTGGGCTGCCATGTCTAGCCTCAATAGAAGATGTGTCTAGTCTTACTGAAACTTGATATGCTAAGGCTGGTTAATAATATACATGGTAGGCCTCCCTTTTTCCGAGGAGAAGGGGGAAGGTGAGAGGGAGGGTCAGGAAGGAGAGGATAGAGGGGGAGCATCAGTAGGGGATGTAAAGTAAATAAATAACTTAATTAAAAAACACCCACAATCTCACAATTATAGTCCTCTTGGTAGAAAGCTTTCTAGCTCTGTTTATGAATACCATATATAGTCTTTGTTCTATAATGCCTATAATGCCTGGCTCAATATATATATATATGTTTTTATATCCCATTCTTTTCACTTACTTTATGAAAAAACTTTTGCAATTTAATTTAATCATTTAAAACCTTTTAAAATAAGTGTGTGTCTACATTCTTCATCTTCCTACCATCTTCAAAATACCCAGTTATTCTCTCTGGAGACATTGCAGTCACAGTTCCTTGTGCATTCTCCATGAGGTATATTCTTCATGTACTTTCATCTGATTCTTTTCGCTTTACCCCAACAGTAGTAAGCACATAACTGGATGTACTTAGTTTCCATTCCACTTATCACACAATACTGAGATCATTCCATATAAGTACAGAGCTTTACGTCTGTGTGTATACTTTATATGCTGTTTTCAGAAATACCCAAATGACAAATACTCATTGTTTCCCTTGTTCTGAACAGCATGGGAACACACCATCTTATAATAATACTTTTTGGGAAGGGAGGGGACTGAAGGCAAGACCTGGTGCCTATTGAGCAGGTGCATTACAACTACACTACATCTCCAGAGTTTACAACAAGGCTTTAAATGATTGCAGAGAGTCGATTTTGATTTACTTAGCAAGCATCCTACTACTAGACATTTTCCTGACAGCCACTTTTCACTATTATGATTAATGCTATGACAAAACACTTGAAGCCTTAATGGATTCTTAAGGATGGTACTGGTAGGTATGCAGAGCACCAAAGAGGCTTTTTCTCCATGCTGTGAAATTACCTCGTAGGAAGGTTATCTCAAATTATACTCCTCTTTTCCTTTTTTTTTTTTTTGGTTTTTCGAGACAGGGTTTCTCTGTGTAGCCGTGGCTATCCTGGAACTCCCTCTGTACACCAGGCTGGCCTTGAACTCAGAAATCCACCTGCCTCTGCCTCCCAAGTGCTGGGACTAAAGGCGTGCGCCACCACTGCCTGGCTAATTATACTCCTCTTAAGAAGCACATGAGCCTATCAATTTCTAGGTACCTTCATCGACCAAAGGCATTCTTATTCTTAGTAGCTGCAAATCAGATATTTAAAAGATGCTATCTCACATCTGTTCAACAATATTATCGTATGTATGTATGTATGTATGTATGTATGTATGTGTGTACATACGTATGTATGTGCACCACACGTGCAGTTGCCCTCCAAGGCTGGAATAGGACATGAATCCCCTGGAACTGGAGTTACATGTAGTTGTGAACCACCACTATGAACAAGTATGAACAGCTACATGTATGAACAACTACATGTAGTTGTGAACCAAACATGGGTCCACTGTGAAAACAGTTAAGTGCCTTTAACCACTGAGTCACTGCTCCAGCCCCTCTCTAAATGTTTATCTCTTACCTTTGATTGTTAGCAGTACTGAACGTTTTTTACAGGTTTACTGGTTACTTATGTATTCTCTTCAATCCTCTTCCTGCTTTTGCATCTATCCTTACTTCTTTTTAAGTGCTCTTTGTTCATTAAAGCACTCACCCTATGCTTTATGTTGAACATACTAGCATTTTGACAACTGAAATATTTTCACCCAAAATTGTTTATCTTTAGTAGCTGGACAGGATATTTGATTTTGAATTATATGTTGATCAAATATTTAAAATAAACCCAATAGCCAACATACTCTAATATAACATAATAAAGTTCTGCAATTCACTCTTCTAGGTGTTTGTTTGTTTGTTTTTTTTTCTCTCAGAAAAAGGAAGAAGGGTAGAATTCCACTATTCACAAATTCATTTCTAGTTCAGTTTGGTTTTATTCATAATTAATATTTTTAGTTAAGTAGTGAGAACAAATTTGTTTCCAATAAGCCAGACTTCAATTTCAATCTAGTACCATGGATCACTTCAATTGTGGCCCTACCATATACTGACATATTCATTTTGATCCAGAGACTCTAATTATTGAAATTCAGCCACTAATTACAGGTGGATTTATATTCATATTAATTCAGACACAATTGCAAGCTTATCTCAATTTTTTTTTCTACCTTATTATAGCATAAAGACTGTGACGACTTCAGCTAGTAGTTCCAGCAGCTACCATTAAAATGGGTTAAAATATAAGATGCTCATTAAAAAGGAAAATCAAGTCCCAAGAATATTTTTTAAATTCAAAGCACCCATGACCTTTCAGGAGGAAAGGGGTTGTTTTAACATATTTGATACCATGCAGAAGTTACTGAGATAAAGAACTACATTTATATGTTATGAATACAAATGGCTGTTTTCAAATTACTATAAAGCATGAAGTCTTTATGAACAAACTATGAAATTTACATAGCTAACAGTTTTTGAAATTTAGCATGGGGGGCATGACTTTTTAAAAAATGAAAGTAAAGTAAATACAACTATTGTAGCTATTTTTTAAATTATTAAGGACATAGGCACACAATAATTCTAGTGGTTGTTTTCTCTCTAATGAAATGGTAGCTATAAAGAGGTACGAGATGAGATAAATGCTTTAAGTATTAGATGCGGACACAATTATCAACATACATTTAGGGAGCAGCAAAGAGACTAATTAAAAGGACAATAGAAAAATTCATCTTCAAAATCAGGTAAAAGAATGGTGATATATATTCATATATGTGTAATTCAATAATAATCAGGTACTGTTAATGAGTAACAGAAATAAAAATTATGGTTTCTGAAGCAGGCAAAGTGTGCTAGGATGCTAAGACCTAGGAAGTATGCAGAGGAGGCTTCTAAGTTATTAACTACGTGTCTATGTCTCAATCCAGGTAAGGTAACAAAAATATGCTTATATTATAAAAAACTGAGAGATTTAGACATAATTTGAATACTTTTGACTATATAGTCCATGTGTGTATATATATATATGTATGTATGTATAGGTGTTTTGCATGAATATTTGTCTGTACATTGTATATGTACAAGTGCCTACAGTGGTCAGAAGAGAGCATCTGATCCCCCAGAACTGGAGTTAAAGATGGTTGTAAGCTGCCATGTGGATTCTGGAAATTGAACCTGGGTCCTCTAGAAGAGCAGCCAGTGAGTACACTGAGCCATCTCTTCAGGCCCCCGAATTTGCATTTCAGTGAAAACATTTGCTTACTTTTAAAGAACAGCAGCAATAAACATATTAAATAATAGAAATTATAATGTTAACTTTCCAAGCCTTTCCTCCCTCCTTACCCTCCTATCTAGTCCTGTCCACTCTCCTTCAATTCATGACCCCTCTTCTCACTAATCATTACTGCATTTTTAACTAAAGGAAAAAATGCAAAAGACAGGAAACAACATTGTATTTAATTCTGTTCTATTTATATTTATATCTGTATCTATTTATATTTTAAAAAATTACTAAATGAGTAAGGCCCAGATTGATTAAGTATTGAAAGAAGCTACATGAAAGAAGGTACTGGCAAAACCCAACTGATTTACCTAACAATTTCTGTCTAATCAAACTGAAAGAGTGTTGAGGGCTCATTAAAAAAATAGCAGTTCTCAATCTGTGCTAATAACATCAGCGCTTCATTAGAGTTTCATACAACATAGTATTTAATTAAATTAGGGAAATGTTGAGGCAGAAATGCTTTTTTAATTTTTGAAAATTTTGTTTTTATTTTTCATACTTTATTTACATTTTAAATGTTTCCCCCTTTCCAGATCTCCCCTTTGGAACCTCCCCATTTCCTCCCTCCTCCCCCTGCCACTATGGGGGTATTCCCCCACCCACCCACCCACCCACCCACTCTCATCTTCCCTTATTGTGAGATTTCTGAAATCTCACAGTATCTTTCCCTAATGTCAGAGACCCTGTTCCCTGGGACACAGGTGAACATACCCTAAAACACAGAAAAGTTTTAAGAATGCTGCTCAATAAACTTGCCACTGTGGTAAGTCAGCCTTTTAAACTTTCTACACACAGTATAGCCTGTGTGCAGATGACGGCTGAGTGAATGGGCATAAAGCAAAACTAATACATAAGCAAGCACTGATATTCCATTTTGAAACAACCAATGCATGCCTGTGGATTTACTTCCTGAAATGAAAACTGGGAAAATACAAAAAAGAAAAAAAAATAGTTTTCACTCAAGGGACCAGTGTCTGCCAAGGTAGAGAATCTTTGTTTACTTGCTTATTTTTTAGACAGAGTCTTTGTACCTTAAACTACCCTCAAAGTTAGAGCAGTCCTCCTGTTTCAGCCTCTCAAATGCTGACATTCTAAGCATGTGTCACCATGCCCAGCAAGAAAGTCTTTAATAAGGAATTTTGAGGCTAGAGAGATAGCTCAGCAGT
This sequence comes from Rhynchomys soricoides, assembly GCA_019843965.1. Classification (NCBI taxonomy): domain Eukaryota; kingdom Metazoa; phylum Chordata; class Mammalia; order Rodentia; family Muridae; genus Rhynchomys; species Rhynchomys soricoides. The sequence continues at coordinate 2,752,892 of JADRCH010007527.1, forward strand.
TAAAGCACTGGCTGCTTTTCTAGAAGACCTGGGTTCGATTCCCAGCACACACACACACACACAAACATACACACAGACACACACACACACACACACAGACAGCTCACAACAGCCTGTAACTCCAGTTTCAAGAGACTTGATGCTTTCTTTTGGATTCCATGGACACTGCACGAAATGGTGCAGGCAGGCATGCAGACAAAACACACATATTTATAAAAAAAAATTAATTCTTTTACAAAAAGAATTTAAGGGATGCTTTTAGTAGTTTGGAGTCAATGTTATATAGAAATAATTATACAAGCTTTTGTCTTATAACATGCATTTTAAGATTTGTTTTAAAACCTATGCCTGAGTAGTTCTTGAGTGCCAACAGATATTCATTATTCTGCCCATTTTTGGAAGGTAATTTAGGGATTACATGCTCCTCTCTAGATGGTCTGAGACGACACAAGATTCCTGTTGCAATTATAAACAAATTACATGCCTTTTAACATGACATACTCCCCATTAATCATCTACTAAGAAAACATTTAATTCATAAAAGCATGCTAAGAAGTGTGCAGAGGAGCACCCATAAATCAAATGACTATTTTTTTTTTTACAAGTATTCTTTTCTTACCTTCATTAGGTCAAGTAAGACACTATTTAAAATTCCAAGGTATCTTCTCTCTAATGACTGAGGATGATTAACAGCTGGAAACTGTAAGGACAACACAGCATGAATGTTAGCATCTGAGGCAGGATATGTGAACACATGCTTGTAAGGGTTATACAGGCAACATCTGGACGGAAATCACTGCCCTAGTGTCATCCAAGTCAAATTACTATTGATATATTACTTTTGGTGTCTATATATTTTAGGTTATGAATTATTAGGACTAAACATTAAATACTGGGAAAAACACAGGTGAAAATGACACCTAAAGCTACCTAGAGAACATTGAAGCTTGTAAAATGAATAAAAGCCCGAGCCTATATATCTTGAATCTTTTCTGCTTACACAACTTGCTTCTGAAACAATTTATAGACAAATACTGCCAGACTGAAGAACTAACAGAAGGGCCATGATATGATATTATATAAAATTGTCTTGGCTTTTCCATAAGAATGTGTAACTTATTCCTGAAATTGAGACATAAGAAAGGAAAAAAGGCAGCAAGAGGCCAGAACCTGAGAGACTCGATTTGTAATAGTGAAGTTAGGCATTTGTTCTATTATTGTTTTTAATATATTCTTCTAATGATCTGTTTTTAAAATCCTAAAGTTGTAACCAAGGGCAAACATAGGCACCTAGACCAACAAATTTATTTCTAAAGAAAGAAAGAGGGGTCGAAGCTTATTTTGATGTTGTATCCTTCTACCAATCCACACTTGACAGTATCTTGAGGAGTACTGAAGCACTGAGTAAGATAGTGGCAGGACCCATTTACTTACACACCTTCCAAATGTTGAGTGCTAGTTGATTGTGATACATATTTCTTTTATGCTAACATAGAAACATTTCAAAGTATGGAACTCCTTAAACATGCTGAATAAAAGGACTGAAGGACTAATTATGTAGTAACATCAAACAAGATACTAATACATACTTGTGCTACGGTCCCCACACTATATTCTGTAGGGCAAAAGACAAACTTGAAGAATTTGTTGTCTGGTTGAAAAGAAACTGATGATCTGTGCATCTGAATGTGCATGTGATGAGAAGCTAAAGCCTGGCAAGGTGGCCCTCAAGAGGATGTGACAGGATGGGATTGGGTTTGAGGACAGCCTGAGATACATAGCAAGACCCTGCGGCTATATAAGAACCCATGGATATCTTGAATTCAACTTTGAAAGAAAAACAGTGATGTAATGCAGTGCAAGGCATTTTAAGTATTATTATCCTTACATTATAGAGATGAGGAAAATGATCAGAAAGTTCAAAGAGCTTGTTTAAGGAAAGCTACATAATTAAGGAGCAGAAGTATTATTTGCATCTAAGCCTGTGATCCGAACGAATGAACGCACACTCTTTCCAAAACAAAGTACCTCTCCCGAGAGAGCTGTAGAAGTTCCTTTTGATGTTCCTGGAGCATTAACTATCAGCCTAAAGGAGTGACACCTGTCATGCCAAGATAAAAGATCCTCCACCAATAAATTTTAATTAAGATTTTGTTTCTAACATCTATATCAGTGTCTCAACCTGTGGATCACAACCCCCTTGGGGATTGAATGACCCTTTTACAGAGGTCATATATCAGATATTCTTATTAGATAATAACATTACAATTCATAACAGTAACAACATTTCAGCTAGGAAGCAGCAACAACAATAATTTTCTGGAGGGGGTCACCGCAACATGAGGAACTGTATTAAAGAGCCACAGCATTAGGAAGGCTGAGAACCACTGGTTTATATTATTGTTCTATGTACACTTTTCTTTCTTCAGGAACGACATTTTATTGAAGAGAACGTTAATCCTGAAAGCTAAAAGCTCTTAGAAAGATCACAATAAACAAAATCGACCAGGACATGGAGTTTGCTGTAAGATTATGTCTCTTAGGAATGTCAGAAGCTACATGCATAAACCCTTACCAACACAACCGTCCAAACATAAGGTGAACAAAGAGGACTCCAACAGACATGCTAATTTGGACATGAAAAGCTCATAGCGCCTCAACCCTGCACAGGGAGCTATAGGTGACTAAGGAATGCTGAGAGCAGGAGAAAGAGTTTTTCCCAGCTAAGCGCACATCAATTCGTTATCTAATACCTAATAGCCAGCCCTGAAAACATACATACATACATACATATATACATACATACATACATACAAGTAACAATATATAGACTGAGCAGGTTATGAATAGAATATTTATTAGCCGGGCAGTGGTGGTGCACTCCTTTAATCTCAGAGCTTGGGAGGCAGAGGCAAATCTCTGAGTTCAAGGCCAGCCTGGTCTACAGAGTGAGTTCCAGGACTACATAGAGAAACCCTACTTGAAAAGCAGAGAGAGGGAGGAGAGGGGAGGGGAGGAAGGGAAGAGAGAGCACAGAAGGACTCCTACATGGGAGGGGTTGGAGGGAAGAAAGGGAAGGGATAAACGATGTAACTACATTATAATTTTAAAATATATGAAAAAATTTAAAAAATGACCAGGCAAACTCCTAACTTAAAAAAAACATGTATATGCTCTTGAATGACATGCTATTCTAATGTGAGATATTTCAGCAAAGAGGCAAAGCTGATGCACACAATTTTAAACTATATCCTAGGATTTTTACTTTCTTAATCACTTGGCTAATATGATACAATGTGAGTATCTCTTTACTGAACACTAGCTCTATACTATGCCCTGGTCTGGGCATTTTGTTTATTTTCAGTGCTAGGGACAGACTCAGAGCTGTGCGCATGCTAGGCAAGCACTCTCCTCTGCAGGCCTGGCCCTTTGGGCATTTCACACAGATCAGTTCATCTTCATCCATCACCATTCCACAAGTGAAGAGATTAGACACCCAGAGAAGAAAACAGCTTCTGAAGGTTGTTAAAATAGTAAATATGTGGACTCTGATGGCCTACTTCCACTGTGGGACATTGATAATTAATTTTCCAAATAATGAATATTAGCAGAATGGCATATTGTGGAATTTTCAGTCTGTATACAAGCAGGTGCAAATACACATCTGCAGAATTAGTTACTGGTTTGCTCATAGTTTGCAGTAAATGCAGCTCATGAGCCCTATGTGCTGAGCTGTCTGTCACAGACATTCTCAAAATATATCATAACGGAAGACTGTTTCTTCAAAAGGCATTGTTAAGCCTCTAAAGAGAGTGCAGTAATTTGGTTAAGACACTGTGAACACTTCAGACTAAAACATAAACATAGTGAAGTCTACAAAAATCAAACTGTCCTGGAAGCAACACTTTCCCTGAAGGAGATTTACACACAGGGCTGTCCTATGCTTTCTAGCATTTTATATATAGCATTGTTCAGAGAGGATGCCTGTGAACGAACAGGACCACAGACAAGACACAAAAAATAGGATTTTGGGGGGGTCCTCTAGATTTGAACGTGGCCTCTAATTCAAGTGTGATTTATTCTTCAAAGAACTACCTTAAATTTCAAATCCTCCCTAAAGCTATTCTTATGAAACACCAGATATGATTTCTAACTTCCCAGAATGTGGGATATGCTCATGGTCTAAATCACAGTGAAATATGTTCAATGCAGAACAATGAAGTCCAGTGCAGTACACTATGCACTAGGCTTTCCTCAAATTTATAGTTGTCCAATATTTCAGTATGAAATTATTTTTGTGTTTTATACTAGTAGTTTTTTGTTTTGCTTTCCTCTATGAAATTCTCATATCTATGTGACATAAGCACAGCCTATAATATCTGCTCTTCAGATGTTGGAACAAGCGGATCATGAGGTCAAGGCAGCCTAGGATTTACAGAGTTCCAGGCTCACCCTAGCAACTTAGTAAGATCTTATCTCCAAAAACCAAAACCAAAAATCTAGCATCTATGAAGAACTAAAAAACACTAAGCACTCAAACCCCACATCATTCAATCAACAAATGGGTAAATGAACTGAATACATTTCTCAAAAGAAGATATACAAAAAGCCAATAAATATTTTTAAAATGCTAAACAACCTTAGCCATGAGGGAAACACCAATTAAAATTGCCTTGAGATTCTATCTGAACCCCAGTCAAAATTAAGGAAACAGCAGGAAAAGCTAGTGAGGATGTGGGGAAAGAAAAATCCATATTCACTGCTAATAGGAATGCAAACTTATGCAACTACTATAGAAATTAGCATGATGCTTCTTCAAAAAAAAATAAAAGCAGAAACAGAACTACCATCTGATCTACCAGCTATACCACTTTTGGGTAAGTGCCCAAAAGGAATTGACAACGGCATACCAGACTTACTCCAACATCCATACTTAATGCAGCATTATTCACAATAGCTAAGATATGGATCCAGCCTGGACGCCTACCAAAGATGAACAGATAGAGAAGGTGACATAAAAGCACAATGGAATCTTACCCAGTCCTCAAGAGAAAGGAAACCGTGTCAGCTGGAGAGAAATGGATGAACTGAAGGTAATCATGTGAAACAAAATAAGCCACACTTAAGAAAGCAAGCATAAGCTTTCTTTCTCATATGTGCTATGTAGATTCCACTCTGAGGCAGAAGGAAGAGGTCTGGACATAGGGAAAGATGAGATGAGCCAAAGTAGTGGGCAAAGAAAGAATATATCACATGCTTTATCTCAGATGCACTATCTAGATGTGTGTGTGTGTGTGTGTGTGTGTGTGTGTGTGTGTGTGAGAGAGAGAGAGAGAGAGAGAGAGAGAGAGAGAGAGAGAGAGAGAGAGAAACTATTTTAAAGGGGACATCAAAGGGACCTGCAAGAGAGGAGAGGAGGAAGGATGTGGGAGAGCAATGAGGGCTGTGAATAAAAGCAAGATACAATGATATACATGTATGGATGTAATGAAAATTATTTTATATGCTAACTAAAAACATAGGAAACAAAGTAGGGGGGGTAAGAAGGAGCTGTATGGAGGACCATTAGAGAGAGGAGATTCCCTTTGGGTTGATATTACAGTATGAGAAGAGATCATGCAAGGTAAGAATGCTCCCAGGAGAAGAAACCATCAGTCCTATCAGTCTTAAGTTCAGAAAGTATGAAAACCTTGGGGTGTCTATAGTGGTCAAAGAACAAGCAAGTGTGGTGAGAATCTGGAGGGAGGCATATGGAGACAGGTATGAGACAAGGTCAGGTAAGAAAAGGGCCCCAGCCACGCAGGGCTTCACAGGCTATGGCAGGGAGTATGGAATAATTCTCAGTGAAACAGAAATTCAGTAATCATGACTACCTTTATTTTACTTGTGAATATGTTTGCCTTTCTACTAGACCAAGAGCAAGTTCTATTTGTTGCCACATTTTCAGCATCTAGGATGAGAAATGTTCCGTAACTGTAAAATTAACTTGTTGAATTACATGCTATTTATAACCCAATCAGTGGTCGTTGTTTGGCTAATAGAAGCAAAGATAAAAGGAGAAAAACAAGTCTGAAGCAACTTAGGCACATTTGGAAGAGGACATGAGAGCAGAAAGGAGAGAGAGGAATGAAAAACTATGTGCACCTCAGTCCGTTCATTTCTTCCAGGTGAGCTGAGCTCAGCAGGAGCTGGGGCTGTGTTGCACATGTGCTTCTGAGCAGTAGTGCTCTCAAACAGAAGCTAACAGATACCCAGAAAGTCAGAGATAAAAACCAAAGGGCTTTGCAAATGGCAAGATAACACCGTGAATTTGTCATACCATGTTAGTTGATGGTTTCTGAGGGAAGAAAAGTCATTTTCCTTTGGGGACATAGCTGCTGGTAGATCACTCATACATAAATGGGGAGCACTAACTGGACCTGGGGTTATTAATAACAACAAGGATAAAAATAATGGAGGACAGGAAGCTTAGAGGAAGGTGAGGTGGGGGACCCTAGAAGGAGTTGGAGAGAAGTAATAGTGGTTGGGCGCGCTTGAAATACATTGTATGAATATACAACATTTTCACAGAAAAAAAATAGAGTGAAAAAAGATAACAGCACACTTTGAGAATAACACATTTGCATTGGAAAAGAAAAAAGATGGGATGATGAAATTACTTAATAGTTTCTACAATGACTACAAATTGACACATTGGCTCAAAACTTAAAAAGCTGCTTTTGTGGGTAGATGGAAATGAGGATTCTGTACGCAGCTCGTCATTCCCATGAGGCACCTCTGGCAGTCACACCCTCCTCAGTCAGGCAAAGTTTATGGTTTCAAAAATGTTTTTCATTATATTCTCAGCAAACAAGTCTTACACAAAGGTAACAAGGCTTCTGACTTCTACAAAGATTTAATGTTTCACTGTCAATGTACAAAAAAATGTCTGTGGAGCAGCCTCTCCAAATCTGCAGAATGCAAGAAATCATGGCTGCCTTCAAGTCACCACAAACCAAGTCGCCTAAGTAAATAGCAGCTACTCGCACATTTCTATACTTTGGAGATGCTCAATAGTTTTAATAAAGAGTGTAAGATAGAGGTTTGGAATATACTAATGTACATGATAAAATGATTTTGAAAAATCAAACTTTATATACTAGAGAAAAAGACATTAACAGCTTCTACTTGAGACTGGTGACTTTTTAAAAATCTCACAAATACTATATAAGAGTCAGAAATAAAATATTATAGAGAGGATTACTGTGATGGGAAGGGAGGAGTGTGCAATGCATAGCTTAGAATTCCATTGTGCAATAAACAGCAAGGTAAATGCTGCCAGATTGATTCCATCTGGGATAGTAGCAAAGCCTCTTACCCGGAGCCCATGGAAACGAGGATTACTATAGAAGAGCTTCATCTGCTCGGATGGAAGTGGTCCTAGCACCTTCTGAATAGTAAAGAGTTGGTCAATTTCACTTTCTCCAGGAAATAAGGGCTGTCCGTCACTAAGCTCTCCAAGAATACAGCCCACTGACCACATGTCCACTGACTTTCCATAGGGGGCTCTGAAAAGCAAATGAAGACACAAAATGGTTTAACAATTCCCAACTTATTTCGGACCAAGTCATGATTTAAAACATGCATGCACTTAAGGATAAAGTAAGAGTGCAAATAAAGAACTAGACCCATCTAAGCAAACATTCAGAACACAAGTCCATAATTCACACTCATAAAGAAATCAGGATATATCTAGAACATGAATGGCTTTAATAAACCCTAATGTAGTATACATATTGGATGAGTGATTCCACTTAAGGAGTGGAATGTTTCCAGGAAATGTATTTTCAAATAATTATCCTTTGAGCTTGTATTATGTATTCTTTCTCTGTTATTGGGTTCCAAGGAAGGAACTATGACTGTGAAAAGTGAGAAAATACTAGGATAGGTAGAAATTAGAAAAACCTACAATAGGTAGAAAATTATTAATGAGAGTATGTGACAGAGATGCAGACTTCAGGCTCCTACTTGGGTTGTAAAGCGAAAATGCACTAAAAATGAACAGTATCAGATTTTCTTGTATTAACAGACCAGTGACAGGGCACTGGAAGTTGACAGGTGAGCAAAGGGGATGAGTGTGGAGATGATGCTGAAAAAATTCAGCAATGTAGGTCTAATAGGAATAGCCATTTATCATCCAACAAGATTTACACTGTTCAGAAGAAAGCTGATAATTGGTTCAGTATTTACCATGTGTCAAGCAAAGTGGCTGAACAGAAACTTAAGTATGTATTTAATGAATGTATCAACAGATAAGCCAGAATGTAAAATTGTCCCCTTGTAATTCATCTTTAATGTATCAAGAGGTAGGATTTTTAAAATTAATTTTTAAATTTATTTATTTATGTATCTATTTATTTAGATACTTTATTTACATTTACATTTCAAATGTTTCCCCCTTTCCAGATCTCCCCTTTGGAACCCCCTATCCCCTCCCCCTGCCTCTATGAGGGTGCTCCCACAACGACCCACTCTCATATTCCCTCCTTGGCATTCCCCTATATGGGGCATCTAACACACTCAGGCCCAAGGGCCCATCTTCCCCCAGATGGCTAACAAGACAGTCCTCTGCCACATATGTGGCCAGCACCAAGGGTCCCTCCATGTGCATTCTTTGGTTGGTGGTCCAGTCTCATGAAGTATCCGGAGGTCAGGTCAGTGGACACTGTTGCTCCCTCCATGGGGCTGCAAACTCCCTCAGCTCCTTCAGTCCCTTCTCCAACTCCTCCATCTGGGACCTCATGCTCAGCCCAATGGTTGCTGTAAAGTGAATCTTAGGTATTCCAAAACTTTGGGCTAATAACCACTTATCAGTGAGTACATACCGTGTTCATTCTTTTGTGACTGAGATACAATGCTCAGGATGATATTTTAAAGTTCCATCCATTTGCCTGCAAATTTCATGAAGTCATTGTTTTTAATAGCTGAGTAGTATTCCATTGTATAAATGTACCACATTTTCTGTATCCATTCCTCTGTTGAGGGACATCTGGGTTGTTTCCAGTTTCTGGTTATTATAAATATGGCTGCTATGAACATAGTGGAAAATGTATCTATATTACATGTTAAAGCATCTTCTGGGTATATGCCCAGGAATGGAATAGTTGGGTCCTCAGGTAGTATTATGTTCATTTTTCTGAGGGTCTGCCAAACTGACTTCCAGAGAGGTTGTATCAACTTGCATTCCCACCAGCAATGGAGGAGCGTTCCTCATTCTCCACATCCTCGCCAACATCTGCTGTCACCTGAGTTTTTGATCTTAGTCATTCTGACTGGTGTGAGGTGGAACTCAGGGTTGGTTTGATTTTCATTTCCCTGACGACTAAGGATGTTGAACATTTCTTTAGGTGCTTCTCAGCCCTATGAGTTTCCTCAGTTGAGAATTCTCTGTTTAGCTCTGTTCCTCATTTTTTGATAGGGTTATTTGGATCTCTGGAGTCTAACTTCTTGAGTTCTTTGTATATATTGGATATTAGCCTTCTATCGGACGTAGAATTGGTAAAGATCTTTTCCCAATCTGCTGGTTGCCATTTTGTCCTATTGACTGTGTCCTTTGCCTTACAGAAGCTTTGTAATTTTATGAGGTCCCATTTGTCGATTCTTGATCTTAGAGAATAAACCATTGGTGTTCTGTTCAGGAACTTTTCCCCTGCGCCCATGTGTTTGAAACTTTTCCCCGCTTTCTATTCTAGTAGATTCAGTGTATCTGGTTTTATGTGGAGGTCCTTGATGCACTTGGACTTGAGCTTTGTACAGAAAGATAGGAATGGATCAATTCGCAATCTTCTACATGTAGACCGCCAGTTGAACCAGCACCATTTGTTGAAGATGCTGTCTTTTTTCCACTGGATGGTTTTAGCTCCTTTGTCAAAGATCAAGTGACCATAAGTGTGTGGTTTCAATTCTGGGTCTTCAATTCTACTCCATTGATCTACCTGCCTGTCACTGTACCAATACCATGCAGTTTTTATCACTACTGCTCTGTAGTACAGCTTGAAGTCAAGGAGGTTGATTCTCCCAGAAGACCTTTTATTGTTGAGAATAGTTTTTGCTATCCTGGGTTTTTTGTTATTCCATATGAATTTGAGAATTGCTCTTCCTAAGTCTATGAAGAATTGAGTTGGGATTTTGATGGGGATTGCATTGAATCTATAGATTGCTTTCGGCAGGATAGCCATTTTAACTATATTAATCCTGCCAATCCATGAGCATGGGAGATCTTTCCATCTTCTGAGGTCTTCTTCCATTTCTTTCTTCAGAGACTTGAAGTTCTTGTCATACAGATCTTTCACTTGTTTGGTTAGAGTCACACCAAGATATTTTATATTGTTCGTGACAATTGTGAAGGGTGTTATTTCCCTAATTTCTTTCTCAGCCTGTTTATCCTTCAAGTATAGGAAGGCTACTGATTTGCTTGAGTTAATTTTGTATCCAGCCACTTTCCTGAAGTTGTTTATCAGCTGTAGCAGTTCTCTGGTGGAGTTTTTCAGGTCACTTAAGTATACCATCATATCATCTGCAAACAGTGATATTTTGATTTCTTCCTTTCCAATTTGTATCCCTTTGAGCTCCTTTTGTTGTCTCATTGCTCTAGCTAGAACTTCAAGTACTATACTGAATAGATAGGGAGAGAGAGGGCAGCCTTGACTAGTCTCTGATTTTAGTGGGATTGCTTCGACTTTCTCTCCATTTAGTTTGATGTTGGCTACTGGTTTGCTGTATATTGCTTTTACTATGTTTAGGTATGCTCCTTGAATTCCTGATCTTTCCAAGACTTTTATCATGAAGGGATGTTGAATTTTGTCAAATGCCTTTTCAGCATCTAATGAAATGACCATGTGGGTTTTCTTTTCTTTGATTTTGTTTATATAGTGGATTACACTGATGGATTTCTGGGTATTGAACCATACCTGCATCCCTGGGATGAAGCCTACTTGATCTTGATGACTGATCGCTTTGATGTGTTCTTGGATTTGGTTTGCAAGAATTTTATTCAGTATTTTTGCATTGATACTTATAAGGGAAATTGGTCTGAAGTTTTCTTTTATTGTTGGGTCTTCGTGAGGTTTTGGTATCAGTGAAACTGTTGTGTCACAGAATGAATTGGGTAGTGTTCCTTCTGTTTCTATTTTGTGGAATAAATTGAAGAGTATTGGTATTAGGTCTTCTTTGAAGGTCTGATAGAATTCTGTACTGAACCTATCTGGTCCTGGGCTTTTTTTGGTTGGGAGACTTTTAATGACTGTTTCTATTTCTTTAGGGGTTATGGCACTGTTTAGATGGTATATCTGATCCTGATATAACTTTGGTAATTGGTATCTATCTAGAAACTTGTCCAATTCATTCAGATTTTCCAATTTTGTTGAGTAGAGGCTTTTGTAGTAGGATCTGATGATTTTTTGAATTTCCTCAGAATCTGTTGTTATATCTCCCTATTCATTTCTAATTTTGTTAATTTGGATACTGTCTCTGTGCCCTCTGGTTAGTCTGGCTAAGAGTTTGTCTATCTTGTTGATTTTCTCAAAGAACCAGCTCCTGAATATGTTGATTCTTTGTATAGTTCTTTTTGTTTCTACTTGGTTGATTTCAGCCCTGAGTTTGATTATTTCCTGCCTTCTACTCCTCTTGGGTGTATTAGCTTCTTTTTGTTCTAGAACTTTCAGGTGTGCTGTTAAGCTGGTAGTATATGCTCTCTCCAGTTTCTTTTTGGAGGCATTCAGAGCTATGAGTTTTCCTAACACTGCTTTCATTGTGTCCCATAGGTTTGAGTAAGTTGTACTTTCATTTTCATTAAATTCTAGGAAGTCTTTAATTTCTTTCTTTATTTCTTCCTTGACCAAGTTATCATTGAGTAGAGCGTTGTTCAGCTTCCATGTGAATGTGGGCTTTCTGTTGTTGTTGCCATTGAAGACCAGCCTTAATCTGTAGTGATCTGATAGTAGGCATGGGATTATTTTAATCTTCATATATCTGTTGAGGTTTGTTTTGTGACCAATTATATGATCAATTTTGGAGAAGGTACCATGAGGTGCTGAGAAAAAGGTATATTCTTTTTATTTAGGATGAAATGTTCTATATATATCTGTTAAATCCATTTGGTTTATAACGTCAGTTAGTTTCACTGTGTCTCTTTTTAGTTTGTGTTTCCAAGATCTGTCCATTGATGATAGTGGGGTGTTGAAGTCTCCCACTATTATTGTGTGAGGTGCATTGTGTGTTTTGAGCTTTAGTAAAGTTTCTTTTATGAATGTGGGTGCCCTTACATTTGGGGCATAGATGTTCAGAATTGAGAGTATTTCTTGGTAGATTTTTCCTTTGATGAGGATGAAGTGTCCTTCCTCATCTTTTTTGATGACTTTTGGCTGAAAGATGATTTCATCCAATATTAGAATGGCTACTCCAGCCTTTTTCTCTGTACCATTTGCCTGGAAAATCATTTTCCAGCCCTTTACTCAGAGGTAGTGTTTGTCTTTAACTCCGAGGTGCATTTCCTGGAGCTAGCAAAATGCTGGGTTCTGTTCATGGATCCAGTCTGTCAGTCTATGTCTTTTTATTGGGGAATTGGGTCCACTGATGTTAAGGGATATTAAGGAATAATGATTGTTGCTTCCCGTTATTTTCAATGTTGTTTTTATGTTTGTGTGTCTATCCTCTTTTGATTTTGTTGAAAGATACTTTCTTGTTTTTTCTAGGGTGTAGTTTCCCTCCTTGAGTTGGTGTTTTCCATCTATTTTCCTTTGTAGGGTTGGGTTTGTGGAAACATACTGTGCAAATTTGGTTTTGCCATAGAATATTTTGGTTTCACCATTTATGATAATTGAGAGTTTTGTTGGATATAGCAACCTGGGCTGGCATTTGTGTTCTCTTAGGTCTGTATGACATCTGCCCAGGATCTTCTAGCTTTCATAGTCTCTGGTGAGAAGTCTGGTGTAATTCTGATAGGTCTGCCTTTATATGTTACTTGACCCTTTTCCCTTACTGCTTTTAATATTTTTTCCTTGTTTTGTGCATTTGGTGTTTTGACCATTATGTGACCAGAGGAATTTCTTTTCTGGTCCAATCTATTTGGAGTTCTGTATGCTTCTTGAATGTTTATGTTCATCTCTTTCTTTAAGTTAGGGAAGTTTTCTTCTATAATTTTGTTGAAAATATTTACTGGTCCTTTAAGTTGGGAATCTTCACTCTCTTTTATACCTATTATCCTCAGGTTCTGTCTTCTCATTGTATCCTGGATATCCTGGATGTTTTGGCTTAGGAGCTTTTTGCATTTTCATTTTTCTTTGACTGTTGTATCAATGTTTTCTATGGTATCTTCTGCACCTGAGATTCTCTCTTCCATTTCTTGTATTCTGTTGGTGATGCTTACATCTATGACTCCTGATCTCTTTCCTATGTTTTCTAACTCCAGGGTTGTCTCTCTTTGTGATTTCTTTATTGTTTCTATTTCTAATTTTAGTTCCTGGATGGTTTTGTTCATTTCCTTCATCTGTTTGATTGTGTTATCCTGTTAATTTTTTAAGGGATTTTTGTGTTTCCTCTTTAAGGGCTTCTAGTTGTTTACCTGTGTTCTCTTGTATTTCTTTAAGGGAGTTATTTATTTCCTTCTTAAAATCTTCTATCATCCTCTTGAGATGTGATTTTAAGTCTGTGTCTTCCTTTTCTGGTGTGTTGGGGTATCCAGGGCTTGCTGTGGTGGGAGAGCTGGGTTTTGATGATGCCAAGTAGCTTTGGTTTCTTTTCTTTATGTTCTTGTCCTTGCCTTTTGCCATCTGGTTATCTCTGGTGTTAGCTGGTCTTACTCTCTCTGACTGTGGCTTGTCCTTTCTACAAGCCTCAGTGTCAATACTCCTTGAAGACCAGTTTTCTCTGAGAGGAATTTGGGTTTGGAGAGGTGTGGTACAGGGTCAGCTCTGGAGTGCAGACAGAAACCAGAAGGATCTAGTCCCCAGCTGTCCCTTGGTTCCTGTGTCCTGATGTCTCTGCAAGGGTCTCTCTTGATCCAGTGAATTTGAATAGAAGTGGTGGTTTTGAAGGTGTGTTGGCACTCCTGGGATACCAGCTCTCTCCTGGCACTATTTAAGTATGGAGCCCTGTGTCACAGGATGTGCTCCCGGCCACCGAAAGAAACCAGAAGACCACTCCTCAGTCCCTGTGTCCTGGGTATTCCAGGTGGGTCCCTCTGAGCAGACAGGCTTGCCCACACTCCTGGGAACCTACCTTTCTCCCAGCACTGTTTGGCTATGGAGCCCTGGTGGCCCAGGCAAAGGTCTTCTGCCACAGATGGAAACCATAAGGCTCCTTCCCCTCAGCTGTTCCTCAGTTCCTGTGTCTCAAGGATTCTGGGTGAGTCCTGCTGAGCAGTGTTCGTCCTCTTACCTCTTCTCATGGGCTTTTCCACACTCCTGGAAGGCTATCTTTCTCCCAGTGCTATTTGGCTATGGAGCCCTGGTGGCCCAGCCATAGGTCTCCAAGAGGTACGATTTTTTTCCTCCATACTTTGAATTATGGTTTGGTTCTGAGATATGCCTTCGTCAATAAGGCAAATGTCATACGAATAGGACCTTGGAAAGCACTTTTGCTTTAGGGCTAAACTTCCTGATACACAAAATTCTCCTATCAATTTTGGAAACTTGGACTTGCTTACTGAAAGGTAAGTCCTGATGGATTCATGATGGTCTGCCAGGGGTAAGAGAATAGCTTTGTTGGTAAAATGAATGACTTAGAAAAAATAAGGACCTGAATTCATTCTAGCAAAGTGGCTGAATAGAAACTTAAGTATGTATTAAATGAATGCATCAACATTCTAGAATCTACATAAAAATGTCCAGCATGATGGCACACACTTGTAATCCCAGCACTAGCAAGGCAGAGAGAGTAGACTCGCTGGGGTTCACTGTCCAGGGCACCTAGCCTAACTGATGGATTGCAGGCCAGAGAGAGACCCTGTCTCACAAAAGTGACTGGATGTCGGAGGAATGATGATCTGGCTTCTATATGCAAATGCACACAGCTCCCCTCCCTCCAAAAACCACACACACACACACACACACACACACACACACACACACACACACACAGAGACACGGGCATGCGCAGAGAAAAACAAAAGAAGTCTATCAGACACCAGCAGAAGTTCTGTCCAACAATTAACTCCCAGTCAATCTGCTGGCCTACTAGCTACCGTCAGAGTGACTCCAAGAGAGGCCACTCCCCTGAGCTCAAGTTACAGTTACTCAGAACTGTGATAAATGAAATGAACCTTGTTTCATAACATCAAGTTCTTTGGTGTCTTTTTCCTTTTATAGTGAATATGCAACTAATATGTCTAAGTAACCAGAATTCTTATTTTCCATAAGTGATCCCAATGGAAATTATAAAAAAAAAAAACAACAACAATAAATGTGTATAGGTTTCAGAAAGATAACTCACCCAAGGAGTAGTTCTGGGGATCGGTACCACCTTGTAGCCACATACTCTGTGTAATTAGCATTATTACCCTCTGATAGATTCCGAGCAAAACCTGAAAGAAAAGCAAGTTCCCGTTGGCCAAATATTTCACCTCTAGTTATAATTTTTAAAACTACCAAAAGAACATAATGACTAATATAGAAAGGACTGCTTATTAAGAAATATAATTAACTATTTCAAATCAAGATAATGTAATTACATTATCTATTAACTATTATTGAAATAGTTAATAGTGTTCATATGTTAAAGCACAGGATGAATTTGCTACGGACCCAGTCTTTATGCTAAAGATATCCATGTTTTCAAATTCACCCTGTGTTGTTGGAAGCATTCAGACCATATTTTCAAATTGGCTCATTTTAGGAGTAAAATTAAGTGCCCACTCAGGCCAGAAGTTAGTTACACCTGCATTAGTTCTGCTACGTGAGACCTACATTGTATTTGTGTATTTACTGTTGCTGAGCAGTTCCAGTCATTATGTAAACAATTAGCAGTTGGCACTGATAGAAACAAGTGGGCTGAAAATTATTCTTAGCCCTTAATGTTGTAGAAGCAACTTAGGGGCATCTTAATTATCTTACAGACACTAGCATTATTTTTGTCTCTCATTCTTTCCAAAGGTTTAGGACTACAAAATGAAGCAGTAAGATAAATTAATTACCCATCTAACTCATCAACTGTCATAGAGGTTCACCATCAGGGTTACGTAGAACTAAAACATTAAAACTGGAGTAAAAATTAAGGATCGTGTGAGAAGAGAAATTAGTGTTTCTTGTAGTTTTTTGGTTGTGAGCCTAGTCTTTAATGGCTGAGCCATCTCTCCAGCCCAAATTTGTGTTTCTTAAAGTAAACCAATTAAAAATAAAGAACAGCAAAAGACAGCGCCCCTAACTCTAGCTACTCAAGTCTTCTGACTGAAGCATTTGTGAATAATGAGACGTGCACTTCTGAATAGGGCTCTTCAAGTCAGACAAAGGAGTTGCCTCTCTGCCAGGGAAGGCAGTTAATTAGGAAGTCCCTGATGGGACCCACAGGACACAGAATGCCACATGTAGCACTGCCAGGAGGAACTTCCTGACTAAAGAAATATTTCTGGAGAAACCGTACTCTTTTCCTCTTAATATTAATCATTGTGCAGGCATTTCTTTTGTATTTATGACTGCTTTAGAATCTTCAGTCACCTTGGACCCTAATGTAGAATCATGGAGACATAGTAAATGGAGTCCTAGGGACACAGAGTCTACTGACACTCTGGGAGGTAATCATAATTACAGACGGGAATTCATAAATAGAAAAGATTCCTGGAAACCAGTGGGGGCCAAAAACCAGAAGTCAGATGCCCTGGGAAATGGAGTTATAGGCAGTTCTGAGCTGTCTTGTGGATACTGGGAATTGAACCCAGGTCTTTTTCAAGAGCAACAAGTACTCTTAACCGTTGAGCCATACCTCCAGTTTCCAATAATATTATAAAGAGTTGTCATATTTATAATATAGATTAGCTAAAAGGTTAATTTTAAAAGCTGATGGCTGGAATACCCTCAGTTGGTAGTCTCTGCCTTGCATGCAGGTATCCATAGTTTCTACATCTAACATTATATATACTGGGTGTGGTGGCACATGATCATAAGTGGAAGCAGGAGGATCAGAAGTTTAAGGACATCCTTAGCTACATAGTGAGTTAGGGGTCAGTTTGGGATACGTGAGATCCCATTTTAAAGTAAAATAATTTAAATAATTAAATCAACTGTTGAGTACTAAAGATAACTCAAACATTTGATTATAGTTGTCTTCATCATTTCATAAAAGCTCCTTTCTGACATATTTTATCAAGCCATGACTATTAACTCAAGATTTTAGAACTTTTCTAAATTATTTAAAATATTTAACAACATTTAAGATAGAATTACCTACATGAGAAACAATACAGGCTTTCACTAGGAGTATACTTTTTAGAAGTTTTTCTATATATTCAAGAAATAAGAGTATTATAAACCAATTACCAATTTCATTTATTTAACAGGAACAAATGGGAGAATAGAAGTACTTAAAAAATGGCTTTGACCTTATAGATATAACCACTGTATGCATATGTATGCATACCATACATAACTGTGAATATATACAGGCATATGTCTAGTGATTATGACTAAATGTAGAACATTTTCTATCAATATATAAAGTATTTTATCCTAATTAACCCAGGAATCTATATTGATGGCTTAAAGAAAACTCCAATTCTGAGGTAATTTGGTATATTACTCTTATACGACAAGCAAGTATTGTTTTAAACTACTTTCCATTAGACAAACACCCGAATAATTTGTTAAAATTGTACACAATACACCATATAACAAAGAGGAAGCAAAGCTATCCTAGCCACCACCTGGCAGCATATGACCCAACTGAATGCTCTTCTGCTAATATAAATCAAAACATAAAATTACTTTTAATATATCTTTAAAAGATACCTATGTGCTATATTAAATTAATACTCTCAATTTCTTTTTAACTCACCAAAGTCGCATAGTTTCAGGACATCATTGTGGCTGATTAAAAGATTTTCAGGCTTTATATCTAGAATACCAAGATTAAAAAACAGTAAGTAAAAATGTTCTGTATTCCACTGATTAACACTTACAGCACTGCTTCTTGTTAAACTCATCTGAGTAGGCTTGCCTAGAAAACTGTGAAGTGTACAGAAGAGCAAGACATGCTATGCTGCTACATAAAACTTTCAATTAAGCCAGGCAGTGGTGGCACACGCCTTTAATCCCAGCACTTGGGAGGCAGAGGCAGGCGGATTTCTGAGTTCGAGGCCAGCCTGGTCTACAGAGTGAGTTCCAGGACAGCCAGGGCTACACAGAGAAACCCTGTTACGAAAAAACAAAACAAACAAACAAACAAACAAAAAAAACCTTTTCAATTAATTTCTTAAGGGACATGCAGACCACAATTCCCCAGAAGAACCCTAAAACCCCAAAACCTCACTCTCTCCCTTTCACTGCTGAGGTTAGAACCTACAACATGCTGAAGACAATCTGTAAGGAAGTTTTAAATGATTAAATTCAGATCAATATATTTCAAGGAATTATTTTTGCTACATAAAACATTGACAATAAAACATTTTGGAGACTAAACCTCAAATTTTTATATCCACATGCTATCTTTAAAATGATACACACCAGTAGTTAAACAGCATAATATAAATATTACATATTTTTTTTTTTTACAAAAAGTAAAAGTTGTTCTGTATAATTCCTATATTCACATACCTATTTAGCTTTTCCATGTGGTTTACAAGTAAAACAACATTCAATGCTTAAGTTATGCTAATGAGTCAAGTTAAGATTTCCATTTTTTCCCCAATAGATCATGTAAAGATGTGATAGGAATTGAGGAGCAGAAATTTTCAAAAAAAAAAAAAATGAAGTTGAATTATTCCATTGAGAGGCATCTTTGAATTTTATTTGTTTATTTGTATCTGCGAGTGCCTCCAACTCCTATGTAGTCAAAGATGACCCTGCATTCCCAATCCTCCTGTCTAAATGCTGAGGGTACAACTACAACTTAATTTTCGAGTACCATACTTACTATCTATATTATAAGGTGGAGGGGAAAGTGGGGAGAGTGCAGTGGAATCTACAGGCCTCCCAATCACACAATTACGTTTTCTAATCAGGTAGACTGAACTAAAGGTCTTACACATGCTCCGCAAGGACTCTACCATTTGCTGCCCCAGCCTAGACTCGTATTTCCTACCACTAATCAGCTACACATTTAATGAAAACACAGTCTCATAATGGAAACACACCTAGCTCAGCTCATCACTAACATGCTCAAGTGCAACATAAGCTATTTTTAGAACTATCACCTAAGACATTAGAGAGCTAGTTAACCTGGGGATTTATTTATGACATCTACAATCTTGATAACTATGAAAGTCAAATAGTAGAAGTTCAAAATCTTCATAATACCTTTCAGCTATTCTTAAAAGTAAGACTAGTTTAAAGGTGATTATCCTTGCATATTTGTACAGATAAATTTAGTATAATAATAACAATCACCAGCATCAGTATCATAGTACAAAGATAATTTAGACAAGAAGTAGATATGTTAATATTTCTGATAAAAATTTTAGCTTTATTGTTGTATCAAATTGTGTCCCCTTGCTGTAAAACTTGACAGTGTAAGTAAGAATATTAGAAAATAAATATCAGAGTCAAAAAAACACAGAGCAAATAATTTTCCTTACTGCTGAAACCACTGACTTTGTGGTAGTCAAGAAAAAGTAATATAGTTTAGAGTGGTATAGTCATGGCCCATGCAAGGCCGATTATCCCTTCAACCTACAGGAAAGGACTACTTGTCACCAACAGAGAGCAAAAATCAGGAGGTAAGGGGGTAAAGATATATACTAGACTTAAGACCATTATAAAGCCTGGTTTTGAGTTGGTTCACATTCCCTAATCTATCTGTAAGACCCAAAGGCTATGGACATTGTCCTTTTGCCACTCAATTCCACCCAGAATAAGCTTCCAATTTTACAACTGTTAACTCATTATGTATTCCCTCAGTTTATAGAAGACTTGGTCATACAAATAGAGATATCACCACAATAACCAAATAAACTCGCACGCTGCCCTTTGTTCGTTGTAGGAGATCTGAAGAGCAAAAAGCTTCTTAAATCTTTCACTTTCAAAATATGCTTAACTTAGAAATATTCTTAAAACAGTAAATCTTTAATTTTAGCCAGATTTTGTCCATTTCAAAAGTCTATACTCACCTCTGTGGACAATGTCGTTCTTGTGGCACCAGTGGATTGCTTTGATTAGTTGGTAGATATAGCTTTTAACTTTTTCAGGTGGAACTCCATTTGGCATTTCTTCCAGCAATTCAAGCATATTCTAAAAGCAAATACAAAGCCATTCATCTTCAAAATTAGGCAAGCATAAATTATGTACTTACTACTAATCTTTAGCACCTTAGATAAGGATTCATCCAATATACAACATGCATTTTTGATGTTTTGAATTTAATCTATAACTTAGCTAATGGTAGATCAGGATAGTGCATTAAATAAAAGTTTTCCTTTATGAGAAATTACATTTTTATTACTCCTTACTGCTGCCTCTAATACTGAGAGAGTGGAGAGGGACACGGAGAGGGAAGAATAGGAAGTGGAGGGAAGAAGGGAGATTTCTTTATGGTTAATTTTTACATTTGGTATAAAAATTAAAACAGGCTAGAAAATATTGAGGGCCAGTGAGATAGCTCAGCTGGTAAAGACACTTGCTGCATAATGATGCATACCTCACAACAGGAGTTGGATCCTGAAACTTATGTAAAGGTGGAAGGTGATAACTAACTCAACAAAATTGTCCTTTGACTGCCACATGTGCAACACACACACACACACACACACACACACACACAAACTAAATAAAAAATTAAAGAAACACACAAACCCTAAACAATTCCAAACAGTCCATCTTGAGTCAAAGACTATTTTTGTACAAAGTTCATGGAAAATTTTCTGATAAGTCAGATACCATGATGCATGTCTGTCATCCCAGCACTTAGAAGACATTACATAGTGAGACCCAGTCTACAAGATCAACAGAAATGCTAAGTCAAGGGGCTAAAGAGATGGCTCAGCAGTTACTGGCTGTTCTTCTAGAGGTCCTGAGTTCAATACCCAGCACCTACATGTGGCTCACAATCATCTGCAATGGGATCCAATTCTGTCTTCTGGTGTGCATGAAGACAGATCACTTATATACATAAAAATAAATATATATTTAAAAGAAATGCTAGGCTAGTTCCTTACTTGGTCTCTATAGCATTACTACTATGTTAACCAAAGATTCTCCATCTTTTTTGCAAAGCCCAGTCAATAAAGTTCACAGTACAACCTTAGCTTATTGGTTGAAGGTACCCACATAGAGAAGGATCTTACAAAGTGTAACCTGGGGATAAACAGATGCTCAGATGCTGCTCATAGCTCAAGAAGTCACACCACCTTCAGCACAATGCTCAGCTGTTTGCCTTTTTACTACTGGCATTTACACCAATGGTGTGCAGCAACAATGGCCAAATTGCTGGAACGTTAACATGAATCAAGGTAACAGAATCTTTAAGCCTACTGACCCTTGCCATTCCATTAAAAAAGAGAACAAACCAGCAGTTAAAGCTGCATTTGACGAAGCAACAGAAAGTATTATGTTTATGAAACTTTGTTGTACATGGTGCAATAGTTAAGTTTTAATTGTCAAATTGACATAATGGGAAAGGAGTCTCAAAGAGTGATTGCCTAGATTTGGTTGGCCTGTGAGCAGGTCTGTGGGGGATTGTCATGATTGCCTTCATTGATGTGGAGGAAAGACCTAGCTTGAAAGCATGTGGCACTATTCCTGGGTTTGGGGCTCTGAACTGTACAAAAAGCAGAGAGCTAGTTGGGCACTTAGCATGCTTGCATTTGTTTCTCTCTGCTCCTGATTGCAGATATAAGAAGACTAGTCGCTTCAAGCTCTTTTCACTGTGTCTTCCGTCTTCCCTGCACTGACAGAGTATAACCTAGACTTGTAAGCTAAAATAGAGCCCTTTGTCCTCTAAGTTGCTTTTTGTCAGGATATGTTATCACAGCAACATGAATGAAACTAGGACAAATGTTTTTTTTTTCTTTTTTTAAAGAAATCTACACGTCAACTGAAGAATCTACAGAGTCCTTCTGCTGCACCCATGCCATCTGAACCATGGCTGCTGTCCTCATTGTGTACGGAGATGCAGGCTGCACTAGCCACTTCTTGTGCTGTACCATTTTCTTTGTTAAAGAACTGAGGCACAATCCATTTCTGTTAACATTATCGGGTTTATTGTTATTTGTTGTTTTAGTTTTGCATTGCTAGGGAAGCATTCTACCACTGAGCTACAACTCTAGCTCCAAACAACATTTTTTATGCTGCTCAACTTTATCTAATATGAGAAATACTACTAGATAAAACCCACCATAGAAGATGTGAAGGCTCTCAACAA
This sequence comes from Rhynchomys soricoides, assembly GCA_019843965.1. Classification (NCBI taxonomy): domain Eukaryota; kingdom Metazoa; phylum Chordata; class Mammalia; order Rodentia; family Muridae; genus Rhynchomys; species Rhynchomys soricoides. Next base: position 2,775,431 of record JADRCH010007527.1, read on the forward strand.
TCAATGTAATTAAATATCATTATCAACCACTGAAATACGGTTTCTTTAAAAAGAGAGTTGCTGTGCACATGTAAATCATGTTTAATAGTTTGGAAGTACACCACAAAAGAGAGCCACAAAATGCATGTCAATGGTGAGAGGCATGCATAAAGCACTGGTAAGGAGCAGGTGCTGGCACTGATAAGCATAAATACTGACAGGTTTTGCACGGAGACTGCTCTCTAGGTTGTGGAGCCTTTGCATTCATTTAAAGATGCATTTATGGGCATGCTGTATGCAACAAAGACCAATAAGAGCTTTAATCAGAAGATCAATATGCAAAACACCTCAACCAATCTCTATAGAGGATTCGATGTATATTGATGGTTTCAGTTAAGATAAAATGTTGAAAGAATGTTTTCAGCTTTTAAAAAAATTGCTATGCTAATTGCACTTTTCCAATTAACAGATATGTAGGAGATGCCAAGAACAAGGAAGCATAGAGGGTTGAATAGTAGAGAAAAGATGGTGCTCTCTCAGTTCATATTCTACTCAAGGTTCCTAAGTGGCAGAGATACTATTACCCTCCTCCACAGTCGCTTTTCCTTACTCCACAGCGAATATAATTTTCAACCACAGATTTAAATATTCAGAATGATGGGTACATTTCCTCTCTGCCTTGCAGCCAAGTGTGGCCATGTCAGTATATAGTAGCTAACTGGATGTGACAGCTTGGGTTGACACTACAGACAAGGGAGCAGAGAGCTGCCTTTCAGTCCTTGCTAGCTGCTGTTGCATATGTTTGTGAGGAAGAAAGAAATTTTTTGTGTTTTTGCATTGCAATTGTGGATCTCAGTTAACAACTCCCTATCTTGTTTGAGCATCTTTCTCCTTATACTCCTGAGACTCACTGTGGATTGTAGACTTTTTTGCTCTATATTGCTTTGTTTAGCCAGTTTTTGTCTTACTGGTCTTTTGATTGTAAACTATGGTTTCTGATTTTATATTTTATGGGTCTTGTTTTTGTGCACGTGTACATTTCTTTTTAAAATTCTGTTGTTCTTGTTAGTGTTTGCCTGATCGTTTTTAAAAGAGAGGGAGAAAGGGCATGGAGTTGGGTGGACGGGGAGGTGGGGAGGAGCTGGGAGAGGAAAACCTCAGGATCAGAACATTTTATATACAATTATTTCTAATAAAGCTATATTAGAAATAAAATCAGAGTCTTGTATATTTTAAATTGTGCTAGTAAGCATTTTTTGTGTTGTTTATTTAAAAAATACTGTGTAAATGGGGAATGAAGTCAAAGTCACATGACCAGTCCGTCTTCCTAAAACCACTGCTTTCTTGTCCCACATATCATAATAAACACCAGGGGACTGACCTATAGCAAACAGAAGCCTCTCCAGTTTAATATGTGTTGCCCATGCGCACATCAGAAGCCACCTATTCACACAGCAACAAAACAGGCTACTCTGGTTCCAGTTTCTCCTAATGTAAGCAGCTAAAATCAGCTGCTCAAAGTCAGTTGCTCTTTAAGGAATTCTGAGACCATTAACTTTTGCCCCTAGGTCACAATATTAAAATGTTCATTAATGAGTTATCCTTTAAAAAGTGCTTTCTAGTAATCTGAACAGCAGTTTCAGGCCTTACCTTATAATTCCCTCAAGAAAGCTAGAATGCTGGCAGTTCTTGAAAGATTGCTTCTGCTTTGTTCATTCAGCATCCTAGGTCTGATTGAAGGACCCAGCTCCTGCTTGCCAGGACTGATGTGTGCCTCTACTGTCCTTTATCATACTGTCCATTCACCTATTTCTCCCCCAGAGATTTGTTCATATCTAATTAAAATAAATCAAATCTGAAAACCACTTGTTGTTCATAGATTCTAAGACTTCAGAAGCCACACCACTATATTGTTTAAACAAGATCATCTGAATGTATCAAACTTGTACAAAATCCCTAAATCTATTTCAGGACATCTAATGACTAGGAAAGATATTTTCATATTTAATACCCTCAGAATGAGTATATTGATAGGGCATACTAAGTAAAATACTACATTCTTCAATAGCGTCAGAAACAACAGAATAAGGTGAGGCTGCACACTGGCTATTCATGACTTACTTTCTCAACATATTCAAACACCAGGTATAGTTTCCCTCTCCGACGAAAAGCTTCCTTCAGCTCCACAATGTTTTCCTGTTTGAGAGTGCGAAGCATTTTAAGCTCTCGTAAAGTCGTCTCCTTGACTTCTTCATTTTCTAGAATACAGGCAAAGGTGAAGAGAGAAAATAAATGAAAGCTTCCAAAAGTACAGTTCAAAGATTTTTGAGACCACTGACAACATCTTCTACTTAAGAAATCCACAGATAGAATATTAATATATTTTCATGGTGCGAGAAAGAAAAAAAAAAACAAAAACTTAAAGAAAAGGCTTAGTTGGATCTGGTAGTGCAGACCTATAATAATTTCAGCACTCAGGAGGTTGAGGCTGGGGGATGGTAAGTTCCAGGCCAGCCTGTGCTATAAGGTACCCAAAGAGCCCAAACCAAACCAAACGACAAAGAAAAGGTTTCTTTGAACACATCAAACCCATTTTTATGCTTATATTTTATTTTATTTTTGTTATATCAAACCCTAGATTTATAGACATAGCATATGAATTCATCATCATTCTGGCTCTATCATTCTGTGTTGGAGAAGAAAATGTTTAAAGGAGTTATGAAAGTCAACCCATCAATGTGTAGAGGAGGCTTTGTGTCTAGTATGTGTAGCAGTTGATGTCCTAAGGTTAGCTTCAAGTTTTGTCTTAAAAGAGTATTTCATTCTTCAGGTTTGATTGCAAATTACCTCAGTGACGCAGTTCATGGCCAAATCATGGGAAATTCTTAAGAGTGTCTTATTTCTCTGAACAGAAGCTGCTGTGGGATCCTGCTGCCTTCCATGGCATGTCCATCTGTCCATCACAGATGGTATAGCTGTTCTGGGAAGGAGATCTTATGCTGTACCAGAATCAGCCTTTCCATATCACCAATTTCACTTGCGATGTCCTCCGTGGACAGGGAGGCAAGACAGAAGCTACACTAATGGTAATGGATTAATGGGCAGGCAAGCAAGAATGTAGGATTTTACTTTAAATGTCTACTTATGATAGCTTGAGAGCTAACTGGGAGATTCTAAGTAGTGTGTTTTAATATGTATGCTCAAGAATACAGGTTCATAATTCCCAAATCCTAGTTGGAAAACTAAACCCCTTCTAAGTTTGTGACAAATTCATTCAGAGGGAACACAGAATTGATATGAGACTATTTATGTGCTTTGTTTGACCCACTTAATATGAATATTCATAGTCTAGGCTATGGAAATATGCCTTGATTACAGAGTGCTATGCAGAGTGCCATATTTCCATTCTAAAACTTCAAAATGATGAATCTTCAACACATTTGTCCTCAGGCTTTGGTTACAGGCCAGAATCTGGGCATGTTGACATCATATTGTAGGGACCACTAATATAGGCATGTCTTTAAGTCTAAAGAGAAAGAAACTGGAAGTTCTGGGACAAAGACAAGAACACCTATGGCTTTGAAGAAGACATGCTTTCTACAAAAGGCACCCAAAAGGGAAAAAAGCTGACTGGAGTTCAGGATGAGGGAAGAGAAATATTCTAAATGCAGAATAAGGACTGCTTATTAGCTGATTTTCCGTCCAACCCCCACATCCAGTCCCCTTCCAAAATGAGTTTAAAGAAGAGGTTGGTAGAAACAGGGCTTTGTAGAACTGGGATTTTAAAAACCTAATGGCTGTATTCTGAATGTTTATAAGGAGAGAAAGAGGATAAGTAATTCTTTAAAAGGAAGCACACAGTGAACCAGGTTGGTGGCACCTTGTAATCCTGGCTACATGGGAGGCTATAGCAGGAGGATTCCAAGTTCAAGACCAGCCTGGACAATGTCCTGAAATGCTGTCTCTAAGCAAAAAAAAATAAAAAATAAAAAGAGGGCCTGGGATACACACTGCATAAAAACAAGCATACTTCACTCACCCCTCCCCAAATCACTGCTAGTTAAGATAATCCTTGTGTGCTATCTGTGCTAATTTTCCCAGTTCATAAATAATTGACATCTAAAAAGGATAGCTAATTTTCTCAGGGGGCATGGACTCAGAGTCACATTCAACCTCGTGTCCTAAGTTGAACAGAGGGACTTAGGTGGTATGGTATATTACAGTGAGCTTTGGAGAGTGAGTCACAATACCTAGATTGATGCTTAGACTTTTTAACAAATCAGATCCAGCTATCTGGCTTGTTGCTAACACCATACAGCCAAACAGCATAACATGGCTCTTGTCAGTGAAGGTCTTGGGCCTGCATTTTAGTCACAGTTAAACATATACCAGGTCCTCACCTATAAACTGAGACTGACTGGAGTTACATTGGTTTATTTTAAAGGTCTCTTCTATTTCAATAAGTCAGTGTTTCTATACATACGACCATGCTAACCAATCTCATCCTTAGGCATTGCTAAAGAAAGCCAAGTGTGATGGTTCAGAGCTGTAATCCTAGCACTCAAAAGGCTGAGGTAGGAGGATTGCTACAAGTTCAAAGCCATCTTTGGCTAAACTGTGAGTTCTGGGCCAGCCTAGGCTACACAATAATATCATTTTTCAAAATAAAGAAAAGATGGAAAAGGGAGGGAAAGGGAAAGGAGGAGAGAGAGGGCAGGGATGGAAGGGGAGAGGGAGAGGGGAAGAGTGGTAGAGTGAAAGAATGAATGAATATATGAGGCTTTAATTTCAGGCTATCTTGTGCTACATACCAATCCTATATCAAACAAAACAAAAGCAGCACTGGAAGGGTTGTTAGAGACAAGAGCAACTCTGGCAAAGTTCTATGCAGTCAGTATACGTTCCACCCTACTCAGGACAAAGTGACAGCAACAAAAAGGATGCACAGTAAGAACAAACGAAACTCTGGCCTACTTCTGCAGGCTTACCACTGAGTCAAGTTAACACACCTAAAAATCAAGAGATTCACTAAAATAAAAGATAGCAGTTTTTTAAAGAAGAAAGCTCACAGGAGAAAAATAAATTCAAAGATAAGTCAGTGATGAAAAGAAAAATCTAAAGATCAGCAGAAACTATTGTAACCCTATTTTTAAAGAACCGTGGGCTTGGAAAAGAAATCCAGGAATAGCTGTAACCTACTTTATGAAACCACAAACCTGACATCTTTGTATAGCCAAAGAGGCCCCCCAAACAGACTTTTAAACAGATATAATGAAAAAGAAAAGTCAATCCATCCTTGAACGAAACCATAGGGTACCATGTTTGATTCTGGTTGGTCTGATTGAAGGCAGAACAGCAGCAGGGCAATCAATGTGGCCAGAGGTTTGAGTGGTGATGTTACTGTTTTATGTACCAAAAAAAGATGAAGACCCTTCAATCGTTAGAGATGAAGGACAAGTTAAAGAACAGAGAAATGAAATCACAAAAGTGCAAAATGTTGCCAAATCTTACAAGAATTCCTGAGGATCTGGTTTGGGCAGAAAAGGAAGTATGCTAGTACCAGGAGTAGCCGGTGCTACAGCTCAGATGATCGGATTCTCTTTATACAGAATTCAAGCTCATGAAGTTTAGAGAGAATTGATACCCACAGCTGTCCTCTGATCTCCAGATACCGGATATGGTACATACAATAAACAAACAAATGTAACTAATAATGATGATCTGTTATTAATACATGACCATCTGATTATCAAATGTCAATGTTCAAGACTGCAGTTATAGGAAGGTTAAAGAGAATTTGGCTAAAATATTTACTATATACAATCTGAAAACATCTTTTAACCAAAGCATCCCCTGTATCTTTGGAGTCTGTGGTTATTTTTTATTCATAGAAGATCCAAATAATGAACAGAATTAATTCAGTAGAGACCACGGACTTGTTAAGTATTTGATATTTAATTTTCTCTGTGGAAGCATACATGAATAGAGAAATTTATATCATCATTCAGAGTGTTGCTAAGAATTCTGAGATGCCAGATTATGGTGATATGCCAAAAAGTGGAAGCCGTCAAAATAATGGAAGAAAAACCAATAAAGGAAATCATCTCTGGTAAAAATTTGTTATCACTGAAACATGTGTTTTTGTTTAGGGGTGGGGGTGGTAGCTGGGAATTAAAGCGAAGACTACCACTAAGCCACATCCCTAGCCTATACTCTTTCTCCTAACACAAGCTTCTGTTCTCATCTAGAGCATTAAGATCTTGCAGGGAAACTCATAGGCAAAGATACTGAAAAGCTGAGTATTATCAGCTAACAATCAGGGAATCAAAACTTAAAAGTGTGGGAAAGAGTGGCGAGATGAGCAGAGGTTCAGAGTAATTGCTGTTCTTGAGAACCCTAGTTTGATTCTCAGCACTCAAATGGTGGTTCACAACTATCCATAACTCCTGTTCTAGGGGATTCAATGCCCTTACCTCCATGGGCACCGGACCTGTACATGGTACACATACACACTTGTAGGCAAAACACTCAGAGATACAAAATAAATTGATTCTAAAACATGAGGACACACATATTAAATGAGAAAACTGACAAAGCCTTTTGCTATATTTTTATTGAACTAATTATGTAACTTTACTGTAAAAACTGACTTTCCTGCTTAAAAGATAATACCCAATTCTGCTAAACACTAAATTAGCACCCAGTTGCTATTATAATAGAAATTGTATTTACTATAAAATAAACTTATTTTTATTTTATTTTTTCCAGTTAATGTAACAACATACCCTTTTAGTTACTATGAAGATTTGGGTCTTTTAAACAGTAACCAGTTATTCTGGGATAATAAAGATATTCTGCACTAAAAAGTGCTCTACGTAAAAAAATATTTTAAATAAAATAATATATTTTATTTAAATTAAATAAACTTGTATTTAAATTTAAAATTACGTAAAATATAATTCAAATTAAAATCACATTTTATTTAAATTTAAAATTTAATACATTTTTATTTAAATTAAGTTAAAAATAAAATATTTCACACAAATTTTTGGATCCATATTATGTTAACAGGACAGTAAGACATTATTATAATCTTTTAAAGCTACCAAAAGATGGTATATATTCTCATATACTGCATATCATCAGTTGAGAGAACATTTAGGAACATTAATGTGAATGTCAGTCAGATCAAGCACAATTTCCATTTCAGCTAAAGTTTATCAATGCTTTTATAGAATTATTACATTTATTTTCACAAAGATTTAGACATGTATGATTTAGAATAATCACCACTACAATATGAATGTTTTACGGCAATTAATAAAAAGAATATTTGAGAGCTACTAGACAATGAGAACAACATCAGAATATTCTTATTTTTGTTATAATACACTGGTTGAAATTTAGATAATAAAATAGATTTTATAGTATCATAGTTTGCATAGGAGTTCAATAGACAACCTCATCTATTTGAAACTATTATGCATAATTCATACTGTAAAAGAGTTGGTCACCAGACACGAACCATTTCTTTCTATTAAGAGTATTCTTGCCAGAAAAACAGGGTAAAGACAAAGAAGACAGTACTAGATCTAACAGGGTTTTAAGCAAGCTTAGTTTACATAAGACCCTATGCCAAAAAACCATTATTTTTGAAGATCTGCTGGCCATTATTACTTTGCAGCTTGCCAATGTGACCTTAAAGGTGAATGTAGAGTCAGAAGTGTCCATACACATGCAAGAGTGCTGCTTTGATTTTCTGTTGCAATCACTCTTTTTAGATCACCATTTGTCTCTGGACCACCTGTCATTAGTCTAAAGTCACTGCTCAAAGAGCCTATTTCCAATGGTCTCACAGTAGGTTACCCAGGGGCAACTGCTTCCATTAGATCAAAGGCACATAGGCACATGGTTTTAAGCACACTATCTCCCAGAATAAGCTAAAAAGCACTTCCCAGTGCCTTCCTTGAAGACTGTCCTCAGCGACTTTCCTCACAATGGCTGCTCAGGGCCCTAGGTAATAAGTGGAGCAAGTGCTCCACATAAGTAGCTTAGCTACATCATAGTTTAGTTACGTCAAATGCTATGGAAGCTATCCTAGGAGCCTTTTGTTTACAAGCCCTCTGCTTTCTAAGTATCTGAGGTTAGGGGGATGAGACTGTTCGTAAGTACAGAAGCTGGTGCCTTAACGTGCTTAGGAAATGAAGCCAGGCTATGCTGCCTATCTTCAGATTTCGCATTAGATACAGAGGCTGATGCTATACCTTTTATCTATTTTTCATATGGTAGCTTACAATTCAATGTCACAACGCAGTATTTTTTAAGATTTTACATAAACCTGTGAAAGTAGAAAATGCAGTATCTCATTAAGACAAGAATTTGCAAGACTTGCTTCATTATAGTATAGTGTGTATAAGGAAACTGGGTTAGGATTTAGAAAGTCTTTTTACTGAGGTCTCTGTACTGCTGCCTAAAGCTCAAAAGCCATGTAGACTTTCATTATCAGTCTTTCTTTCTTTGTCTTTGGTTAGGTAAAAGCTAACAGCTAAGGTAGTTTGAAACTTTCTTGCCCAGCAGAAAATTTTAAGGCTTCATTTGAAACAGTCTAAAAATATGATCAAGACCCCCTCAATATGGTATTTCTTATTGAAAATCTTATTCTCTCAATAAATGGTTCTAAATACAAAAACTGTCCCCTCTCCATCCTGTCTCCCACTTATCCTTGTATTACTTGCTGTAACTAGGGGCTGGAGAACTCTGTGACCAAATGCTGTATCTTTCACAACAGCACTCACTACTTATGGGAACTACAGAAGCATTTGCTTTTAATCAGCTCTTCCGTTGCCATCCATGAAGAAACATGTAGTTAAGAAAAATTCTATCTGGCCTTTGGGGCAAAAATTCCACCCTTGATTGTAAATTAAAATAGATGTTCTAATATCACGAGATAGAAAATATTTCAAAGTAAATTAGCATGATAAGAAACAAGTTGCATTCCCTCCCCAAGGTTATAATTTTAAAATCACAGGGCTAGAGGTCTAACAACTAAAACCTACCTCTCACACACATTTTACTTACAAAAAAAAAAATACAGAAGTAAAAGTGTATATATACCTTCACTGTCCTTGAATTTCTTGATTGCCACAATTTCATGTGTTTCCTGCAAAGGAAAAAGAGGCAGAGGGAAAATCATTCTCCAATCCCAACTGGGAATCACAATTATCTGTGGGCAGAGAAGCTAAGACACAGATCATCATCTCCATACACCCACTGCTTTGTTTCAGAATCCTCTCTTACCACCCTAGAGACATTGCCAAGGAAGGTTAAGAAAGGGGGTGGCAAGGGGGCAAAGAACAGACACCGACATGCTATGCATGAAACATAAACCTTCGCTATCAGTGTCTTCAAAAGTTCAGGGCATAAAAGAAATAAAATAAAGAGGACATCCAGAAATATCCATATAACCCTTAACAATTGGGTATATTTTCTTCAGTATTTTTTCTCAACTTGGAATTATAATATTGTATACCTTGTTTATATATATATTTGCGTATGTCACTTCCTATTATATAAGTAACATTTATACCTGATGGTAAAAAGCTGCTTAAAGCGTCATATGTAATAGATGGTTATTTAAATAGTCTGTTCACAAACATACTCCAAGAGCTTCTTCATTTCTAGAGCAAATGCTGTAGTGGCATAGATGGCTCAAAGGTCACAAATGCTGGATGTTCCTAATACCCATGACCAAGCTGGCATACCCACATACACCCCTTTTGCAGCTTCCTTCAGCAGTATCTACTATCTGGTCTACAGGCAGTGCCAAAATAAATATCATTACTTAATAGGATATTTTAAAACTTAATATTAGTAGATAAGGTTTTTTTTTTCATGAATTACATTCGTTTATTTATTGAGGGTTGACGATGCTTGCCACAATGCATGTGCAGAGGTCAGCGAACAATTCCATCCTCTATTTCCGTCATGGAGGTTCCCAAGAACCAAATCCAGGTTGTTAGGTTTTCTATTACCTGGTAAATAAAATGAACTAGAGCAGGGCTAACTATTTTTAACACTGATTCATGGGTAAAAACTTGTTGCCAAACTGAACTACTTAAGGTTATTATTGTAGAGTATGCACAATCAAATCTGATCTAACTGGCCTTTGTAATTACGGCCATCGTTTTTGTGCCAAGTCCTTACTTGAACATGGTTGTTTTCTCATATTTCACATTTTGATATTGTAATTATTTCATTTCATAGATCTTTATTAAACTATAATTTACTTTAGTAAATGACAAAGTAAGAGACTCCACAATTAATATAATTTCTAAATGCTGAACCGATTTTCCCACTCCCATTTAGTGATGACTTGTACCTGTTATATATCTTAGCATCCTTACAGATAAATTCTACATTTATGTTCACAGCTTTCTTGTCATCTTTAGTCTGGTGTAGGCTACTGACCTACCTGCTCTTATGCCAGAACCACTTTAAATAACTGGTACCTCAGACTTTTACATTAACCTGGAGTTCTAGATCCTGGTTTTCTTGTCACTTGGCTGGATAAAACTAAGAACAGGCTTTGGTTGTTAAGCCTAATCCATATATATATACGAGCTATTATGTTAACTATATTTACATAGTCAATTGTTTCACCATTTAGTAAAAGTCTTTTTCTCCAATGGTTTTCATATATTTGAATGCTTGATTTGTATTATGCTTTATTCCATCATAAATGTCTCTCTGAATAGTTTCCTAAGGCAGCACCCTTTCTTCCTATCACGTGAACACCCTCATCCACGCAGCTAGTGGGTAGGCACAAAATTTTTGGAATGGCTTGAGGTGCAGCTTTGTGATAGAAAGCATGTTTAACATGTGTGAGGCTAAAAAAGAAAAATGAGAGAAAGAGAGGAGAGAAGAAGAGAAAGAAAGAAAGGAAGGAAGGAAGGAAGGAAGGAAGGAAGGAAGGAAGGAGGGAGAAAGGGCTGGCGGGAGAATAAATTAATCCGAGGAAAGAAAAACTTGCATTCACAGATTTTCTGTATGCTTAAGAAAACCTATGTAAAGTACCATTCTCATCACCAACACTAGAAATCTATATTCTTATTAAGAATGAAATGCTTTGCAAGAAATTCATATAGCAGCTCTTTTTTTTTTTCAAGAGGAAAAAAATTAAAGGCTTTAAAGAAGGCTTGTTCATGCGGAGGAGATAGCTGAGTTGGTAAAGTGCTGTCATGCAAACATGCAGCCTTGAATTGAATCAAAAAGTAAGGTGTTGTGGCCTGAGTATGTAAGCTCAGTTCTGGGGAGGGAGAGACAGGCGTATTCATGAGGCTCATTGACTAGCCTAGCCTACTTGAAGAGCTCCATGCCAGTACAAAAGACCCTGCCTTAAAAAACAAGGTGGATGGCACCTGATGAAGAAACACACACACACACACACACACACACACACACACACACACATCACCCACACATGTGCACCTCCAACAATATCCCACAAAGGCCTGCTGCTTTCTAACCTAAATTATATTGATAGCATAGACAGCTTTAAACAGAGCAAAGAATGCCATGATAGTCTCTGGTTTTTAGAAAAATGTCTAAGTCCAATTTGGTTTTTGTTCCAAAGTGGCTATCTTTTTTCCTTTTACATCTAGATTCTCTCAGGTCATTTCTTTTCCTTGAAATAAGAAAAAATGAAATCATCTGCCTATATCCTAGAAGATATCCATGTGTTTATGAACTAATATTATATGAAAATTATTGATGTTCAGGATGTTTTTTCCTAATATCCTTAAAATATTGTATCTACTCAAAATTTTCTAGTAATATTCACTATAAACCTCATATGTTTTCAAGTGTACCTTCCATAACTGCTTAATCCATTTCATTCAGTATTACAGCACCAATCCCTACTGTATAAGGTAGGCAGTTAATATTTAGTGAAAAGGCACTGCTATCGATTCTGCTCTTCATGTGTTCCACTTTAGATTTCTTCATCCTTCTTTATCTCGATAAAGTTCTGAATTTGTTGCTTGTTCAGTTTGTTCTGCTCTATACAGGGCAAATCTCCACCGTTTCCTTTCAGGAGATATCGTAGATGTCCTGACTTCATTTGCTTGATACACAAAAGTCATTTTCAAGACTGCTTTGAAATCTCAAGGCAACATATTATCTGGACTCCTCTCTTTGCAGTCCTCCTCAGCCCACAGACCATTTTTAACCTCATACTTAGTACCAAGATAGAAAGAAATCTAATAAGATTGGCACCTGGCAGCAAATGGAGTAGATAGATTGTTCAGCCACCTGAAGTTCAAATAAAGACCGAGGTACTCAGAGCTTCCTTTCAGTTGAATGACCTTGTTCTCACTGGGCTTGGCTGGTTTGACCTTGGACTATGTGGGAAGGGTTCTCTGTACAAGAAGCCAAATGAGTACATGTCATTTGTTCTTTCCTGTGCTGGCTGTAAGTGCATTACCTTGGTATTGGTGGCTCCTACACCTCTCTGGGGATACTATATGTCTCTTCCAAGCCTTCGCTATTTCTTGCCTTACTTTATGTATTTGGAGCACATTAGTCTCTGAAATGATCTGGAAATACAGATATTAAGTGGGCTAGTGGGGAACTGAGAACTCCAGTTCCTTGGCGAGATGACTGCCTGCTACTTTACACATGGGTGGCAAGTCTTTCCCCGCTCCCTTTGGCTATTTTTGCCTCAGCTGGTTTCAGCAAGTGAAATAAACAACATGACATTCAAGGGTGCTTTTTAATCTACTCTTGCTAATGAAATTCTCCCTAGAGTTTGTCACCAACCTTTGAATTTCTTTTTAACTCACGGAACTATTAAAAGTTTCTGTTTTTCTGTTTAAATATCTACATAGGTTCTTAACGGAGAGGCAGGAGGTGACATGACAAACACTATTACTAGTTCTACCGCTATCCTGGGATGCTATCCGTAATATAGGTGTGGGTAAAGAAGAAACTACGTGAAAATAACCGAAGAACTTGTGTTTTAAGTTCAGTTTATTCCCCAAAGCATGCCATTGCCCCCACAATGTCTGCGACAGAATGTCACCAGCTGCAGTCAGCAAGATAGACATCATCTGTTTCTTGCTTCAGCGTTCTGCTTTATTTTTAAAATGAGGCAGTTCAAAGCAGACATTTTAACCAAAAAATAAGAATGAGATAAAATATATCCACAATTCTTTATGGTCATTACAGATTTCATCCTTCAGTCCACCTCATCCTTCATTTTACCTCCAAGTTGGATTCAAGATTACTTCGGAATACACAAAAGAAGGATGAGATAATTTTTAGATAAAGGTTTCTGGATTTTACCATCTCTATACTGAAGCATTCAACATTTCCTAGAATAGGTTTTCTTTTTTTCAGTGAAAAGAAAAGAGATTAAGCAGGCTCTGGTGCCACAGGCTTATAATTTCAGCATTTAGAACACAGAGGCAGGAGGCAAGAGTTCGGAGACCAATCTGGTTCACATGAGGCACTGTCTCAAAGAAGAAAAAGGGGAGGAGGTTATAGGAGAAGACAAGTGAAAATGTGTGTTATGAGTGGTACCTAACAGGAAAAGATCTGGAAAGCTTATAGTAATCTTCCATCAAGTTCTCAACTCCATTACAAACAAACAAACAAGCCTCTAATCATATTGGGCAGAGACTACAGAGTCACTCCTATTGCTGAGTGTTGAAAGCCTCTACGTCATTTTGCTTTCTATGTTGAAATATGTAGCATGCAGTGGGAAACAGCAGAAAAAGAAACCACTGTTTCTATCTTAGTCTTCGCATCGCTGACTAAGCTATTTCAAAGGTTATACTCAACAATTCATTTTCGAATGATTCTCTGAGGAAGCCCTTTCTTAGGAGAAATGCTTTTCTTCATCTGCATGAGGTATACAACTCGATAACCAAAGTCCTTAAGTCATTTCACATTTTATATGCCAAGATCTCCAACAGTTAGTGTCCACACATTCACATGCCTCCTCAGCAGAAACAAAATTTTACTCACAGACAAACTTTATTGGCTAGTATGGGATCCAAAAAGGCAAACTTACTTTGTTTTCATTTTTAAGGCAGAATCTCATGTAGCCAAGGCTAGCCTAGAACTTCTGACCATCCATTCTGCCTTCACTTTTCAAATTATAGAAGGCCAACAGAAGCTTTATTTTAGATTACCATTTAAAAGATAATTTTTATGTCAGGTCTCATACTAAGTACTTTCTGTGGATTATTTCATGCAATCCTCAAGTCACTACTATAAGGATCTTGTCCTATATACACTTTAGAGATGAGGATGCTGAAGATAATGAAAAAAATACTACAATTTAGGTGTGAAGAGGTCATTCAGAAGCCCATAATTATGCATGTTAACCTAAAGCAGAAAGATAAGGATGCTGAGTTTCCTGGTACACAAGTACAAGCTAAAAGCACCACAAACAGATAGCTAAGAGACAGTAGAACGGAGATTTCAAACCCAAATGGATTCTGTGTGCCATTTCTCAAGCATGGTAGTGTTATATGGCATTTGCAAGCAATAAATGAATATGTATTGTAAGAAAGGGTAAGTTCTAACATGTTCGCATGTGTGCGCATGCTTGCGGGCACCCCCCCCCCCACACACATACAGAGTACACCTACCACCTACCAAGGAAGGATCATTATTTCTATTCCATGTTTTTCTGAAATGCATCTTAGCATCATCAGGTATTTTTAGATAGTTTTCTAATCATAGCTGTTATTATCTATATTAAAGGATGTTTTTATTAAAGTAAGTACATAAATATTTCATTATTTCTATCATTATTCTTTCATTTTTATGAACATCTTCAAAAATAACTTGGACTGAAATTATTTTTTAAATTATGAGTAAAACTATAAAATGAAAGCAAACTGAAGCATGAGATATATTTCACAGCAGGTAGAATACATATGTAATGCCTTTCCCATAGAAATACAAAATATCCATTATAGACAACGATAAAAGCTAGAGTATGTGACCTGCATTGGATTACTTGAAAACTACCATAGTTCGCCTATACTAAAAGCTAGAGTTACCTCTAAATTTAAATATGTGATACCAAATTAGGAAGGAAACAATCGAGCGTAGGCAGGAAGGAAGACATCTCAATCTGTCAATTAACAAATGCCTGCTGGGTCTCTGCCATGGGTAAGGTTTTCAGTTGCTGAGTTTGACATGAGGGAGTCAATGAAGCTGGCTCCTGTACACAGAAGCCTATCAGATGCTGTTTAACAGTACATGATAGTAAGTTGAAAATGCATGACGGAAGTTGAAAAATGCAACAGATGTTAACAGATGTTGTATGGTATACCACAGGAGCTCAAAACAGGTTAGTCATGCAAATGTACAGGAAAAAATGTACACTCCTTTCAGACTTAGAGGCAGAACATACATACACACACACACACACACACACACACACACACACATATATATATCTTTTCATTTTATCCTTGCCTTTTGAAAGGTAAAACATCACAAACTTAGCTTCATTCATTCCCAACTACCTCTCTTTCCAGAGGTAATTACAAATATTGTTGTTCATTATTTATTTGGGGGTAAGGGGAAGCGGTGCTGAGTTTATGGCAGTCAGAAGACAACTGGCAGGAGTCCGTTTTTTCCTGCCGCCATGTGAGTTCTAGTAGTGGACTCAGGTCTTCCGGCTTAGAAGCCAGCGCCTTTACCCACTGAGCCATACCGCTGGCCCTCTCCAGAGGTAGTCTCTATCCTGAACTTAGAATGCACCATTCCCACTACAGATTTTTTTTTCTACAACTGTTGTCTATACAATAAAAATTATCTAACCAGCACATTATAGTACATATTTGGGGAGGGATGTTTTTTATCTTCCTTTAAAAAGTATCAGTATGGACCTGAAGCAGAAACAGAGACCTTCTAAGAAGTCCAGTTCAGTTAAATGCACTCCGTTCCCAAGACAACTGAGGTGTCTTATAGGAGTCATATAGGAAAAGGAACACACAGGTGCTGCCATATGTCCTACAACGCACAGGGTAGTCCCTACAACACAAGAAGATCTAGCACCAAATGCCAAAACTGTTGCTACTCATTTTAAATATTCATTTTATGATGGTTTATTCATAACTGTTGTCCATTCATTTTAAATAACATTTTGGTATTCACTTGTAGATATTATCCCTTAAAAAGAAACAAACAAACAAACAAACAAAATCCCAAACTAGTCACCTGGCAAGTATAATGGCACACATCTTTAATCCCAGCACTTGGGAGGCAGAAGCAGGTGAATCACTGTGAGTTCCAGGCCAGCCTGGTCTACACAGTGGGGCCATGACAGTCAAATCTACACAGTGAGACCAGGTCTCAAAACAACAATAACAACCACCCCACAAAAAACCAACCAACCAACCAACCAACCAACCAACCAGCAGCAGCAGCAGCAGCAGCAGCAGCAGCAGCAGCAGCAGCAACAACAAAACTATCCTACTTTTTAAACAGGTCACTTTTTAAAGACTTGCCTGTCACCTGAAGGTTTGAAACCATCTGATTTCAGGCAAAGTTCTCCCAACAAATTTAATATATTTAAATATTTAAATTTTTAATTTTACTTTTCAATGTTTTTAATTGAAAGAGAATTACATCACTTCCTCCTCCACTCCCTCCAGCCCCTCCGTTGAAATCCCTATCTCAAGCTAACAGCCTCTTTTTCTTTAGTCACATACACATACTTTCTTTGAGTCCAGTGTGTGTGTGTGTGTGTGTGTGTGTGTGTGTGTGTGTGCGCGCACGCGCACTCATGTGCATGCATGCATGCATATGCATGTGCATGTGATTTCAAGGCTGATCATCCTGCACTGTATCTCTGGAACTGGCTAATTTTCTTTGTAGTTCTTTGTTTAGGGATATGACTCTGTCAAATTTTAACTGGAAGTGCAAAAGTTAAAAGATCAATTTTCAAAAAAAGTATTAAAACTATTAATCGTGGCAATAATATCTACACTCATTTTAACAAAATAATGGTTATTTTTAACCATGATTCTAGTAAATGTTATATGACAAAATATACCAAAAGTGAAGCTAGAGGGAGGGCTCAGTGGGTAAGAACTCTTCCAGAGGACTAGAGCTTGGTCCCCAACATTCACATGGGTGGCTTACAATGACCTATAACACTAGTTCCAGGGGACTCAAAGTCTTCTTCTGGTCTACTTGGGCATTGCAGACATGTGGGGCACATACACAAACTTGTAGCATACATAATGCTCCAGTACCCAGATACACATAAAAGAAACACATACATATATCAAAAGCTATTAAAACATATTATTTATTATTCTGTTTAAAATTCAGTGACGCTTTCCATTTGGCCAAATCAGTTTAGCTAAGAACCATCATCTACACCAAAAGCCAACAGAATTGCTAGTAAGAACCATGTTGTTAAGATAGTACCATAACAAGCATTGATATAAACTCAGAAGTGCACTCAGTTTGAACTTCTATCTAAGAGTAATTTCAGGAAAACTGTAATATTTAGTAAGGAATATAAGACAAATTCTATGTATTTATTACTTCATGTTCAGACTTTAAAATGAGCAGTCTCATGAAAACATTAATATTTTATTAGCAACATGTAACCAAAATAGATATGAAGAATGTTTTCTGTTTTTCTTAGGTTTTTTGCATGGTTTGGTTTTCTTTTCTTTTTGACCCCTGCAGGCAAAGTCTCACCTAGTCTGGGCTGCTCTCAAACATGCTATGCGGCTAAGGATGACTTTGTACCTGTGATCCTCCTGCCTCTATCTTCAAAGTGCAAGGATCATTGATATCTACCATTCCACTAAGTTTCGGGCAGTGTTTTGAGGACATGTGTTATATGTATATGTTCCTGTGTGTACATGTGTGCTTGTTGGTGCGCATGTGTGATAACTGACATCAGAATTAGATAATGGGTATCTTTCCTCAATCATATTCTACCGGTAAAAAACAATTTTTTTAAAAACAATTTGAGTGTTTTGCCCACATGCATGTACGTAGACTACATGTGTGCAGTGCCTATAGACAACACAAGAAGGCATCAGATCCCCCAGAACTGGAGTCATACACAGTTGTAAGCCACCATGTGAGTGCTAGTAACTGAAATGTCTTCTGCTGAGCAAGTGTTCTTACCTACGTAGCCATCATTCTAGCTCCCACCTTATGTTTTTTTAAGACAGTGTCTGTTATAGAACTTGAAACTCATCACTTTGCCTAAGCTGACTGGCCAATATGCTTCAGGGATACAAAACTGTCTCTGCTTCCTAAAACCTACCCTCAGTGCTGAGGTTATAGGCATAGCTATTAAGTCTTTCATTTTTATGTAAGTGCTGAGGAGCCGAACTCAGGTTTTCATGACTGTATGGCAGGTATCATATCAACTTACCAACTATACCGTCTCCACATCCCCACACCCAAGTTCTTTTATAAAATGTGGTACAGTGATGGAACCCAGAACTTTGTGCATGCTAAGCGAGTACTCTACCAGCTGAACCACATCTCTAGCTGAGGAATGGCATCTTTAAGTGGTACTTCCTATGGAGAAAACTGTCTTCAAGCCAAGTCAGTGAGAAGTCCTATGTAACAAATTCTTATTTTTTTCTTTAGTTCCATAAAACACAGAATACCTTCTTCCCTCAGTAAGCCACATATGCCCTCTATGAATATTTAGTTGAAACATAAAATGGGACTACAAAAGTATAATTTATTCAGACAGAATGTCTAATCATTCTCAATGTTCCTCTACTAAAACTGGGCCTGTTCCCAATTCTGAATCTCAGTGAATGGTAGCCAGAAATTTAGGATCCCTCTTCCAATCTCCTACATCTGCACCTCCAAATATATCTAGTTTATCATCAAGTGACAGTGGCTTATATCATCTGAATCTTTCCAAATATATATGAATGCTCCCATCACAGGTCAAGTCTTTAGCACCCCTACTCTAGCATGTTTGCCCCCAGCCATCAGGATCTTCTTTGGGAACAGAAATCCAAGTTAATGACCCTCTAAAATGTTCCCCAAACTCCACTAACTTAAAAACTGTATCACAGCCTCACTCCTAGGTGGTTGGCAAGACTACTGGGTGATTAGAACACAGGACAACACTTTACTCTCCACCTCTCTCCAGGTCTCATGTGTTTGCCAAGCTGCAGCCATTTCTTTGACTAATCCTCCCACTACAGGGCTATTCATCTTGCCCCCACTCAACTCAATTTTCCATGCATGGTTCACAGTCTCTGGAATGTTATAACTCATATGAAATGTTCACCAGTGTTATAATGTACCATCAAGCTCTGAGTCTTTGCTAGAGCAAATCTGTAAGTGATAAATGACTTCATGACCACTCTACACAGACATTCAGCAAGAAAGGCAAACAGTGAAGGATTGCAAATGTTTATCCATACCAAGTCTATTGAAAATACAGATCCTGATGACCCATGTTATCCTTCTTATTGGGCCTCATTTACTAGCTTAACTAAGAAATGGACTTTCCTACAATAATTTAAAAAAGAAAAAGACCTATCTACATCTTGGTATACAAGGAAAAGCAAACCAACAAAGCAAGAACATTCAACTTGTCTTTTTCCAGGTTGATTTTTCATTTTTTTCTTTTAGTGGTGAGCATCAAACCCAAGGCCTTGAACATACTAAATAAGTAATCTACCACTAAGTTATATCCCGTCCCCATTTCTGGGTTTCTTTGTTTTGTTTTTTTAAGACACAGTATTCCCAGGGGTTGGAGAGATAGCTCAGTGGTTATGAGCATTTGATTGCTCTTCCAGACATTCTGAGTTCAATTCCCGGTAACCACATGGTGGCTCACAACAGAGTACTGGGTTAAAGTACATGAATAAAGATGTTGTGACTTAAGTAGGAATGACCCCATAGACAGACTCATGTATTTGTATGCTTGGCACATAGAGAGTGATAGTATTAAGAGGCATGACCTTCTTGGAGTAGGTGTGGTCTTGTTGGAGGAAGTGTGTGACTGTAGAGGTGGGCTTGATCTAGGTGTGGCAATATCACCCTGCTGTCTGTGGATCACAATGTAGAACTCTGAGCTCTTTCTCCAGCACCATGTCTGCCTGCACGCTACCATCTGTCCCATGATGATAATGGACTAAACCTTTGAAACTGTAAGCCAACACAAATAAAATATTTTCCTTTATAAGAGTTTCCATGGTCATGGTGTCTCTTCACAGCAACAAAACCCAAATTAAGACAGAAGTTGGTATCAGCATAGTTGGGTATTGCTGTAACAGACTTGACCATGTTTTTGGAAAGATTGTGGAAGGACCTTGGAACTTTGGGCTAGAAAAACCACTGAGTGTTACAAGCTTGGTGGGATATTCTTTAGAAGCTTGGAAGATAAGAAAGTTGAGAGCAGTGCAGAAGATGGAGACCTGGTTTGGAAAGTTTCAGAGGGATGTTTAAAGACTCTGTCAGGGTTATTTGCTATTTTGATTGTGAAGATTCTGTGGTTTTGGTTAGCTGGGGCTGAAGAATCAGCTGTGATGAACAAGATATCAGAACTACTAGCCTGAAACCTTTGCTTCGCTGGGCAGCTGGAGCTGAGAATTTAGCATCTTTGTAGTGAAATCTTCTGGGAAGTGTTTCCTGAGAACACAGAAAAACTGTGTTCCAGACGCTGCCATGGTTGTACCTCCTATTGGCACCCAGACTTGGTAATGTGAAAGAGTCACCCAGGTGGTACTGTTTTCGAAGACATAAAGGGGTCATGGAAAGCAGCTGAGGTTTGGCATTGTAAGAGGCCAATAGAGGCCGCTGGTAAAGGCAGCCTCAGTG
The DNA here is from genome assembly GCA_019843965.1 of Rhynchomys soricoides. Lineage (NCBI taxonomy): Eukaryota > Metazoa > Chordata > Mammalia > Rodentia > Muridae > Rhynchomys > Rhynchomys soricoides. The sequence continues at coordinate 2,796,257 of JADRCH010007527.1, forward strand.
AGAGTTGAAGATGCAGGACTGCAGGGGTCATGCAGAAAAGTTAAGGCTTAGCACAAGGAACAGAACCTATGAGAGGGTATTGGTGAAAGTGCCGCCCAGTTACAGCAAGAGACCCCAGAAGTTTTGGAAATATCAGTACCATGGGATGACTGCCAAGAACAGCAACAGTAGTGGAGTGGAGCCAGCTGGAGTCTGGAAGACAAGCTGTGTGTGCTGCAGAGGGCAGAGCTGGAAAAGTGATCCAAGCCCTTTGGAGAAGTCCAGATCGTGACTAGATCCCAGACATTACATGGTTGGAGTTTGGTTTTGATTTGATTTGATTGTGACTATGCCCTCATTTTCCCTCTTAAAGTAAGAAGTAGTTGGTTTATTTATTTGTTTTTATTTTACTGGAGTCCACAACTGAGAGATTGGAATTTTAAAATGACCTTGGATTTTAAAAGAACTTGGCTATTTTAAATGGATGGATAGTGAAAATATCATCTGAGAGATTGGAATTTTAAAATGACCTTGGATTTTAAAAGAACTTAGCTATTTTAAATGGATGGATAGTGAAAATATCATCTGAGTGAGGTAACCCATTCCAAAAGGACATGCATGGTACATACTTACTTACAAGTAGACATTAGCTGTAAAGTACAGTATAACCTTGCTACAATCCACAGGCCCAAAGGAACTAAGTAATAAGGAGAGCTCAAAGGAAGATGTGTGACTGTCGCTGAGAAGGGGAAATAAAATACATCAGAGGTGGATGGAAGGAGGGAACTGGGGGGAAAGAGGAGAATAGGGACAGGAATCGGGTGTGGGGAGAAGAAGCAAGAAACAACAGAAATCAATGTGGGGCATCTCTGGGACTAGCCAGAGACCCAGGAGAGGGGAGGCTCCTGGGACTCAATGAGTTAGCCCTAGCTGACACTACTAGTAGTGAGGGCAGGGGATGTGGAAACTGAAGTGGCCACCTCCTGTAACCAGGCAGGACTTCCAGTGGAGGAAAGGAGGGACATCAACCCACATACAAAACCTTCAACCCAAAATCTGTCCTGCCTACAAGATTTGCAAGGATAATGATGGCGCAGAGACTGAGGGAACAGCCATCCAATTAGTGACTGGCCCAACTTGAGAACCATCCTGTGTAGGAGAGCCAGCTCCTGACACTATTAATGATACTCTGCTTTGCTTGCAGACAGGAGCCTAGCATAACTGTCTCCTGAGGGGCTTCATCCAGCAGAAGATGGAAACAGATGCAGATACCCATAGCCAAACATCAGGCGGAGCTCAGGGAGTTGTATGCAAGAATGGAGGATAGGGTAGAGTCAACCAGAGGGATTGAGGACACCACAAGAAGACCTACAGAATCAACTAACCTGGACCCAGGTTAGAGACTGAACCACCAACCAATGAAGCATATAAGTGCTGGATGTACGCCCTCTCTATATATGAAGCAGATATACAGCTTGGTATTCATGTGGGTCCCCTAACAATTGGAGGGGGGCCTGTCTCTGACACTGTTGATTGCCATTGGATCCCCTCCCCCTAGCTGGAATGCTTGGTACGACCTCAGTTGGAGAGGATATGCTTAGTTCTGCTGTGATTTGATGTCCTAGGGTGGTGTGGTACCCAAGAGGGTGGGGCTTCCCCTTCTCTAAGAAGAAGCAGGGGGATCATGGGGGAAGGATCTGTGAGGTGGGACTGGTAGGAGACCTTGGGCTTCGACCAGGATGTAAAGTGAATGAATACATTAATTAGTAGGAAAAATAAAGGGACTGGCATTTTAATGTGTTGGAATTTGTAAAGACTGTAGGACTTTTAAAGTTATTCATGCTTTTAATGTGAGATATCTGGGATGAATAAGAAAAGACAGTGGTCTGTTTGTGAGTCAAGTTGACAAGAGGTCAACTGAACTGGCTGGTTTTGATACAAGCTAGAGTCATCATAGAGAAAGGAGCCTCAGTTGAGGAAATGTCTCCAAGAGATCCAGCTATAAGGCATTTTCTCAATTAGTGATCAAGGGGGAGGGACCAGCCCATGGTGGATATTGCCATCCCTGGGCTGCTGGGTTCTATAAGAAAGCAGACTGAGCAAGCCATGTGAAGCAAGCCAGTAAGCAGCAACATCTTCCATTGGCTCTGCATCAGCTCCTGCCTCCAGGTTCCTGTCCTGTTTAAGTTCCTGTCCTGTCCTGACTTTCTTCAATAATGAACAGCAATATGGAAGTGTAAGCCAAATAAACCCTTTCTTCCCCAACTTGCCTCTTGGTAAAGGTGTTTCGTTGCAGCAATAGAAACCCTGACTAAGACAATAAATAAATCTAAAAAGGAAAAAAGAAAGAAAAAAAATTTAAAAAGGACACAGTATTCCCTAGGAAACACAGTTTAACAGATTTGTTCTTCTGGCCTTTAGAATATTTCCAAAAATGACAACTCAAAAAGACATAAGATCCCTCATCTCTGGCCCTGGCCGTCACCAGAAGTCCTTTAGTGAGCAGTAATTTAAATTAGCTCTAAAAGTGCGGAAAAAAAAATGATACTGCCTCAGTAAATGCCTGCTTTGCTACTTGACTGCTCTGACCTCTGGAAGGTCTTCCAAATGCACTGCAAAACTGAGGTTGCTTCCCTCCCTTAATATTGCTTTCATAACGGCTGTGAAATGGCTGAATGTGCTAGGGTGTGTGTGTGTGTGTGTGTGTGTGTGTGTGTATCGCATGCTTCTCTTCTTGAAACAATTAAATGATTCTTTGGGGGGGGTAGTGAGCTGGCTAAGTAAACATGCTTGCTACACAAGGCTAGTGACTGGAGTTCAATCCTAAGTTTGCATGTAAAGGTGAAAAAAGAGAACCAACGCCACAGAGTGGCCCTTCTCATCCCCTTATACACTCACACACACACACACACACACACACACAAATTAAAAATATTTTTAAGGACATGGTTTCACCATGTAGATGTTCTATGGTTGTCCTGGAATTCACTCGATAGACCAGGCTGTCCTGGAACTCAGATAGATCTGCCCACCTCTGCCTCCAGAGTGCTGGTATTAAAGGTGTGCATCACTATACCCAAATAAAAATAATTCTAAAAAAGGTTTTCTTCCAAGTCACCTGTGTTCTAGTCTGTGGCAAAGTTGTGCAATTTGCTTTAGTCTAGCAAAAATGACAAACCTTTAACTACTGCCATCACACATTTGCACCATCTGAGATATTCCCAGTATTGGAACAGTCATAAGATTGCTAGCTGGCTAACAGTTACGGAGCTTATGTAGTATGGCCTCTCTAAGTCCTTAGGGCAGTGTACGTCTCAAGAGTACTTAGAATGAAGTTGAACTATTTTTATTTCTACAATAAAAATCAAAGTTTCTGAGAAAGCTGAAGGTTGATATTTCAGTGCCAAAAATATCTGAAGCACATAAAAGTCCTGGACCGCCTAATTGAAAGATGCACACAAACCCACACACCAAAGTAAGCTACTGTGAGCATGCTAGTATGTGACAGTGTTCACTGTTATAGCATGTCACTATCAATCTGGCTGACAATGTCAAAAGATGATGCAAGGAGACATGTTTATAGGGGAACAATGCACTGAAAATGGGCTCATCTTGTTGTGTACAAGGAAGTAGGCATGCCTTTTGTTGTTGTTTTCATGGGCTAGAGAAGAAACTTGGGGTCTTTCACAAGCTAGACAAGTGTTCTACCACTGAGCTACACCTATGGCCCTACTGTGCTGTAGGTCACTTTTATACTTTCGTATATATATTGCACCTCAGTAAAGTAGATTCAAGATGAGTCACTTGAGGTTGGAGAGAGATGCAGCTCATTGCTAGAGTGCTTTCCCAGCATATACAAGGCCCTGGGTTCAATCTCTAGTACCCTTTAAAAAACCACTTTTAAAAAGAATTTACCTCACAGTTACAGATTAATTCAAACTTACTAAATTATCGCTATGCAGAGAAGGTAATTAATAAAATGTTCAAAAACTGAAATCTAGTTATCAAGATAAAAAATAAGATGCCCAAACAAGTTTCCCTAATCCCTCTCACACAGGAAAGAGCATCTCTTTAAGTAGAAAGGAAGAGAGACAAGCTAGGCGTGGTAGCCTGGAGTCCCAGCTAGTCAGGAGGCTGAGGAGGATGACAGCTTGAGGTCAGCGTGACATAAGACCTTATCTTCTGAGAAAAAGATGGTGATGTGGAGAAACAAACATCCTTTCAAAGTAGTCTAGCTCTATAGTAAAAGATTGTGTAAAGTGAGATATTCAATTTGCATACTGTCCACACCTTTATACACATATATACAAATGTCCTCAAGAGGCCTCATATGGAGCAAATTCAGACTTCAGAGTCAGCAAATGAACGAAAATTTCAGAGATTATGCAGTGGTGATGCCTGTCGGGATGTACTTCAGCTAAGTGGTATTAACCATCTCTGCCTGCACTGCAGTTATTGTGCCAATTGTGTGACTATTCCATTGCACCCTTATTTTATAACAATAAGGACATAATGAAAAAATGAAAGTTCCACTTGTGTTGATCAAATAATTAAAAATCAAGGTGGCATTAATTAGGCACACCAAATGAAGGCAATCTACAACCTCAATCAGGCAATCACTGGGCTTATGGGACATTCAACTCTGATGGGAAAATACCAAATTTAAATTTAAATGCAGACTATATCTCATCAAAGATTATCTTGCTGTGGCAGCAACACTAACTTACAACACACTAAATCTAAGTTGTACTGAGAAAAGGTAGTTTTTTCAATTTTCTGTTAAGTAATGCAAGTTGGCTTTTTTAAAGTGCTCACTTCATTTTGAACTTGCATGATGTGATAGTGACTTGGTCCTTCCTAGTTTATATAGACTCTTTCAGAGAAATATTCAGATGTTTCAGATCTTTCTCCCTGTTTCTGCCAAGACAGGGGCTGCATTATATAGAATAGGTGAGGTAGAAAGCTCACTGTAGGGGTTCTCTGGTCTCTAAGAAGGTTCTTTCTGGGCTTGAACCCCTGGTGCCTCTGTTAAGTCCCAAGAAATAGAAATCAACTCTGGAGAGCTCTCTTAGCTCAGAGCATGGGAGTTTGGCCCAGCTGATCAAGTTCCCTCTTGGCTTCCTGGTGCTATAAAGACATCTAGACTGTAATCTCATTTACAACTCCCCTTGGTCACTCATTGCTATACTGTTATCAGCCTCTGCCTCAACACAATGTCCCCATTGATAGTTCCACTGGCTGTCAACCCAGCCACCTAAGAGAAATGTTCTTTTGAGATCCTTAGAAACTGCTCACAAACTCGAGGAGGACCAGGAGGCCTCTATCCACTTAACCACCTAGCCATTTTCCCTGCTGGTGCTGTTCCAGCTGTCATGAGGTAAATGTGGAGGGAGCATCTTCCAAGAAGGGAATGAGAAATAAGCTTCCTTCACTTTTGGCAATAACTTCAACTCATCCATTTTTCTGAAGTGGCAATGTTGGAAATGTCAGCATATAATTACTTACTCTAACCTGCCCTCTTCTTTCTACATTGTTTTATCATTTGAAATGACAATCTTTCATGGCTCCTTTAATTCTCAAAGAAAATTCTCCTACAAAGTAGCATCCTTGCTTCTTTCCCCAGCTTCTCTCTCCTGGGGCTATGACAAAAAAACAAAGGTGCGGAGAGAAATTACAGTATATTGACCACAGATATAGCAGCAGGTATTTCAAAATTATTATCCCTATTAAATATAGAAACAGTTAGGTCTAATGGTACAACAACAACCAAAGACATCTTAAAAGTGTGGACAAATGATCAGTATTTTAAAAAATACATGCTTCTTAGGGCTGGAGAGATGATTCACTGGGTAAGAGCTCTTACTCCTCTTGCAAAGGGCCCAAGGTCCATTCAAAACTGCTCCAGGGGATTTGATACTTCCTCTTGACCTGTGTGGCCATGTACTGTACTCATGTGTATAGTTTACATAGACAGATATCCTACACATAATTTAAAATAATAAAAATAAATCATAAAATTAAAAAGGTTCAGATAAGTTCAAAGAATAGCTTTGTTCAGATTCCTTTATAAGGATACTAACTGTTTAACTTTCTTGTGATGCTTCTCCTGTGCATTGTGTAGATAACACTGAGGTCTTGATGTTTGCAGTTATTTGGGGTTAAACAATATATAAAGAGCTAGCAATAACACAGGTAGTTAGTATGGAGTAAGTGGCTCACAGTTTCTGAGGGAATACTAACAACAAAAATATCCAGGAGTACCCACACAATTCACACCTTCTGCTGAAGTTAGAGGCAAAAAAACTAAAGTAGTTGCAAATTAATGTCTGTTTTGTAATTGTTCATCAACACTCTAATAAATCCTCTAAGTGTGGTGTTTGTGATCTATTCATTCTGGATTTGGGGATATATCATACTACTCTAGATTTATATTCTATAAAATATGACAATATGAATACTGAACTTTCCTAAATAAGGCCAACATGTCAATGGTTCTTTTTCTCCTATTCTTTGGAAATGTGGGTGGCTTAGGAGGTCACAGGCCCTAGGTGGGAAGCTATTGCTATTGTTCCACAAAATAAACAGGATGTGACCATGAAACTACCCTCTACTTATATTATACCCATCTAGCAGTGCTGCCATCAACACTGGCCAGAGAAGCTCCATTTACAATGGGCGGTGGCGATTGCAAAGACTTATAAGTGGTCAAAGTAATAAGAAGTAAGCAATCATAAGGCTGACAAAGGAGTCAGGCATAAATGACATCAATAATACTCCAAAGCTCAAGGGATGTGGCAAGGAGAAGGCAGAAATAAAAGACCCAAAGAAAGAGTAGGATGAGGTGAAAGCCATCTTTGCAGCACAGCAATGCAGCTGCACTCTGCATCTTACTACAGGTGTGTTTGCCTGTGCAAGACTGGGCCTATCAATGTCCCATCACAGGGAGCAAGCACATGAGACCTAGAAGAGGACCTAAAGGCAAATAATGGTAGCTAATGGAGAATGAAGGTCAAGAAGACTCACCTCTACTTGAGTCTCTGGGGGAGGGAGAGAGAGACATTTTCTTCCGTGGTACAATCACTTAGAGAGCTCATGCTCTTATAAATAGCCCCTTACCTGGGATCTTATAAGAAACCCTAAGAACATGCAATGGGTCAAAAAGAAAAGGAAAACAGAAAGAAGATGAGCTGGGAAGAGGATCAACTGGCACCTGAAGGGGAAAAAGAGAGGATAATGGGAAGGTGAATAATAATAATCTATACACATATGAGAATGTTCCCCACTTTTATTGAAAATGAGTTTTTTTTCACACATAATGTATCTGATTATGGCTTCCTCTCCCTCTACTCCTCTCAGTTCCTTCCCACCTCTCCCCCCTCCCCAGATCTTTCTGTCTCTCATTAGAAATCAAACATGCTCTTAGGGAATAACCACAAAACAAAACAATAAAATAAGATAAAACGAAGATTATCACATTGAAGTAGGACAGGACAAACCAACAGGAGAAGAATGCAAGAGAAGGGACAAGAGTCAGAGACCTATTCATAACGTACTCAGGAATCTCGCAAAGACACTGAACTGGAAGCCACAGGATATATGCAGAGGACCTGGTACAGATCTGTACAGGCCCTGTGCATATATGTGCCTCAGTCTCTAAGAATTCACATGAGCTTTTATCATGTTGATTTAGAGGGACTTATTCTTCTGGTGTCCTCCATCCCCTCTATCTCTTAAACTCTCTCTGCCTCCTCTTCCACAGGGTTTCCTGAGCCCTGAGAGAGGGAATTGATGGAGATATTCCATTTACGCCTGAATGTTTCAAGGTCTCTCATTCTATGTATAATGTCTGACTGTGGGTCTCTGTATTTCTTCCCATCTGCTGCAGAAGGAATCTTCTCTGATGATGAAGCCCATTCTTATATATAATATATGCAAAGAAAAATTTAAGTATGCTTAATGAAACTCCCAAGTTCAAAAGAAGCAGGATTATTCTTCAGGCTACCTGGGTTTAGAGTCCAGTCCTCAGGTGCATAAGTGCCAATGACACTGCCAAGATGAGAGAGACTATGGGGTCTAGCAAGAGAAATGTGGAAAGTCCTCCAGGAACACTGCAGAGCATTCCTTTAAGGGCAGTGTGACCCTGTGCTCGGACAGATGTGTTTACATACAACAAGCACACATGATCACAAAATGGGTTAACCCAAATCTGACTAAAGTACAAAGCCACTGATCTTCACCACAGCTGTGCACACATGAAAGTTATAATTAACATAAACATTTTTTCTTTTCCTAAAACTTTTCAGGGGGTTTGAGAGATTGTTCAGTGGTTAAGAGCACTCGCTTCTCTTACAGAGTACCTGGGCTAGATTTCCAGCATTCCCATGGTGGCTCACTTCCAGTTCCAGACCCCGTGCTCTCTTCTGATCTCCCTATTTCCCTTCTGCTCTTCTCAGACACTAGGCACTCATATGGTACACATATATACATGCAGGCAAAACACTTATACATATAAAATAAAACAAATAAATATGAAATAAATAAATACCATTTCAAAGTATCTAATTTAGTGAAAACTCTTCATACCTTATTATGCATCATGGAGAAAAAACTAGAAAATTCAGCCTTGCATTTGCTTACCACAAAAAGAATATAAAATACAAAGCAGCAGTCTGTGGTATTTTTAAAAAAGTGTTTAGTCTTCATATCCTATTCCCCATCATTTTATCTTACATATGTACTACATCATATTAAGATGCACTATTTACCATAACCACACATAGAATCTTGCCATTTGAGACAACATAAAAGGAATTACAAGTCATTGTGCTAAGTGAAATAAGAAAGGCATAGAAAGCACAATACGATTTCATTCATATCTGGATATAAAATATGGACCTTATAGAGAAAACAATATTAATGGGTAATAATGTTGGAAATCCTCTTCAAATACCATTATCAAAAGCCTCAATGAGATCAGGACTTTTTATCTTTTAAAGAATAGTGTCTTTTCTGTCATATCTAATTACTTCAAGTTTCTCAACTGTGCATACTTTGCTTCAAGTATTAATTCATTCTTCACTTATTCATTTCACTGACAATTTTTTAAAGCTTCTCCTATGTGATAGGCACCAACATTGCAAAGGGGGCTCTTTTGTTATGGAGGTTACATTCTGGAAGGAAGAGCAAAAAACAAAGCAAGAACAGGTCTGGGGATGTAGCTCAGTAGTAGAATGCTTGTCTACAATTTGACCTCTAATACCGCAAAAAGTAAAATAAAATAAAATAAAATAAAGTTGATGTTAACAGCTTATGGGAAAAACAAGATGGGACAACTCCAGGGTATCTGTGCAGGTAGGGAATTTCAAAGAAGTAACACATTTTAGCTTTACTTAAATGATACTAAACCAGCTAGTACATTTCTCTTTCACCTTCAATCCCCTCCTTTGGGAAGCATTTGCAGGGCCTTCAGCTTGTTCTGTGACTCCTCTTTTCATGGTCCCTAGCATTCTATCTACCCCTCTGGCAAAGAACTTCCCTATGACTGACCATGTGGCCTTACTTCCCAAGTGAGATAACAATTAATATTGGTGAGAACAGGGGCCCTATTTTGACTCTGTACTGCAATACCTAGCAGAAAGGCCCTCCAAAAGGATGAGCTAGACCAGTTGGACATGCCAGTTTTGTTGTTGTTTTGTTTTGCTGTTTTAAAACAGGGCCCCACTATGTAGTTCAAGATGGCCTCCACTTTGTGGCAATCATCCTGCTTCAGCTTTCTTTAAGTGCTGGGATTGCAGGTGTGAGCCACTGTGACTGACCAGCACACACATTTTAAGTACCTCTGATGAAATTTTCAGTAATCATGAAGAAATGAGACAAAGGACATCCTGGACAAGGAAATGAGACAAGATTTAATTATAACTAAAAACACTACAAAAAGTAAAGACTTGAAATACATCTTTGTTCAAAGGATCAACTATCTAAGCTTTAAAAACAATGACTTTTTGTTCATTCTTTGACAGAGTGAACTCAAGGATACAGAGAAAACTCCATTACTATTTTGCTGTGAGCCCTTTCCTTCTATCTAGTAAGCTTTCTATAGATGCTGAGCATGCCTTTCATGCCCTTTGTCCTAAATCCACAGCAAAATGGCTGCTTAATGAATTAATCTGAAGTTTTAAAGTTTATCCTTGTGGTTTGTTTTTAACTAGGACAAAGACACTCCTTAAATCAATAAATTATATTCAAATTTCACGGACAATGAAGCCATATAAATTTGAAAAGTATCTGCTTTACAAACATCATGGTTAGCTAAGTGCTTCAAGAACTTTATGAGAAAAATGAGAAATTTTGGGAAAATGTAAATTAACAGATGATTCTAGGAGAAATTATATATCATTTCTTAGCAAAACAGCAGAAATTTTATATTCAATACTCTGTATTTATGTGGCATGGTTAAGACACTGTACCAAGTCCATGGAATATGTATATAAATGGGACTTGAGTTTACATTTCAAAAAGGGGAGGTAAGTATTTTTGTTGAAAAGGCAAGGTAAAGGGAAGCATGGATCTGTTCTAACAGAGGAACATGGCTGACTTCTAACTGCTTTACAGAAGTCCTTCAGCTAAAATCTAAATCCATGAATAATATTGACATACTGGCTTTGAATTATGTCCTTCTAGCTATCCTATTAGCTGTATTTAAACAAAACTAAAGCTACAGCAGAATCGATCAGAAAGTAGAAACAAACATGCTGTAGAACAAATATACATATCAGAAACTGTGTTAAAATTTCTATCAAGCACTAAACAATCAGTTTTCTAAGAAGATTTTGTTTTCTACTTATAAAAATAAGTCAAAAAGAATAAGTCAAAAAAAAAAAAGAAAAGAAAGAAAGAAAAGAAACGTTCCATATAGAAGACTATATTCCAAACAGTTAAAATAATGTAAGTTATGTCCTGGGTCCTTAACGATGCTACCAAGTCTACCTACATGGTTTCTAGGTGGTTGGGGGAAGACAGGCCCAGCCTTTCTCATTGGAAACATTCTTTAGTAACTTTCAATTGTGTGACATCTTCTTTCAGACATTCTGCCACTCCTGATGCCAAGCAAATGAAAGTGGTGACATGAAACTCAAAGGCCATCACACTTCTAAAAGAAGGATGAGATCTAAGAAGGATGAGATCATCAGCTCCAGAGCCAGAGAGCAGGGATTTAAACCTTGCCTCCAGCACATACTACCCAAGTGAGTGGCCTGAAGGGCATTACTCACCTCTTGGTACCTCAATCTCCTTGTTAGGAAAACTGGGCCTAACAATAGCTCATATTCCTGGGATACTATTAGGATTAAATGAAGAAAAGAAAAAAAAGTTCAGTGTTGATCTAAGTTAAACAAAATATTCTGCTTGTAGGTATTCCCAAACATCGTAAGTATGTTCCCAAGTGAGTTCAGAGGACCTAGGTCTAATTCTAAGGTCTGGCATTTGTAAGCTAAGCCTCAGGACAGCAGTGGAACTGGATATCCTTGTCCAACAGACCACACAGTCACCACAGCACTGGGCAGGCCATGGGGCTATGATACTTGCATGCTATACTTGCATGGCATGCAGGGCTCCAGGACTTCTGACTAGAGGTTCTTGTAGAGATTTTTTTTTTTTACCATCTGATCACAAAGCACATGGCCTGGAGAGTGGAAGCCAGGTATGCTCTGCCTGTTAGACAGCAGCTCTCAGCAAAAGGCTTAAAGGTAACCCAAGGAAAACATGATGACCAAGATAACTGAAAGGCACCAATCCCAAGGCCTCTTAGCATGTGTCTAACAGCTCAACAGCCAATAAGAATGGAAGGAGTTTCAACAGGATCACAAGTCAGGGAATGTAAACTTAGTTTTATTTTCAAAATACAGACTTGTAAGCTGAGTGTTGCAGTGCATGTCTGTAATCCTAGCTTTGGAAAAGTGAGAAAGGGGATTGAATTTTAATTATCAGTTCAGGACACAAGTATAGTAAGAATGTTGGTTTCTTTTAAAATTCAGTTATGTTTTTGTTTTAATCCCAGGTATGGGATTAGGGCTGCTTCAGACTATCCACAGCTGCTATGATTTGTCTCATGCTCTAGTAGGTGTGTAATTTTTGCCAGCTGCATATAGTTTACATTTGGAATTCTGGGGACTCTTGACATGGAACATATGTGAGGGGCCCCAAGAGGGCCTGTGGGTGCAGCTGCTGCTTCCCTTGCTGCTTCCCCCACTGCTGCTGCTTCCCTTGCTGCTTCCCCCACTGCTGCTGCTTCCTGCTGTTGTTTTTTCTGCTTCTGCTATTGCTATATTGCTACATTTCTAGATTGCTGGTTGCTGGTTGTAGTTATCCAGATGACTAAGATAGGACTTACCCCAAAGTACTTGACACCCCAATCAGCAGGAGGTAGTCTAATAAGATTAAAGCCCCCTTTCCCCCTAACCTTCTTTCATGCCTACCTAGTGTTTGGGGATTGGAAGGGATTGGGATGGAGAAGGTGGTATAAATAAAAACCCAATAAAGTAGCCAACAAAGTACACCCCCACACAAGCAAGACTCTGTCACAAGCAATCAATTAACTGTACATGAGGCCCTCAACTCAATCACCAGAATGACACAAAAACCAAAAAGAAGGAAATGAAAGTTGTTCATTAAGGTCACGGAACGTGTTACATTTATTTCATAGGTCTCCAAACTCCACAAAACTATGAACTCTTTCACGCAGATATACAGCAAGATTCTCTTTCAAAAGTAACTTTTAAAGTGCTGCCTATAGGAGTATCCACCAACCAAAGAATACACATGGAGGGACCCATGGTGCTGACCACATATATGGCAGAGGAGGGTCTTGTTAGCCATCAGGGGGAGGAGAGGCCCTTGGGCCTGAGGGTGTTAGATGCCCCAGTGTAGGAGAATGACAAGGAGGGAAGAAGAAAGTGGGTGGGTGGGTGGGTGGGGGAATACCCCCATAGTGGCAGGGGGGGGGGGAGGGAATAGGGAGGTTCCAAAGGGGAGATCTGGAAAGGGGGAAACATTTGAAATGTAAATAAAGTAGAAAAATAAAAAAATAAAAAATTTTTTAAAATGAATAAATAATAACAAAAAGTGCTGCCTACAGACTTTATTAGAGAATCTTCATTATACCACACATGCATGCAGAGAGAGAGAGAGAGAGAGAGAGAGAGAGAGAGAGAGAGAGAGAGAGACTGAGACTTCTATCCTTCTATCTCTGGTCCAGAAAGGATAGCCTCATTCCGCCCAGGTTCCCCAGCTGATATCCACCTCTGGCTTCCACATGTGTCTGCGCAGGCAGGCATACCCATATATGGAATGCTACACATATTGTACACAAACAACAACAAATGCCAAAAGAACCATCCTAAAAGGTGTTATAGCCTATAAAATGTTTTTAAACAGTATCCCTGAAATGACAAAATTATACAGGTGAAGTAAAGATTAGGATTTACCAAGGGTTAGGAAGGAAAGGACATGGCTCCAAAAGATAATATTGCTAAAACTGCTGTATATTTTGACTGTAGTGGGCATACAACTCTACACAAATTATAAAGTTATACATAACTAAATAAAATGAGTGCATATAAAATTGGTGAAACCTGAAGGTTAATGAACAATGTGTCAATTTTCTACCTGAAATTATACGAAAAGTTAACAGGCATGATGGCGTGCACTTCTAATTCTAGTAAATAGAAGGAAGAAGCAGAAAAAAAATCACCTTTGGCTACATATTGAGTTCAAGACCAGCATGGGTTACAAGAGATTCTATTTAAAAAAAAAAAAAAAACAGTAAAAGTTGGGGGTATAGCTCAGTGTCTTGCCGGACATGTACAAAACCATGGATCCAATCCCCAGCATAGGATAAGCCAGGCATGGAGGCATACACTTGTAATCCCAGCACTAAGGAGGTGAAGGCAGGAGAATCAGAAGTTCAGGGTCATCTTCAGCTTCCCAGTAAAGCACCACAGCTTCAAGACCAGATTGGGATATATACTACTTGGTTCTATGACTTCCTTCTGGGTCTTGAAGGGAATAGTAACTCCACAGGAAGATCAACAGAATCAACTAAGCTGGACCCTTGGGGCTCTGGGAGTCTGAACCACCAACTGAAGAGCATGCACAGGCTGAACCTAGGCCTCCTGGAACATATAAAGCAGATGTGCAGCTTGGTCTTCATGTGGGTCCCAAACAACTGGAACAGGGTTATCCCAAAAGCTGTTGCCTGTGTGTGGGATATGTTCTTCTAGCTGGGCTGCCTTGTCTGGCCTTAGTGGGAGAGAAAGCATTTAGCCTTACAGAGACTTAAAGTCCTAGGGTGGGGGGGATACCCAGAGGCCCTCATCTGCCCAGAGGGGAAGGGGAGGGGGAGGGGGAAAGGACTGTGGGAGGGGGTGACTAGGATGGGGGCCGTGAGTGGGATGTAAAGTGAATAAGTAATAAATAAATAAATAAATAAGTGCAAAGCCAAAAGGGAAAAAACCCCAAAACAAAATAAAACAAAACAAAAAGACACCCACGTATTTGGCCAGGTACGGTTGGATACACTTTTAATCCTAACACTACAGGGACAAAGTCCAGTGAGTCTCTGTGAATTCAAAGCCAGCCTTATCTACACAGCAAGTTCCTTAAGGGAAGTTCCAAACAAAATAGGGCTACACAGAGAGACCCTGTTTCAAAAAAAAGGTCACTATTGAAACATGGTGAGGGAATACAGAACCTACTATTCCCTACAATTATGTTCCAATTTGTAATTATCTCAGGGTATAAGTTTAACAAAAACAAGCAAGCTACATGTGAAAATGATGGTGAAACAGGACTAGGGAGTGCCCAAACTAATTCAAAGGCTTTAGAACTTTTGTAGTGTCCAAAAGGCACAAGTGCCCCGTTACTAAATAACTGATTAATCTTCACAATGTGCTTATAAAAGAAAACCTAAAACTCATCACTTAACTAAGAGACTAGGTTTTCCAAATGAGACTGTACCAACTGTCAGAACAAGATGTTATAAACTGCAGGTTTGATGATTTGTTCCTGTGTTCTCCATTCCCCTGAGTTCCCTGGAGTGGGAAGATACTTAATGATGAAGAGTACATCCCTTAAAAGGGAAGGGAAAAAACCTAAGTACATTCTTCTTGCATATCTGAAAGTCATGGATTCTGTTACACGAAATGAAGGATGCTATCCTTGGAACAGTGTCAGAGCCATTCAACCTGAAGTCCAAAACTGTGATTACAGTGTGTTGTGTTTCATGGGCAGGAGATGGGGATGTGTCTCACACTGCAGTCCAGGCTAGCCTAGGGCCTAGGACACTCTGCAATTGCTTTGGCCTCCACGAGCCACCACACCCACCTTAGTTTGCTTAAACTAAGATGACCCAATGGAGAGTTCCAAAGACCACTCAGAGAAGAAATATATATGGACCACTCTCAAAAGGCTTTATTGAATAAAGAATTCTCTAGAACAAGATATATTAAGCCTGCACTGCATGAAATGAAGCTGAACATGACAGTAGCTTAACATCAAATGGTAAGCAAATTAATATTTCTTGTATAAAATTGTATGTGGAGCTGTCATGCAAGAACAAAAGTCTGCAGCTCAGCACTTTCAATCACCTGTGGAATGTTTTAAAAGGCATTAAAGGAAATGGGTACCTTTTCTTGCCTATGTTTCAGATCAATTACACAAGAAATGAGCAAACCCCCTTCACCCTCTCCTGCTCTCCAAATAAAATCTTAATATGAACAAGAAAAATGCCAGTCATCCCATGAGACTGCAAAACTCACTGCAGAATGTAAGATCTGAATTAATATGCATTACACAGAACAAAGCCAAGAATGCCTATTATTGCCAAGGCAATAATTCATGTAGGCACATTCTATAGTTTACCTCTAAGCATTTCTTTAAGTGTGTAGTGTTGCCAAGTGCTGTTTTCAGTACAATTGATTCAGTTAAGTATGAGTCTACCTTGGAAAAGGAAAATACGTTGTTTGTCTCAGCAATAGGACTGCTGTTATAGTATATAAGAGAAAAAGAAAACTCATGACAATTAACAGAACTATTATGTATTATTCAATAAATTGGAGGATGCATTTTAAGGGAAAAGATAATTTACTTCCATGGTGTTTTCAAGCACAAATCACAATGTCTAGGTTATCAGGCTGCTGTTAGCATAGTCACTGCTACTGTTAGATACTTCTACAATGTTAATGTCCAGTATCTTTGCTTTGCTTTTCTCTCTACCTAAAACCCTCTGAGAATTCTGTTTATCATCACAGTGGGGAAAAAATGCTGAGTACAAGCCAGAAAGGATACTTCCTGCCTGCCCTTCCCCCTTTGACCATGCACTGTAACTGACATGGTTCGCTTCCTTTTAAAGGTAGACTGAAGGAAGTCCCATAGAAGCCACCTGATCCCTAGAAGATATGGTGGTGTGAACAGTTGACGAAAAGACATGGGAAGGGCTTTGTAGCTCAACTACATCATAGTAAACCTCATCCTCATTTCTCATATGGTTCTTAATAGCCTTAAATAAGACACAGAACAGCTCGATGACATTCAAGACAAAGGACACCATTGATACCACCAACATGAAGAGGATGAAGATGGTTTTTTCTGTGGGGCGAGAGAGGAAGCAGTCCACCTGATGTGGGCAAGGAGACTGCTCACAGATGTAAACAGCACTCAGAGTAAATCCATAAATATACCACTGGATCAGGAGGAAGGCCACCTCGAAGACAGACTTGAAGAAGATGCTGGCCATGTAGGTTAGCAGCAATCTGCCTCTCATTTTCACCTTACTATCTTCTTCACTGCCATACTTGAACTGCTTTCCTGAAAGTTTCTGCAAGTGGGTTTCCACGCTGGCCCCATTAAAATGAGCAACTTCATGTTCCTCCTCTTGCTTGCTCAACTTCTCATTCCGTCGAACCACATAGTACACATGTGCCAGGTATAAGAGGGTAGGCACAGACACGAATATGATCTGTAGGACCCAGAGGCGCACGTGAGAGATTGGGAAGGCTTGGTCGTAGCAGACATTTTCACAACCAGGCTGCTGAGTGTTGCAATGGAACTCAAACTGCTCATCACTCCAGGCTGACTCGATAGCAGTGCCTAGGAGCAGGATGCGGAAAATGAAAAGGACCTTGATCCAGACCTTTCCTCCAGCTGGGGAGTAGGGTTGAACCTTTTCTAGGAGCTGGTGTAAGGCATTCCAATCACTCATGTTGCCTGCTCGTAGTTCTTGCATTTAAAAGGTGGGCACACCACGTGAGTGCACGCCTTGGAGGATGAAGTGAAATAAGACAGTAAGTTCAAGAGTCACACCTGCCTAAAGTTTAAAAGCCTGCTGCTGTTTGGTACCTTCCCTACTCCCCCTAATAAAAGAAAACTGCTGACACCAAGTAAAAGCTTATGTGAATTCATTTTCCTAAATGTTAAGTGCTCCTATACCAGATCATATGTGTACCTATAATGAAACAAGTTACATAAATGGGAAAAGAGATACATTTAAAGGTCTCCTCAGTATAAAACAATCGCCAAAAATAATGAGTCAACTGTTTGGCATATTAACAATTCATACTCATACACTGATTGATGCAGCTGCAGAAGTTGGGCCAACATTTCCCAAAGAGACAGTGATATTCATTCATCCATTATTTATTCAGTGTCTACTAGGTGAAATATACTACAATAGGCATGAGCTCTTACTGGTGAATAACACAGAATATACTTGTAGAATTTGAAATCAACTGTGAAAAACAGATCATTTCAAATATGGTGTTTTGCTGGTACATGCCAGTAATCTCAAGCCCTTAGAAGGCCGAAGGAGAAGGATCACTGAGAGTTCTAGGCCAGCCCGGGCTACCTATTGAGTTATCCTGAGCTATAGAGGAGTGAGATCTTGACTTTAAAAACTACAGCATTTTATTAAATCTATGATATTATTGATTAAAAGACAAATCATTTTCAATTCTAAAAGGAATCACGAAATCCAGTATAAGAAACATCCTACATCTTAATTTCAAAATTGTGTGTGTGTGTGTGTGTGTGTGTGTTACATAATTAAAGGAAGGCTCTGTGAACAAGTAAATATGCAATAATTACACATATAAGTAGATGGTGAGAAGATAACAACCAGGAGGTGCTGACAGAGAATAAGGTAAGAAAACCCCAGCCAGACTGATTAGAGATAGCCACACAAGAAGCAAGAAAAGTATTGCTTGATGAGAGAGAAAGAGCAAACAAATTAGAGGTAAAGAACTCTCTGTATGCAAAGCATTAAAAGACAGGAAGTGTAAAGGTTGATACAGTGGGCAGTGTAAGAGGTGAAGGTCACAGAAGAGCTATGTCAGATACCACTTAGTAAGAGAGAAGGCCTGGGTGCAGAAACAAAGATTACACCATGAAACTAGGACAAGACATTGGAAGGCATTACAAATGGTTATCTGAGGCTTCACAGAGTGAGTGGAGGGCTGACAGGACAGGATTAGAGCAGGGACAAATAGATCAGGAAGAGGATGGGACCTCTGTACTAATGGATAGCAAGCAGAGTTTTGGTGAGAACTAAATATGAAGAGGCTATCAAGAGTGATGGGGACCTGGAGAGATGGCCCAGCAGTTAGGAGGAGATGATTAGGATACACGAAGGACACAAGATGAAAACATTTTCAGGAGGAGCATTGCTACCATCTCCTAGCCTACTGAGTGTGGGTGGAAGCTTCTAGGATGCAAAATGTGAGCCAAACAGTTCTGAACACCTGCTGGTCTTCCTCCATTTCCTTCCAAGAGCCTCTATTTCTTTGTGACAAAGTCCTCAACACAAAAGCAGAATGAAGGGCTTCCTGCCTCCAATTCAGAGCATGACAAATGTGTCTCATCATGAATGGACCACTGATAATTTTTACAGAACAAAAACTAATATTTTTAATTAAATATTTTCAATGCAGCAAATCATTTATAAAGTAATTTTCATTAGCTGAGTTAAAATTATATTCATCATACTTAATATTTGAATTTGCCAACTTCAAGAAACATTTTCCCAAGCATACACAGTCATTGGAAATAATTGGGTATCATAAAACAGAAAAATAATATTTCTTAACACAAACACAGTAAGAGTTTGCCAATTAATAATCAATTTGAAACATCTAAAAACTAATTTGTTTCTTCATTTTAATGGCCATTCCTCACTGTACTTTCTGTGAGAAAAAGAAAATTTAAAATGAACCCTAGAAAAAAGGCAAGGTAAATGAAATTTACAATGTGTCAATCACCTGAGATTGTTTGCAACTCTTATCCAAGGGCAAGAACAGAAGCTTCTCCAAATTAAAATTTTTAGCAAGTTATCAAATTTACAAGGCTTCAAGGTACACAGAGTACTTTCTCAGCTAGATAAATAACACACTTTAGATAAACTGTCCTCTGTCACACAGATTATAAAAGTAGTCCTATTAAGCTAAAGTCACCAAGATCTAGAGTTTATAATTAGTTCCTTCCTCAAGGCTAATTGAGAACAAGTCATTGGCAGTAGAAGACTTCTAAGTTTATTCTCATTCATTTTTCACATTCCAAAGAACTTCATCTCTAGACATTTGAAAGTGCCTTAGAAACTGAGGTATTTTTTCAAAAACAAATAGGGTAAAATAGTAAAGAAAAATCCCCAGAACTACTTTAGCGAGGTCTATAAAAGGTAGCTGACAAGTCAAAAAACCAATGCTGGGGGCATCAAGAGTCATAATATTTTTAGTTAATTCAAAATACAGTTCTTAGCAATTTTCAAGAACTAGATGGTCTTATGCTTTGCAAATTTTTTGTTCTGAAAAAGTTCTTACTAAACATATGAAAATAGAGATCTAAGATTCAAAAGGATAGAAATAACTGCAAATGAGTCATCTTTGCTAAGCAAATGGTTCACAGGAAAGTTTAAAACCCTCTTGCAGAACATTATTTTTAAACTGGACAAGATCTTTCTAATTTTAAAGCATAAACGTAGGACTTCCAGTTTCAGCTCCAACACATGCGGTGCTTAGGCATCATCATTCCTGTCATTACAGCAAGAAAGACCCTAACGACTTCCAAGTCAGCAAGTTTGCTCCAACTTGCCAGAGAAGCGAGGACACAGAGCAAGAGAGTCCCCTATCTCTAGATGGACAAATGCATGGAACCACACCCAAGATACTTACCTGAGGCAGAAAGCACTAGAGTAAAATATTAGTAATGAAAATAAATCTGCCAAGTGCTAAGTGAGACCAGCTTGTGGAAGGAGTGCTCCAAGGAGAAGAGACCCTCCCATTCTTGTTGCTTTGTCTCCGGGAATCTGAAATCTCCTCCCCTTTGAAGGAGAGGAAAAGTAACCATTCTGAAATATCCCCAGGGTGTAAGAGCCAATAAGAATCTCTTCCTCGCTAGGCGTGGTGGTGCTTGCTGTTAATGCCAGCATTTGAGACACAGATGTAGGTTGAGGACAGACTGGTTAGGGGGAGTTCCAGGACACCCAGAGCTACACAGAGACCCTGTCTCAAAACAACAGAAACAAAAACAAACAATAAAAAAATTTCTTCAGGGATGGAGAATGTAAGTACTTTTGAAATGCAAAAGTACAATTTTCAAATAAACTCATTCTTGTAACCCAGGCCCACCTTATACTTGGAATCTCCTGCCTCAGCCTCCCAAATGGGATTACAAGTCTGTACTATGTGGCCCAGTTCAAATAAGTTCAGAATATACTTCAATAACAAAGGCTAACACTCTCAAACAAGATGTATCAGAAGCTTATATATTTTGGAAGAAGGGGAACTAATTAGCTCCAGTGCACGTTGTTATTCCCACTTCACTTAACAAAAGGAGGAGAAAGACACAGCAGTCCTAAAATGTTTGGGAAGGATATAGCCGAGGACTCATGCCCAGATGAAGCCCTAGGTGAAAACACTTCCCCACCTCACTCTTTCCCACCATTTCAACAGGGTTCCAATACAGAACAGTGGATCACCAATGAAAAGTGATGCAGGCAAGACAGTCTCTAATAGTCATGGGGAAAGGAAAGGACCAAAAAGTAGAAAACAAAGTCATCAAAGCAGTGGTTCTCAACCCGTGGGTCATGACCCCTCTTGGGGTTGCATATCAGATATTTACATTACAGTTCATAAGAGTAGCACAATTAATTATGAAATAGCAATGAAATAATTTTATGTTTGGGGGGTTGGTTACCACAACATAAGGAACTGTATTAAAGGGTAGAAGCATTCAAAAGGTTGCAAACCACTGCATTAGATGAAACTGAAGGCAGTAACTTCTAGCATTAGAAATGGGCCAGTAAAGTGACATAGAGTAGCATGTAAGGGTACTTGCTTGCCAACTCCAAGAACCTGAGTTAAATTTCCAGGACTCACATTGTGGCAGGAAAGAACTAATCTCTGCCCACAAGTGTGCAGCCACACACTTGCATGCATGCACACAAACTGAATGAATGGAAAAATTTTAATGGGTTCAGTTCCTGGCTGAGGAACATAAAACCCTTACTAAAAGGCCTACTTTTTCAGTTAGTATCATCACCCAATATACCATATCCAGTGTGCACACACACAAGGCATGCAAAAGGACAAGAAAACGAAACAAAGGAAGTATCAGAACCAGATGAAAACAAGGCACAGACTTAAGAATTGTCACATAAGGAATTTAAAATACCTATGAATAAACCAGGCATTATGGTTCTTGCCTGTAATCCTAGCATTCAGAGGGTGATGTAGGAGGAACAGTAGTTTAAAGCCAACCAAAGCTACATAGTAAGACACTAAGTCAAACAAAACCGAAATTATGATTAATGTATTAAGAACTCAAAGTCTGCCTTCAATCCCAGCACTCAAGGGGGAAAGATAGGCAGATGGATCTCTGGGTTTGAGGCCAGCCAGGGATACACAGTGAGATCCTATACCTCAAAAAGAAAAGGGAATGTAAGAAAGAAAGAGAGGGGGAGAAATCAACTTTCCCACACTCCAACTATTCAAAAGCTGAGAGCAACAAGAAAAGGCTGGTTGTGACAAGAAAACCAACGAGTTTCCACCACCTCCCGCAGCCCGACTAGAGCTCACAAAGAGATGAGAAAAGAATGCAATTTCTCCAGCTTGATAAAAGGCTCCTTTCACTCCTTTCTGGCTTTGCTCTGTTTTCTTTCCTTCCGTTTTTTTTTTTTTTTTTTTTTTCTTTTAAGAAGAAGCTTGTTATGTTGCTCAGGTTGGTTGAAACTCAAAAGATTGGCCTACAGAGTCGTTGGGTCTTGAGTGAATTGGACTACAAGTATTTACCGCCATTCCTGCTTAAGGATATTTTTGAACACTGTAGCTAACATCATGTACTGGAAAGGTAATGGTAACTGAAAGCCTTCCTCTAAACAGCAGGAACAAGATAAGACCACCTATTTTGGTCACTTCGACAACACTGAAGTTACAGCTATATCAATTAGGCTAGACTAAGAAATAAAGAATGTCTAACTTGGTAATGAAATAGAAAAATATCCATTTTCAAAGATGGAAATCGTAAAGAATCTACCCCCTCAAAAAAAATCCCAATCTACTAGAACTAATAAAGTTAGGAAAGGTTCAGAAAATAAGATCAAGACACAAAATCCAGTAAGCCTCAAAGTGTACTTAACCATATGAGCCAGGAATTCTGCTACTAGGTATTATCAGTATCCAAGTACTGAGAACAAGTACTTGGATCCTTGTGTATAAAGCAGCATTCATAATAGCCAAAGATGGAAATAAGTTTCCATCGGCAGATGAATGGATTGGAAAACGTGAGGCATACATCATACATATACAATGGAACACTACAAGAATGAAGCTCTCATATGTACAACATGGATGAACCCTGAAAACATTATTTAAATGCAAGAAGCCAGATACAAAAGGACAAATATTGTACTATTTCAGCAACACAAACTATCTACAATAGGTAAACATCACAGAAAAGGAAAGAGGCTTAGAGTTACTAAATACTGGGATGGAGTAGGGAAAATTTGTGATATAGTGCTTACTTAGTTCCAGGCTCCTATTTAGGCTAATGAAAACATGAAAACAGATGGTAGTAGTGTTTTCATATTACTATAAACACATATTACTGAACTGTAAAACTTTCATTGCAACTAAAAATAAACAGGAATACTGCTCTATACTACAAGCAGATAACCTTAAAAGGAAATTAGGAGATCAATTTCAGTTATAAAAGCATGAAAATGAATAAGCGAATAAATTAATAAAATATTTTGGGATTAAATTTCAGATTCTATGCAACCCTGATCAAAATTCCAATGGCTTCCCAATCTCCAGGAATGGAAAAGCTGACCCTAAAATCCATATGGTAGAACAAGGTACTTCACCATACAAAACAGCATTGAAATGAAAAGACTTGGAAGACTTAGACTTCCTGATTTCCAATTTCATTACACAATTCTAATGATCAAGAAAATTGGTATTGGTACGAAGACAGGAACAAAGCCCAGTGGACAAAAATTAATGGTACATAATCCCCTACAATTATGGCCAAGTGATTTTCAACAAAGGTGCCCCTACAAATAAATGTGAGAAAGAATTATCTGTTTAATAAAAGGTCTAGCTCAATTGGATATTCGCATGCAAAATTTTAAGAGCTAGTTGTGTTGGCTCATGACTGCAATCCTAACACTTGGGATGTAGAAGCAGGATGATCAGAAGTTCAAGGTCATCCTTAGCACAAATTGAGTTGGAGAGCAGCCTGAACTGTTTGAGACTCAGTTTAAAAGAAACAAAAGCAGGGGCTAGGGCTTTGCTCTGTGAGTAAATTGCCTGCCATGGAAGCATAAGGACAGGAGTTTAGATTCTCAACACCCACATAAAAAGCCAAGCATAGCTGCACAAATCTGTAACACTAGTGCATACAAAAATGTACAAGGAGGATGGGACATCCCTGAAGTTTACTACCCAGACTGGCCAACTGACGTGCACCAAGTTCAATATGAGACAATGTCTCAAGAAGTAAGGCAGAACCAGGCAGGTGGTGTACACCTTTAATCTCATTACTAAGAAGGCAGTGACAGGCAGTTCTCTGTAAATTATAGGGAAGCCTGGTCTACAGAGTGAGTTCCAGGCTCAAAAAAACAAGCAACAAAAAAGTTAGGTACATATTGATAGAAGAAGACACCTGCCTTCCGCTGGCACGTGCACACAGGGAGTATAAAAACACATGCATCACACACACACACACACACACACACACACACACACCAAAAACCAAACAAACAAAAATAAAAACCAGGGACCAGAGGGATGGCTCAGCAGAGGGAGCACTAGCAGAGCTCTTCCAAAAGTCCAGAGTTGGAATCCCAGGACCCACATGGCAGCTCACAATAATCTATATCTCCTGTTTCAGAGGATCCAACACCCTGTTCAGGCCTCTGTGGGGACTGCATGCATGTGGTACATAGACATATGCACATTAAATTAATTAAATAATTAGTTAAAAAATGAAAAGGTTGGACCTCTGCATCACACTATAGGAAAATCATATGAACATCAACTTAAAATAGATGAAGGGCCCAATAAATATAAAAGCTAAAATTATACTAGTATTCTATTAAATACAGATAAGTACGTCTAAACTTTCACATTCTTGGATTTCAGTGCTTTTAAAAGGCAAATAATAAATGAAAAGTAAATAATATATCATCAAAATTAAAAGCTTTTGTGCATTAACAACATTAACAAGATTATGAAAGGCCACCTAAAGAATAAGATAAAATACTTGCAGACCACATACCTGACAAGAAACTTGTACTCAGGGTAGATAACAAAACTCAATTTAAAAATGGGCAAAAGAATTGGATAGACAATTCCCTAATACAAACAGCTGGACAGTTGGCTCAGTGGTTAAAAGCACTTGGTATACAATCATAAGGACTAGAGTTCAGACCCTACAACCATGTAACAAACAGGCACACAGTGCTCCAGCTCCGAGGGAAAGAGAAACAGCAGGGTCACTGGTTAACTTCCAGCCTAGCTAAGACACAATGTCAAGTTCAAGAGGGGATCCTGCCTCAAAGAAACAGGTAGGAGATGATTAAAGAGGATGCCTAATGCCTTCTTCGGGCTTCCACGTGTCTATATGCATGAACACTTGCATGTGCACATGTGCATATGCACACACATATGCATACATTCACACACAAATAAATCAACGTTAATCTTTTTTAAAGAAAACAAAGATATACAAATGGCCAATAACGGGCAATAAACTCATGAAAAAAATATTCAACATTGCCAATCATAGGGACGTGAAAATGAAAACAACAATGAGGTGTAAATTACATCCACTGAGATGGCTACAATGTTTCAAAAGGAAAATAAAGATGTGAAAAAACTGGAGCCTGAGTACATGGGTGGTGGGAATATAGAGTGGTGCTGCTGCTATGGAAACCAGTTAAACATAGAATTTCCATATGATAGTCTCCATCCTCGGTATGTACCCTACAGAACTGAAAACAGAACTTCAATACTTGCATATGAATGCTCTTAGCAGCTCTATTCACAATAGTCAAAAGGTAGAAACGACCAGACATCCATCCACTAAAAATATATAAACCAAATAAAATAGCTGCAAGCAATATAGCAAAATGTCATTCCAGCCTGATAAAGAATGCAGTGTTGATATATGATAAAATGTGGGTGAACCTCAAAAAAACTTTATGTGAAGCAAAGAAAACCAAATTCAAAAGTCACATGTTATACAATTTCACATATATCAAATAGTCAGAATATCTAAACCCATATGCACAGAAAGCAAATCCAACTGCCAAGAGGAGAGTTGAAATGGGGGAGTTTATCCTTAATAAATACGGAGCTTTCTTTGGGGGAAACAAGAATACTTTGGAACTTGAAAGACTGTGAATGTCACTGAAATGTGCATTTGAAAATGGTTCATTTATGTAATGTGAATTTCATATTAATGGGGGGGGGGGCAAAAGTATGTCTTAACTATCACTTCTACAAAAAATCAATTTGCTTGGGCCTTAGGAAATTAAACTAGTTAAGCAACAGTTTCTCCCACATAAAAGAAGGATAATTCTTTCTCACATGTAAAGTTAGGAGGTAAAGCAGCTAACACAATACATGAACCAGAGACTTTAAATGAAAGTTATTGTGAATTATTAATGTATTTATCTCTACTTATATAAGAAAGATATTCAATTGATTTTTCTTGAAGGATTTTTATTTTTCACATTGCAAGAATGTCCTTCATTTAATCTGAAGCCTGTGTTCTTCATTCTCAAGAAGAGTGCATTCTGCTTTGTTCACCTTTGGGTGGAACAATAGCCACTGATTTGTATACATTTCTGTATGTCTGATTCCTAGAATATTCTACTTCTCATCATATGCAAGTTCCCATGTAACCATTTAAAGAATTTACCCAGACTGAAATAAAAGGAAAAGTAATTTTCAGTGAAAATCCCATACCTTATTAATTTTAATTCCTTAGGCTCCAAGAAACAGATAGAAAACAGATTGCTGGTTCACTGAGACCACTATACTATTTCTGCCATATTCTCCTAGTTGGGGTTTGCTTAACAATAGATATAAGCAAATTTTTTTATAAAAGACAGATGATAATTACTTTAGGCTTAGTGGGTCATATAATAAAACTATACAGCTCTTTAACTGTATCACACAAAGCAGCCACAGAAATAGCACACATGAATGAGTATGGCTGTGTTCCAACAAAACTTTATTCAAAAAATAGAGTGTAGATCTGATTTGGTCCATGCAAGGTAGTCTGCAAACTTCAGATCTACATTCTCAGAGTAATTTCTTTTACCCATCCTAATATGATGGTCTTCAACTTAAAGGACATGGCCAGGGCCTATGGTCAAGTTGGCACTGTGTCATCTGAGTTCTCTAACTCATCATTTTATTGCTACAAGGATTCTAGACCTCCAGAGTTTGTAAAAGAGCTTCCTATTACCCCATTCTTTCTCTTTTTTTTAAATCTTTTTTTTTTTTGCTCTTTTTTTTAATGGATATTTTCTTTATTTAAATTTCAAATGTTTCCCCCTTTCCAGGTCTCCCCTTCTGAAACCCCTTATCCCATCCCTCCTCCCCCTGGCTCTATGAGGGTGCTCCCCCACCTACCCACCCCCTCCCCTTTCCTGTCCTGGCACTCCCCTACACTGGGGCCTTGAACTCTGTCTGCCTCTGCCTCCCCAGTGCTGGGAATTAAAGGGGTGCACCACTACCACCCAGCTTGAAATCAGTCATCTTAAGATGATGGAGAAAGAATGTTCTTGTCTTAGAACTAATTATATCATCATTTGCATAAAAAGGGATTTAAAGCTCACCCTATAAATGCTCAATAATGACATTGATTGAAATGAGGAACCTGAAAAGAAGCATATAGAAGGGAGGTGGCACAGAAAAGCTGGACTTGGACTCTAACAAGGATCCCGAGATGATCCTGGCCATTTGAATGTGGAAAACTGGAAAAGCAGCCTGGGGAACAAATCCTCTACAGAGGGTAAAAAGGATGCTTTAGAAACTGAGGCCAAGCATGGTGGTGCAGGCCTTAACATATCAAGTTCCAAGCGAGTCAATACTAAATAGCAAGTCCTTATCTAATAAAAAGAAAGGAAGAAAGGAATGAAAGAAGGAAGGGAGGGAGGGAGGGATGGAAGGAAGAAGGGACAGACAGATGGAAGAGAGAGAAGAAAAGATAAAGTAAGCAAGCAAACAAAAAAACTGAGAAAGAATGAGGTACCGCCTTCAGCATAGACAGAGCTAGTAAAGGTAATTCTAATGAGTATTTCTTTGTTCTATTAACTAAGAAACAAACATAAAACCAAATCTAGATGAGGATGATGAAGATTAAAGCAATCAGGAAGCAAGAAAAGGTCCAAATTCTTCAACTTCCCTAAAGAAGTCAGATCTGCCTGGAAAACATCCATTTCTTTTGTTAGTAGATGGGCTCGACAGCTCATTTCTGTAACTCTCATAAAGCAGAGACTGGAGCAAAAAGAATGCCACAAGTTCAAAGCCAGCCTGTACTATGTAGTGAGGTCCTGTATATTACATTGTCTCAAAAATAAAGTAAAACCTAACTACAGAGAACTAAGGTTTTAATCAAAGTCTTTCAGTCTTTCAGAAAGCTAACTAGATCAGCAACAGCAACAACTGCAAAAAAACAGGTCAAGAGCAGAAACCGAGTGAACTAATTGTTCCATATGAGTGTCTCTATAAAAAAAGGACAAAAGATATTTTCTTTATTAACGATTCCTATTATCTTTGCTCTAAACCCAAAGTTCAGTGACATCTCATTAATCTCCATAGCCTTTAGTATATTAAATCCTTTTAAATGGATTATAATGAAAACTGCAAACTTTTCCCAGTTTTTTTACAATATTTATTAAACTCTAAGCTTTTTTGTGATTTTAAATAATAAAAACTTATAGACACGAAGCAGAAACCTTGATATTTACTTAAATAAAAAGACAGACAATAATATAACAAACTCCTCTTCTACTTTACTTTCTTATCTCTTTGGTCTTTGTTTTACAATTGTAATTTATATATGAAGCTTAAAGCTAAAAGTTAAAGAAAAAGATTTGTTTTATTTAGTGTGGTTTTAAAAAACAAGTTAGTTAGCCAGACGTGATAATGTACACCTTTAATGCCAGCACTCAGAGGTAGAGGCCTGCGGTTCTCTGTGAGTCTGAGACCAGCCTGCTCTACAGAGCAAGTTCCAGGTTAGCCAAGGATACACATAGATTCTTTCTTGAAAGAAAGAAAGAAAGAAAGAAAGAAAGAAAGAAAGAAAGATGAAAGAAAGAGGGAGGGGAGGCAAGGAGGGAGGGAGAGAGGGAAGAGGAAAGAAAAAAGGAAGGATGGAAGGAAGAGAGGGAGGGAGGATGAAAGGTTGGGAGAGAAGAAGGAAGGAAAAAGTATGCTACTAACAATGAAGTCTAGCCAGGCAAGATGGCTCAAGCCTGTACTACTAGCACTCAAGTGGCTAAGACAGGAAGGAAGACCAAATAGTGAGTTTCAG
The DNA here is from genome assembly GCA_019843965.1 of Rhynchomys soricoides. NCBI lineage: Eukaryota > Metazoa > Chordata > Mammalia > Rodentia > Muridae > Rhynchomys > Rhynchomys soricoides. Next base: position 2,825,327 of record JADRCH010007527.1, read on the forward strand.
GAAAACCTTGATTATATTATGAGGATACCCACTATCTTAGGTTTTATTGCTGTGAAGAAACACCATAACCACAGCAACTCTTATAAAGGATAACATTTAATTGGGGCTGGCTTATAGGTTCAGAGGTTTAGTACATTGTCTTCATAGCAGGAAGCATGGTGGCACATAGGTAGACATGGCGCTGGAGAGTAGCTGAGAGTTCTACATCCTCTGGCAGCAGGAAGAGAGAGACACTAGGCCTGGCTTAACCATCTGAGACTTCAAAGTGCACCCCCAGTGACACACTTCTTCCAACAAGGCTGCACCTCTTCCAACAAGGCCACACCTCTTAATTGTGCCACTGAGTATGAGCCTATGGGGACCAATTTTATTCAAACCACCACACCCCCTATCTCAAAAAAACCTTTGCCAGGCAGTGGTGGTGCACGCCTTAATCCCAGCACTCAGGAGGCAGAGGCAGGCAGATCTCTGAGTTCAAGGCCAGCCTGGTCTACAGAGTGAGTTCCAGGACAGCCAGAGCTACACAGAGAAACCCTGTCCCTGTCTCGAAAAACAACAACAACAACAACAAAAACTTTAAAAAACAACAAGGAACCCATATGACAAACAATAGACTGTGACAATTGAGTAATGAACAACTAAGAATGTCTCCTCAGTACAGACAAATAAAGATATTTGTTACTAGTGTCTTAGGGTTGCTATTGCTGTGATGAAGCATCATGACCAAAAGCAACTTAGTTCATCATCAAAATCATTAAGGGTAGGAACTCAGAGGCAGGAGCTGATGCAGAAGCCATGGAGAAGTGCTGTTTACTGACCTGCTACTCACCATTGTTTGCTCAGCCTGCTTTCTTATGAAACCCAAGATCACTAGCTTAGGGATGGCACAGCCCACAATGCGCTGGGCCCTCCCTCATCAGTCATTAACTGAGAAAATGCCCTACAGGCTTTCATATAGCCTGTTATTATGGAGGCATTTTCTCAACTGAGGTTCCTTCTCAGATGATTCTAGCTTGTGTAAAGTTGATATAAAACTAGTGAGCACAACTAGTGAATATTTAATCAATTTTATACTACCTATTACAATGACATTTTTAACACGTGAAAGAGGAAAATGGCACATTCTAGATTGTCTACTTTAAAAAAAAAAAGCATGTGCCCATTTCACTTACAGGCAATTTGATACGTGGCTCATTGTAGTACATGGATTTGTTCACCCCTCAATCCTCATAACAGGTCCTCCTATAATCTTTAGACTACTGATAAATACTATCTTTCAAGTTCTTCCTTCCCTCTTGTCTTCTTTAAATGCAACAATTTCAGTAGCCCATTCATTCAGCTCTGTACTCCCTCTTGTAAGCATCCTATCATTTCAAAAGTCCATTTCCTTCTCAAGTTACCTACTTCTAGAAGCAGAACAAAGCCTGGTTTCTCTTCTTAATAGATACATGATCATAGTCTTCTTCCATGGCCCATTTATTAGTGGTTTCTTAAGTGTAAAATGGGGACAAAACCAGAACTGCTGTGGAGATTGAAACATCTACAGAGTGTCTAGTATATGACAGTGCTTAATATGTGGTGTGTATTACAGGGTTGTTTTTTTTTTAACATTTTCAAGTGTGTGTGTGCCTGTGTGTGTGTGTGTGTGTGTGTCTGTGTGTCTGTGTGTGTCTGTGTGTGTGTCTGTGTACCTGAATGCAGGTGCCCACAGAGGCTAGAAGAATCAAATCCCCCTGGAGCTAGAGTCACAGGCTTGTAAGACACCTGATGTGATTACTGGGAACCAAACTCAGGTCCTCAGGAAGAGCGGAGGGGTAGGAGGAATCAATAATAAATATGAATAAAAAGAAAACCACTAAAGGTATCTGTGTAGGGTAAAGGTTAAAAAATGGTGCATCTTACAAATATGAGTACTTTTAAGTCATTATAAGCAGGGCTTGGTAGTGATTGTTAAGACTTTTTCATATATATGTCAATGTGTACACATAACAAAAGAACAGAAGTTATCAAAAAAAGTGCACAAGCTATATATTTTCACTTGGGCAACATTTCAACCATTAAACTAAAAAGAATAGATGTTAGAGAGTGAGATAGCATAGGATGTAAAACCACTTGCCTCTAAACCCCAGAAACTATGTGGTGGAAAGAGAGAACCCACTCCTGAAGATTGCCCTCTGACCTCTATATGCACACTATAATGTACCACACTGCAAGCAAGCAAGCAAAGTCTCCTGTAAGACAGTTATAAGCCTTAGGTACTGAAGTCTAAAGAAGAACATACCAATTGGTTATTCAATATTAAATGGTCAGCACTGAAAACATACAATACATACAATAAACATTACACAGACTGAGGTTGTATTTATGTATTTAGGAATACACACACACACAAAACTAAGGAAAAAAAAGACAAGTTGAAATGAAACAAAGAGGCATATGGGAGGGTTGGAAGGGAGGAAAGGGAAGGTGGGAAATGATGTAATTATATTATTTCAAAATTTGCTTATTTAATTGTTTTTATCCATTTTACATCCCACTCACTGCTTCCTCCCAGTCATCCCCTCCCACAATCCTTCTCCCCCATTTCCCCTCTCCTTCTCCTCTAAGAGGGTGGGTCCCCCATGAGTATCCCCCCCCACACTCTGGCACATCAAGTCTCTGTGGGGCTAGGTGCATCCTTTTCCACTGGAGTCAGACAAGGTAGCTCAGCTGGAAGAACATATCCCACAGACAGGCAACAGCTACTGGGGTTCAGTTGTTCCAGACCCACATGAAGACCAAGCTGAACATCTGTTACATATGTGTAGCGGAGGCAGGCCTAGGACCTCCATTCTCCTGCCACTTCTCCGCCAACCTTCATCAGACCTGAAGATCCTGAACCATACAGGTAAGCTTCCCTTCCCCCATGCACCTTCCTGCTTGTTGAGTCCTCTGGGGCATGTCAAGCTGCCCAGAATAGTCTGCTATCCCAGGAGGACCTCCATTCTCCTGCCAGCTATTTGCCCACCTTCATAAAAAAAAGTCAAAAAAACAAAACAAAACAAAAAAACCACCCAAGTATAAAGTCTTTGGATCTCACTAAAATGTTGATATGGAAATATATTGGCACAATTATCATTATTTTTTATATAATGAACACATAAGGAGGATCACATATATTTTACCTATAACATGAACTCCATAGCAATCTGTTCATTTGATTCTAAAGCATAAATCCCATGAGGCACACTGGATTCCCTATTTTTACATATTAGAGCATAGATTTGAAGGTCTGATTTTAGTTGGGAAAAGGATATACTCTAACAAGTCAAACGACTAAACAGCTGCTGATGCTAAAATGAGTTTCATATTATTCTAAGTTAGGGCCTAATTTATGCTTTAAATTTTCCATCCTGTGATAATCTTTTTAGATGCATTAAAAGGGAAAAGCAGCAACACTTTGAATGCTGATCTGAGCCTCTCATTTAGTGAAGAGCAGGAAGGATAAATTTTAGATACAAGCTTAGGCTGACTGGCTTGAACCTGGAACTCCTTACCCTCCTGCCTCCATCTCCCAAGTACTGGGATCACAGGTGTGTGCCACCATGCTGTTTCATGCTGTACTGTGGATAAACCTAGGTTTTCCTATAATGCCAGGTAAGCACTTTACCAAATGAGCTACACCTCCAGCTGGAATATTTTGTTTTTATCTTTCCATTTACTTGTTTGATAGAATATTGTCTTAATATATACTTGGTTTGGCTAATACATAGTACCAGCAAAATGGGACTGAAGGAAAATGGATGGGAGTGGGCATCCTTTGGTTTTGGGAAACCCATTTTGAATGTGAAATCTGATCTCTACTGACTATTATGTACAGCACTTTGAATTACAAGGATGAATATACCATAGTTTTCTTGCCCTTCTAGCCTATATGAACATAGTTACTTTAAAAACTAGCTCTTGAGGTTTCTTCAAATGAAATCACACCTTGCGAGGTATGATGATGCATACTTTATAAGCTCAACCCTTGGAAGGTAGAGGCAGGAGGATGAGGAGCTCCAGGTCATCCTTAGCTATACAAAAAGTTTGATGACAGCCTAGACTACATGAGACCATCTCTCAAACCACTTCTCCCCCCCAAAAGCAAACAAACAAATGGCTAAATTAAGGTTAATAAATGACAAAGACTAGCAGAAAATATTTATATATATACATATCATAAGCAAATAATATGTGTGTGTGTGTGTGTATTGTAGACATGTCTGGATCTTAGAAATCCTTATGGTTTAAAACCTACCACTAGGACTACTTACAGATGTAGCTTACTTTATGGAGTATTTGTGTCATATTCATAAGAGTCCAGGTTCAATCCCCAACACTGCATAACCAGGCTATGGTGGCACATAATGGTAATCCCAGCACTCTAGTGTTAGAGGCAAGAGGTTATAAGTTCAATGCCATCCATTCCTACTACACAGTAAGTTTTGAGGCCAGCCTGGGATTTTTGAGGCCCTGTCTCATAATAATAAAAAAAAAAAATAAAACCCACAATTAAACATTGATGCTTCTATTTGCAATGCTGTACAAGACAGAGTCATCACAGAAAGGGAAGCATTATGTTCACAAAAGAGTCAACTTTAACTTGGAAACGAATGCCCTATATTTTACAAGTAATACCCAGCCAGGAAATTTTTTAAGCTTTGGAAATTTATTATTACTCAAGGAAACTCATTAAAAGAAGTGCATTTCATTAGGACCTTTCCATTTGTTTAATTTCAAACCACAGCAATACTTCTTAACGAGGTACCCAGTGTACTAAATTTATTTTGATTACATGGATTTTGAATTCTTAATCATCCTTAATCCAGAGCCAGTAGCATTCAAGCAATTTTTGAGATTTAGTTACTGACAAAGATCTGCAGATATTTTCAACATAAAAGTAATCCAAATATCCAAATTCAAGAGTTAAGAAGTCATTGTATTAAACTAGATCCATGATGTAAAATGAAAAACCATATGGTAATGGATTCTAAAATTAAAAGGTAGCAACTATTTATAAGGAAAAACTCTCATTATTTACATATATATTAATTACTATTGATGGATAATATCTTGAGTCCAATAGTTGAACTCATTTCAGATCCAACTATATCACTAAAAAGGAAAAATCACAAAATATTAAAGCCTTGATCTTAAAGTTAATACAAAATAACATGAGGCTAAATAAGAATACCTTGACTAGATACATTCTAATAGAAATGGAGTCTCTGAGCAAGATGCATTCACCAAGTAACAGCTATGAAACCTCAAGTGACTATGAATAATTTATAGTTGCTGTAGTCAAAAATCTATATGATTGACTTTGAGAGTGATCAACTATAGCCAATACTCATAATCATACATTATTATCCCAATCCCTGATACATCTACCCATTTGCTACCTTTCAGAACCTAGATGGGAATCCATCAAGTAATCAACTAGGTCTGCGTGAAAATCACACAACAAAACTCCTCGCTCATGTGTAACTGAATACAAATTTAATACGGCACTGTCTTGCTTGCTCCTTCCACCCAACCTCTTTCATCCCACTGTACAACTTTCACATATACATCATACATAGATTGACTTAAGATAGTATGCACCTAAAAATAAAGATGTAATGGTCACTTACCATGATCATGTTTATCCCCAAAGCTGCCTTTTCTCGTATTTACATATCAATTCTATTTCATTAAGCAACACTACCAGAACCAGACAACTTTAATTATATGCCCACATATAAAGAGCATTGCTTTAGTTTCAAACATCTGAAATACATACATATTTTTCCTTGTAAAAATCATGTACTTGCCTTGTGTCTGCATTTAAGTACAACTCCATAGGCTCCTATAATTAAAAAGAAATAAGCAATCAGAGACATGCATATGAAGTATAGTTCTATATTTATATTGCTTATGAGGATATGTTAGAATAACAACATCTATAACAATATCCCAGAGTGATAGCATCATGAGCCACATACAAATAGAGATGGGGTCTCATATGCTTTTGTATAAACCCAGAGTATAGACAAATCATTGCTTCAGATAAGTATTCTGAAATGTTTTTTTTCTTAAAAGAAAAAAAAAAACTACACACATGTGTTATTTTAAGCAAGACAGGATCAAACAAACACACACACCATAAGGCTGTGAGGCTATGTGAACTGGGCATAGTGGTACACACTGCAATTGTAGCACTTACCAGGCTGAGACAAAAGTCTCACTGGCCATCAGTGTGAGGCCCAGTCTGGACTATATAGTGAGTGCCAAGCCAAACAGGGGTATACAGCAAGACATCTCAAAAAATGTATGTTTTGAAGCAAATAAAAATCAATTTGCTAGGTTCTAGGGACCTTAAAACTTAAAAGCTAATAATTTTCCAAGAGTAAGGTCAAACACAGAGCCTACCCAAATAAGCTCTATATCCCAGGGAGCCAAGTATGGCCTTTTCTAGAATACTGTAATATACTAACAGGCAAAGTATTATAGGTTGGAGCTAGGGGTGAAGTTCAGTGGTAGAGTGCTTTTCTTCCATGCATGGGTCCTTGGTTCTATGTCCAGTATCATTCATATTCATATTCATTCTCTCTCTCTCTCTCTCTCTCTCTCTCTCTCTCTCTCTCGCACACACACACACACACACACACACACACACACACCACATCAAAACTACCAGCCTCAGTAATCCCATTAAACAGTACAAGTTGCTATCTTTCTCACCATAAAAGTTCAGCTTACGGGCATAGGCCCCAAGCACTCCCACTATCTGTTTTATTCTGACAAGATCTCTTCCTATCTCTTGAATTACTCATCCTGTTATGTAGGTGGTAAGCTCACCTGGCTAGAGGAAGAACAAAGAAACAGTACCTTGTCTGGAAAGGACCCAGGAAACTGAGGTAAAAGTTGCAATGTGAAACATCTAATTAAAAGAATCAAGACCTAACATATATGCAATGATGGATCTCTGAAAAACACTACAAACATTGTTCGTAGCAGACAGGCACATCCCACATGCCACTATAAGAAGAAGGTGGAATTGAGTGACATGAAACTGGGAGGACACCTTAAAGCTGCTCCTTCATTTTGATGGGGAGGCATGAGTCTTATAATCAGAGCTAAGATGAAACCAGCGATTAGAACCATTCAAACTAACTCTCAACCACCAGGAAACAATCCACAGCAACTTTTCTAGGAGGTAAAAAATGCATCACATAGGCTACAGGAATGCATGCTTGACAGATACACTGCCTAAACTCAAAACCAACTGAGTTAGTTTACAAAGAAAAAGAAAAACTTCAATGTTTGGCTGTAATTTAAATCAACAGATTCTAATTTATAAATAATAGGCTTGCTAATTTTGGTGGACCTGAGCCAATACCTAAGATTATCATTAACACATGCTTTAACAAAAAAAAAACCAAGGTTATAATCTAGACAGTCAGACCCAAACTTTGGAACATTCCAGCTTTGTTACACTCTACCTACCCTCTTCCCTTTATTGCATGGGTTTTTAACTGCAGTAGCATTGAAAACTAAATTCTGAAAAAACAGTGTTTAAAAATTAATTTTTTACAGCCAGGTGGTGGTGCATGCCTTAAATCCCAGCACTCAGGAGGCTGAGTCAGGCGGATCTCTGTGACTCTGAGGCCAGTCTGGTCTACTTAGCAAATTCCAGTATAGCCAGAGCTACACAGAGAAACCCTGTCTCAAAAAACTAAGTAAAAACATTTTGTTTTGCTTTTTTAATATATAGGGAAGTGTAGGCATGCCACTATGTGTGTGAAGATTAGAAAATAAATTTGTGGAGTCTGTCTTTTCCTTCCACCTTGTGGGTCCTGGGATAGAACTCAGGTTCTCAGGATTGGTGGCAAGCACCTTACTAGCTAAACCATCTTGCTGGCCAAGAAAGGCAAATTTTATAAAACAGGTCAGAGACTGAAAAAAATTGTTGTTGTGTAATATCAATGATGAGATGAAAAGGAGTTAACTAGTGAAGGCAAGAGGACCATTTTTTGGTGTGGTTTGACCTTCAGACCTTGAAACAAGCACCTAATTAATAATCAGGATCTCATTGTTTCTATTTATTTAGAAGAATTTGTCAACCTAATATTAAAATCTTGAAGAGCTCTGTAAAACATTTTAAATTTTTGAAATTCAAATTTTATTTTAAAAACTTAAAATCCAAATTTCTGTAACATCTGTTTTTTATAAATGCTAAGAAAGCACATTTTCCCTGATAATTCAATTAAAATTTTTACAAATTTCTGTAAATTTATCTCTAAGAACCAAATGACTAAGCAAGAAAACCACAGTAATTTCTTTTTCCAGAAGTCACTTTTTGAAAAATGAATTATACTTTATCTAATCAATAGTAATTTTGGTCATAAAGGCATCATGTAATACACTACAGGGAAACAAAAATAAATGGCATTAAAAGCATCCCCTGCATATTAATTTAAGATGTTAAAAATATAACCAAACTGTGTACTTGAAAACTTGTAAACTATGGCCTGTCATTCTCAAAGAAAAGAAAGTTATTTATCCATTTGTTTACCACATAGTAATTAAAGTTAGAATATACAAATGAATATTCAGGTATTTATAAATAAGCTCAGATGATACAAAATGTAACAATAACAAAAATATATAGACTAAGGAAACCATTCTAGTGAAAAGAATGAAATCAGGCCAGTTTTAAAATATCCCTGAATGCCAGGTATAGTGGCTCACGCTTTTAATCCCAGTACTTCAGAGGCAGAGGCAGGTGGATCTCTGAGTTCAAGGCCAGCCTGGTCTATAGAACAAGTTCCCAGAAAGCAAAGGCTACACAGAGATCCTTGGTCTCAAAAATATCTATTAAACTTTAAAGGGTTTTTAAAGTGTTTTTCACTTGGAGAATAAGACCCACATAGTTGAAGAACAGGTTTTTTTTTAAACTACTGTTCATTTAGGTACATATCTGAATTGATATGCTAAGTTAAGAGGATCTGAAGAAAGTTTTTGGTGTTGTATAAAATGATACAGTACTTGAAACTTCAAACCTGAAATGTTAACTTACCTTCACCGACAACCCCAAGGATCTCAAATTTATTCATCACATTACCAATGTTAGGTGTCTTCATGAAGACAAACTCCTCTTTTGATGCGAGCCACAGAACATGGCACCAAAAAAGGAACTTCTAAACGAATTATTCAGTAAGCAGGAAAAAAAGTCCCAACGAAGAAATTTTCAATGGATGGCAAGGAACTTTCATACATTTGTTCAACTGTGAAGTATTAAATGAGTCCCTGGAAGAGCAAACACAATGAAGCACCATTAGTGTTATGTTACAATACTCAACAAATCCTATCCTTCTTAAGATGTGTTTGGATCTGCATTAATGTTTCATATGCTGTAAACAAAAGTAGGAAGAAAGAACCTCAAATGAAATGAACCTCTTAGTTTAAAATTAATACCAGGACCACAATTAAGGAAGGACCAGTTAACTTTGAAAATAGTAATTTACCTAGTATCCTCATTCTAAAAATAAGAACAAACCTTGTACTCAACCATATTTAGATCTTAGACGTTTTTCTTTAATAGTGATAGAACCTTTTGATTAAAAGATAGAGTCTCACTATATAGCCCTGGCTGAAACTCATAGGTCCACATGCCTCTGACTCCAGTGTGCTGAAGTGCTGAGGCTAACGGTGTGCCATTACACCTAGATGACAAGAAACTTCTTTATCGATATTTTGAACCAAACAGGTAAGTATACAACTAGATAATGAAACCTCTACCACTTCCCCTTCCCAGTTTTCTCTCTTTCCTTTTTAATAACCCAGAGTTCAACTAGTGTAGCCGCTATGTGCATGGGTGTAGGGTGCCATCCACTGGAGCACAGAAAACCTACCCTGGGCCACATCCCTGAAGAAAACTGATGGTGTCTATGAACTGCCAATGGTTCCTCTGCTAGGGGTGGGGCCTAATAAGCCCTACCTTCTCCAGGCAAGAATGAGACCTTCATTTCTTAGTCCCACAAAAGGGAAACGCAATATGAAAGGGCAAGAAAAAGATGTAAATATTTACATCCTCACATATATACATATTCCCTAGATCTGTGCTGTAAGAGAGCATGCAAGTAATGGCACGCCAACATCTCTGAGCACACTGCATACTTAGTGAAAAGATTCCCAGTTCTTTAAAGAAGTGACTAATTTAAGATTAGGGCAGAAAAAGTGCAGAACCAGAAAGTAAGGAAATGCTTGAAGAACAACCAGGGCATGTCAAATGGACTTAGGAGCTAAGCTCAACTAACACATTCTGGCAACGGTTAAAAAAAGAAAAATTATAATTTGTAGAATGAAACAAAAACATGTCTATAAATAAATATAGGCAAAGCTTTTTTACGAAGTTCTATTAACAAATAATAAAGGTAGTGATGGAATCACAAAATCTCCATATAGCAATCACTCTAGAAATAATTACTTTAGCAAGTGTCGTCAATATGTGCTAAAATTTATAGCTGAAAGTTACAGGAAACACTATTTTGTCTCAAACTATTTACCCACAAGGCACCTATTAATTACAAAAGGACAAAGCATAATTTTAGAGTGAAGAATTCTGCCCAAAACAACCATAATTAAGTGATCAAAGTTAACATGGTCAGTAATGGAAGAAACCAACATTACATGTTTCCTGATAGAATACACTCCATCACTACCTCTGTGGCAATTATACTAGAAATGTAAAGCCTAAATCTAGCCAGGTATGGTGGCATATGACTATAATTTTAGCCCTTGGGATATTGAAGCAGGAGGATCAGAAATTCATACCTAGCCTTGGTCAGATTATGACTTCAAGGGCAAAGAAAATAAAAATGTAAATACTTACAGATTAGACTGTACTGATTTTGATAATACTGAGGTTATAGAAAACGATGCTCTAGGTTTTAATGTTTGTTCTAGTTCTTTTATTTAAAAAAACTTGCCCTACTTCTACAAACAATAACAGATTTAAAAACAATGTTTTAAAAGGAAGAAATAAATTTAAACAAAGAAAATTGTTTGTTGCCTGTGGAATCTCAAAAAATTTTTAAAAAGAGACCCCATATGATATGTAGACAGGAAATGTTCTTTCAAACATGATGGTGAAAATGTAAACTAGTATAAAGACTTCCAAACAATTAGAATATGCATAATTGAATGATATTTAAATGTTCTTATCTTGATAAAGATTTGCAACCATACAGAACCTGCAACAGCCAGGCATAGTGAACTCCCCTTTAATCCCAGCATGCTCCAGGAACCAGAGGTAGGAGAATCTCTGTGTGCTCAAGGCCAACCAGGTAATAATGTGAATTATCAGATACATCTTTATTTGGTTTTAATTACATATATTAGGGCTAAAGAGATGGCTCAGTAGTTCAGAGAACTTTGTTCTTGTTAAGGATCCATGTTTGGTTCCTAGCACCTACATAAGCTTGCTCACAAATCCTTACAACTTCAGCTCCAAGGGATCCACGGCCACTTCTGGCCTCCTGAGGGTACTGCACTCATGTGCACAAACAAAAACTAATCTTTAAAAATACATATCAAAAATGTAACAATAAACTCTACCTATTAATATTTATTTTTAACATTAGTATAACATCTTGCTAGGTTCTAAGTTTCCCAGAAAAGTATGGGGTAAATGCACACATAAATTGATAAAATGCAGAGGATTCCAAAGTGAGATACAAAGCAGAAACTACAGATATTATCAGTAAACTCAAAGGAAGCCAGAAATGGTGATGCACACCTGTAATCTCAGCATTCAGAAAGGAGGTAGAGGCAGGAGGCCAGCCTGGACAACAGTGACACGCTGTGCAAAACTAGATAGATAGATAGATAGATAGATAGATAGACAGACAGACAGACAGGGGCTGAGAATGGTTCATATAGTATAAAGAACCTTTAACATTGCAACCTGAAGTCAATCCCTGGTATCACATAATGAAAGGAGAGAACCAACTACCAAAGGACATCCTCTGAGCACACATATAATTCATAACAAAACTAACAAAGAAAAAATATAATGTAAATTAAAGAAATGGGGAGATAAGAAGGAAAGGGGAGAGGAAGGAAGGGAGAGGAAGGAAGTTAGTTTGCACTGCCCCAGTTTACATTCCCATCATCATGTGTAAGGAGCAAGTCCTTTCCCTACACGGGACACCAATTTTTCAAAAGTGTCAGGTTCCATGGGCGGCAAAGGCAATTTCTTTCCTTATATTTCTTTCCTTCCTTTTAAAGCAGTCATTGTATGCAGAAGTGTGATTGGGAAGGAATGGGGATGGGAAGGGAGGAAGGAAGGGAAAAGAAAACTGACAGGAGAGTAACTGGTGAACTGTTAGAAGTTTAAGTGTCTAAGAAGGTAGCTGAACACGGCTTTCATATATAAATATCAATTACATTTGTAAACGTCGGTTAAAAAACCAAGCTTGTTCTATAGTAGACCACATTTACAAGAACCAAAACAAGAATTTAGGATTTAACCTGACAAAAGATAACTACGGTCTCTCGTGCAAATATATAAAACTACATTTAAAGGCATTAAAGAAAACCTAAGTGAATGAAAAATATTCAAGTTTTAAGGCAAAGACAATTCAATGCTATAAAAATTCACTTCATGTTAATCAATACAGTCAATGCAATTCTAATCAAGCCTGCCATATGGTTTCTGAGGAATTAAAGCAAGCTGCTTTCAAAATTCTGCATGGAAGAGTAGAGTTGCAAGTAGAAGTAATACTCCTTTATAAGGAGAAAAAAAAGAAAAAAAAAAAAAAAAGAATGGAAGGCAGGCCAGGGAGGGGGTTTACTGAATACTCCACAGAATATACTGAGAGTTCTAACAGATCTATACCACCAGAGGCAAATTAAGACAGTGGAGCAGATGTGAACACAAAAAATAAGTAACGTCAATAACAATATCCCTCCAACTTCTTACAATCCTGATAGGACTCGGAGAAATGTTACAGTAAGTGGGGTCATGCTACTTCTCACTGCAAACTCTAGAATGGCTTCCCACATCATCAAAGGTAGAAGCTGAAGTCCACTGTAAGCCACACGCCTTGATTCCATCCTCTGAGAGCATCTGCTAGCTCCCAATGTGGCTACCCTGGCTCCAATCACACTGAACACCTTTCATTATACTTTCTTCAGAAAACTAAAACAGTTTCTTCCATGTACACACAATTCTCTAGTGCAGTGAGTGCCTCTCAACCCTCCTAATGCTGCGACCCTTTAATGCAGCTCCTCATGTTGTAGTGACCCCAACCATACACTTTTGTTGCTACTTCATAACTGTAATTTTGCTACTGTTATGAATTGTAATGTAAATATTTTTAGAGATAGGTTTGTCAAAGGGGTCCTGACCCACAGATTGAAAACTGCTATTTTAAGGGGTTACTATAATAGTAAAAATTATATTACAATCCTTTGTTGCTGTTGTTTTTGAGATGGGGGGTGTGACAAAATCTAAAGCCTAGGCTGGAGTCAAACTCATGGCAACCTTCCTTCCTCGGTCTCTCAAGTGCTGGGATCACAGGCATATGTTCAGATATCTGTCTTCCAATGTTACAGTTTGGGAAAAAGACAAATATTCTATTATTTATTTAAAAATTCATTTCGAGATTGTCTCCCATGTTTCAGTGAAAGGGTAAATAAGACCCACAAGGATTAGTGAGATGGATCAACTGGCAAGTACTTGCCACACAAACTTGACAACCTAAGCTCAGATCCCTGGAACCCAGTGAAGGAAAGACTAGACCTCTGACCTCTACTCTCACGTTCCCATGGTAAACAGACACATATATACATCATACATACAAACATAATAACTAACTGATTGGTTAAAAAGACACACAAGGCTGTAGTGAATTAAATAATCCAGGCTCTCACTCCCATAGAGCTTCTCACTGTGCAGAGGGAGGAAAAAATTTTTTTTGGATTGGATATTTACTTTATTTACATTTCAAATGTTTTCCCGTTTCCAGGTCTCCCCTTCGGAACTCCCCTATTCCATCCCCCCTCCCCCTGCCTCTATGAGGGTGCTTACCCACCCACCCACCCACTCCAGTCTTCCCTCCCTAGCATTCCCTTATACTGGGGCATCTAACACCCTCAGGCCCAAGGGCCTCTGGGATGAAAAATTTTGACGTTTGAGACTGCAGTGATAAGAAGCCAGCTGCATGAAGATGCATGTTCAGTTAAAAGATGCTCAGAATATCTCAGAGAACTAATCTTCATTTTCTACGTCTGGTTTGAAAGATCCGAGAAACATCTAAACATCTTTTCTTCTGAAAATTACAGTATAATTTATTTCAAAGGAACTGAGGTAACAAGTAAATAGTCTCTCCACTAAGATGACCCAGCACCAAAAACAGGTCCACAGCAATTGATACAGGAAAGATCTCTTACTATCTAGTCTCTGTGGCAAGCCAAACAAGGTAAACTGAGAATCCCCATTTAAATATGCCAGTACAAACATAACATAAGTGTCAAAAATCTGTGTTTTAACTACCAGTATTCATACTGAGGCAAAAAAAAAAAAAAAACTGTGCCAAATTTAGCTGAATAACACTGATTAATCTTAAAAGAGAAAAAATGGTATGAAGACGAAGACATGTTAGCTTCTGTTAATGGCAAATTATATAACCTGGATGGAACATGTCTTTGAGGACAAATACAAATGCTGGGGAAAATACTTTTTTAAAAAGGACTTGAAAGCTATGATAGTTAATATTATAAAGAAGTATCTGGTTCAAATCAAGGCAAAAGAATAGAACCTGGAGAGGTAGCCCAAACCACTTTAAACTGTTTTGATCCCTTTTGAAAGTTGAAGAAATGGGGGGGGGGGAATGAAAGAAAAACAGGTTGCTTATAAAATCCTTACTGATATAGGGGCACGAATATCAAAGTCAAGGGTGTTTCAAAAGGACAAAGCTTGGTTATCACCAGTCATTTGAAACTGAAGCCCGAAAGAGCTAGCTACCATCTCTGACAAAGGAAAGCAGAAATATGTCAGCTCTAGGACAGAGCAGAACTGTGGCCGTATGTCATCCCAGTGATCCAGATAAAACCTCTAAATGTACTTTGGACTAAGATGGTTCCATATTAAGATTGGGAGTGTCACTATTCATCTTAGGAAAAGTCAAAGGTTTTTTTTCCCCCTGGGGAAAGACAACATTAATCTAGACCTCATATTAGTGTCACAAATCATTTCTCATTTACAGTGGACAGACTGGAATAAACGACAGGCAG
Source organism: Rhynchomys soricoides (assembly GCA_019843965.1). NCBI lineage: Eukaryota > Metazoa > Chordata > Mammalia > Rodentia > Muridae > Rhynchomys > Rhynchomys soricoides. Next base: position 2,840,630 of record JADRCH010007527.1, read on the forward strand.
AAATACAAGGTGAGATCCCACAAGCAAGGGGTCTGAAAGAGATAATCAGGAAAGCCCAGGAAATCACTGCAGGATTAAAGAAGGAAAAAAAACAAAAAACAAACAAACAAACAAACAAAAACCCAGAGCAAGTGTTTTGATGACTGGATGATCCAAAGGGTTAGAGACAAAACTCAGTGAGTTAAAATACTAAAACAAGAGAATAACGCAAAAAGAACTCAATGAAAAAGGAAACACCAGATGACCTACACAATACTTTTTATCTAATTCTCTAGCACATACACACTTATAACGGATGGCATGCTAGGCCATAATGTAATTCAAACCAAATTACGAGGGCTGAAATCAGAGCACATTCTCTCTCCTACCTAAAACATGGGGAAAGTTAAACACAAAAGAAATGATTGGAAAATATTAATATGTTTGAAAGTTAATAATCCTCAAAACATCCCATTAGTGAGTCAAACAAGAAGGCCTAACATTTAAAAATTACAATACCACAAATTTATGGCAAGAAACTAAATCAATACTTAGAAAAGGAAACTGCCAGGAGCCACAGAATGATATGCCTTAGCAGGTAAAGGCACCAAGCTTTACAACCTGAGTTCAATCCCCAGGACCCACATCATGAAAGGAGAGAACCACTTTTGCAGATTGCCTTGACCCCTGACCTCCACGTAGGTGAGATACATCTATACAAAACAAGTGTTTGTTTTTAAAAAAGAATGAAAAGTAAGAATCTGATATACATACATCAAGAAATGCAAAAACTTAGCCAGGCAGTGGTGGTGCACGCCTTTAATCCCAGCACTCAGGAGGCAGAGGCAGGTGGATTTCTGAGTTCGAGGCCAGCCTGGTCTACAGAGTGAGTTCCAGGACAACCAGGGCTACACAGAGAAACCCTGTCTCGAAAACAAACAAACAAACAAACAAAAAAACCCCAAAAACCAAAAACATTTTAAAAAATGATCTAAGCATTAATCTCAAGGTTAAAATGAATACATATGATATAGAAAAATCATTCATGCCAGAAGTTCCAAAATAGAACCACATTTTTAAAAAAAGGTTAAAAAAGGGCAAAGTTGGACCTTAGAAATCAAAGTTACAATTTACATTTTTTGGGGGGTGTTTTTTGTTTTTATTTGTTTGTTTGTTTTAATCTAGATATGGTAGACTATGAACACACCTGTAACCCTAGCATTTGGAAAGGTGAGGCAGGGAAATTGAGTCTGAGGCTAATCTGAGATTATAGAGAGAAAACCTATTTACAAAAAGAAAAAAAATTACAAGAAGCAGAGTGTCAGCCTCATAATGTCCTGAATAGAAAACTCAACCATGCCAGGGCACATCTATGCCCCCACAGAACTGTGAGCTAATACATATGGGTGATCTTTTTTTAGAGGAACACTAGTGGCAACTTGTTATATAACAGAAAACAACATCGTTTGTTCTTTTATGCACAATGTTAGAAAAACTAAGCCACAAACCATAACATGTAGGCATATATGTGATTATATGTTTGTTACAAAAATCAGGATATTAATTACCTCTAGGGAGCAGTAAAATGAAGAAGAGACACATACCAAGATGGTCTTTCGGAGATGTCATTTCTGTTTAATTACTGGCTTAATTAACAATTTACTTATAATTATTCCCTACTGTACATTTGTGTTTTAGGAATTTCTATGCTGCTATATTCAATCATAAAAACATGTTCTTAAGAATTCACAATGACCCTAAGACACCATATATATTTAGTTTCTTAGTCATTTATTTGTTGGCAAACGAAAATTCTTATTGAAGATAAAGCAAGTATCCAGTATTCATAATCCTTATCAAATGCTCGTGTCTTGTTTCAGGATAACTGCTGACTATATGAGTCCCTTGTGCTCCGGTCAACAACTCCTTCCCCATTGTCCTGTAAGTAACTCCAATAAAGCTCATTGATTCAACAACAACAACAACAACAACAACAACAACAACAACAAAAAGCATTGAGCACTGCATTAATGACTGAAACAAAAATGCTATGTCCTTTCTGTCACTGGTGCTTAAACTCCACACAGTATACTATGTCTGTTGCTAGATATAATAACAAAGCCAAAATATCCTTAAGGACAGATAAACCAGAGTTTATCACACTCCTCAAATCATACCTGATGAGGAGCTAACGAAGAAACTGAGTTTGTCTTTTATAAAAAATAACTGACACCCCATCTGACCTTGTTGAGAAAGAGGAAGCTCATGTGGAGGTTTATTTCAGGAAGTACAATTAGGATCACCGGTAGAAGTAAAAAACAAAATAGAAAACAGACCTTAGCACAGTAGTGATTATGCAAGGACCACTCATATATTTATTCTGTTCACATTGGCCATACTTCTCAGATGCCTGCAACAGGCCATCTGATGGGAGAAAGGCTTTGGGAAAAGCTGGTGAATACTGGCCTGCCCCTTGCTTTCATAATGCTAAGGGGATGTGGGCAACAAACAAACATGCTAAATTTACAGTGACAATTAGTATAAAAAATGAAGTCATGGCAGATGACAGGAAAGGATCCTTTAGATAGGTGGTCTGACAGTGATCTGTCAGGGAATCCGCATTCTGTCCTGTGGAAACAAGTAAGCCATGGGCACAGGGCCATGAGAAGAACATTCAAGGCAATACAAAGAAGAACTTGATAAGCTGAGGAACAGAGAAGGCCTGTATCTCTCCAGCAGAACAAACACAGAAGAGACCAGCAGGTGGCAGGAAGGGGTGGCTGGAAACAGTTTGTCCTTGATAGAAGCCAGTCTTGTACTGAATTAGATGTCCTCTGCAGGACTTTCCAAAGACAAGACTTGAGGTTACTGGTCATCAACTTTATAAACAAATAACCAAGTGTCTCACAGTAATAAATAACACCTAGAATTAGGAGAATTTAAAAATTATTGTATTTAGTTATGCAGAGAGAGAGAGAGAGAGAGAGAGAGAGAGAGAGAGAGAGAGAGAGA
>JADRCH010007527.1:2843630-2893206 GCA_019843965.1 Rhynchomys soricoides
AGAGAGAGAGAGAGAGAGAGAGAGAGAGAGAGAGAGAGAGAGAGAGAAAGAGAGAGGCGCAGAGACAGAGACAGAGAGACACAGGTGTGGAGATCAGAGTGCAACTTACTGAATTCTGTTCTCTCCCTCCACAGTATGGGGTTCTGGGAATCAAAAAAAGTCAGGCTTTTGTGTGCCAAGTGCCTTTACCCACTGAGCTATCTCATCAGCCCTAGAATTAAACAATCTTATTTCTGCATTTGTAAGTAAGTGGGTAGCTATAAGAACTGACAGAAAGATAAGGCTTAGAGTTTATTTCATAAATTACAAGCACCCGATTTAAAAGCTGCCTGGGCCTAGAATGTTCCCTTCATTGCTCAAATTATAATCTTCATCTCAACAGATCTTTTCTTCTTTTCAAAGAGTACAAAATCAGTTGAATCATGCATTTTGTTTTTGTTCCTGGCATTGTTTTTATACATACAAATGAGGAAAACATTTTGTCACTGAAGATTGCACAGGAATAAATTTGGTACATGATTAAATTTGCAATAATAGAAGAATTCAAATGATTTGAAAGCATCTTCAAAACTGAGGGTCCATGGATAGAAGAAAACCAGTTCTGCAGAAAGCACAACCCTGTAAAACATTCCCAATTACCTTCTTGTGGGACTTTTCATAGCTAAATGGAAAAAAGACAGTACACTCTATTTTAGTCTTCTTCCTACATAGGACCATCTGACCCTCACATAATAGGGTCCTCATTCTGCTTTACTCTCTCACTAGCAGAAAGTAATTTGATTTATTAATCTAGCCTCTAAAATTCAGTTCCTATTATTAAATCAAACACCTACTTGGTAAGCATGAGTTACACATAACTTGCTAGTGTGAAAAGTTCAAACTAACAAACACGCAGCTTGCTTTGTCTTTTCCAGTCTTTCTACAAGGAAGGAAATGTACTAATCCAATACCAATCTGATTCTCATTTCCCAGCACTGCCAATCCTACAAAAACTCCAAGCCCTTCCAAAGAAGGCTTTGGGGATCAGACTGAAACAAAAGAGCTAACTTAGGGCAGGAAAAACTCAGAGACCATATTAATACTATACCAACCATTTAAGATATCTTAGAAGTGAAAATTGTTTTAGAAGGTAACTATATGAAAAATGTAAAGATCAATTTTTACCAAAGTTACCACGAGATGCTATTCTGAACCCCAAATCCTAAATAACTAAATTGAAAATAGATTTACAAAGCTGGGAACTTCCTAGATTTTGGTACACTGATATGTACCAGGAAACGTGATCCAAGCTACTCCAAGAAACAACAACAACAGCAGCAGCAGCAACAACAACAACATCCTTAAGATTAAAGATGGATGGAAGGAACGAAAGTTCAAGACTTTAAAGAATACTGAGTTTGGGGGAGGCTAGAGAGGTGGGTAAGAAGTCTTGCTGTTCTTCCAGAGACTTACAATTCCTCTAACTCCAGCTTCAGGGAATGGATGCTCCTAGCCTCCCTAGCCGTGTGTGTGTGTGTGTGTGTGTGTGTGTGTGTGTGTGTGTGTTGTATAGAGGTCAGAGGACAACCTGCTCTTTCTTTCCACCGTTTGAGTTCTGAGATCATCAGGTTTGGTGATAAGCACCTTTACTCACTGGCCCAAAACTTCATATTTTAAATGCTACAAGTTTTATCATGGGACATAAGAAGCTACTAGAGGGTCAAAAGGAATGGCAGAGACACAGGGGTGATATGAAAATGTTATTATTCATATTTTTAAAAGAAAGACAATCCAGAACACCATTTTACTCATGTTCTGTCTGAGTTTAGTTATCCATAAAAATGAAAAGGAGAAAATTAGAAATAAAAACCTGAGGAAGAAAATCTATTTATATTACAGAGAGTCAATATTCTATCTAACAAGTAAAAAGTCCCCAATCCTTCTGTTCAATTAAGAGTAGAAGCCCAATTTTTTCAATTCATATATATTTGTATCATTTCCCCTTTCCCTTTCCCCCTCCCTACAAAACCTCCCATGTAGCTTCCCTTACTCTTGCTCAAATTCACGGCTTCTTTTTTTCATTAACTGTTGTCACTCTCTCTCACACACACACACACACTCCTAAATAGTTAAGTACAACCTGCTCAGTTTGTATAATGTTACTTGTATGTATGTTTTCAGTGCTGGCCATTTGGTATTGGATAACCAATTAGTGGGCAACTAGTGTGGAGCCCATGAGAAGGCTCTTCAGGTAAAGGCACTAGTTGTTAAGTCTAATGACCTAAATTCAATTCCCATTTGAGTGTAATCTCTAGAACCCATACAGTAGAAGGATACAAACAACTACTGAAAGTTTTCCTTTGTTTTTTACATGCACATGCATGCATGCATACACACACACATATATACACACACAATAAATGTTTAAGATTAATGAAAATAATAAAAAAATATGAAGACATAGAAAGGAAAATAAAACTGACTCTTCAAGATATAAAATGTGAGCTCCACAGAAAGACCAACAGAGTCAATTAACCTGGACCCTGGGGGCTCCCAGAGACGGAACCACCAACCAAACAACATACATGAACTGGACTTAGGGCCCCTGCACCATACCATATTTAGCAGATATGTAGCTTGATCTTCATGTGGGTCCCCCAACGACTGAAATGGGGGCTGTCCCAAAAGCTGCTACCTGTCTATGGAATCCATTCCCCCAACTGGGCTGCCTTGTCTGGCCTCAGTGGAAGAGGATGGACCTAGCTCTGTAGTGACTTGAAGTGCCAGGGTGGGGAGATACCCAGGGGAGGGGGGGCCTCCACTCTCTCAGAGGAGAAGGAGGGTGGGGGTAGGGATTGTGTGATGGGGAGACCGGGAGGGGGACAGCAATTGGGATGTAAAAATAAATAAATCTGTCTTTCTGTCTGTCTGTCTATCTATCTAAAATGTTACTTGGTTATACATATATTAAAACCTGAAAATTGAGTCCAGCAAAATAGCTAAGTGGGTAAAGGTGTTTGCTGCCAAGACCTACAAACTGAGTGATTCCCAGAGATCAAATCCAACAGTTGTCCTCTAACCACCCTGTGTGCATGCATGTGCACACACACACACACACACACACACACACACACACACACACGATAGACAGACAGACAAATGTAAAAATAATCATACTGAGATATGATTTTTCAGATTGGCCACAACCAAGAGTAAATATACCATATTGAGAACCTGAGGAAATTAAGCTTGCTCACTCAATGCTAGTAGGAAATTATATTGACACAATTTTTGACAAAACCAAAATTAAAGACAAACATAGGAATAACAGTTCTAGGAGTCTGTACACAAAGACACACATATGATGCACACACAAATTAATCACCACAGTACTTTTGGCACGTCAAGAGAATGAGGTTGGGAGTACAGCTCAGTAGAAGTACTTGTTTAACATGTGTGGAGGCCGTGGGTTCCATCATCAGCACCTCTCCCCTCACGCCCCACACAAAGCAAGCAGCCTAAACACCTCATAGGAGCCTGTCTACAGTCATTCAAGTATTTTAAGTGTGAGTCAAAAGTGAAATACATATATACTCTAATAAAATATTTCATAATGTTTTATCTTATTTTTGAATAATCTTGAATTATATTTTATTCTATATTTTAGGGCCAGTAAGAAGGCTTAGTGAGTAAAGGGACCTGTCACCAAGCCTGAAAACCTGAATCTGATCCCCAAGACTCACACAGCAGAAGAAGCAACTCTTATTAGCTGTCCTCTGATCTAGACTTGCATGCTATAACATGCATGCCCCCCCACATACACAAACAGTAGATATAAAAGGCTGTATTCTAATTAAATGCCATTTGTGTTTTATACAGTTCTACTTTAGAATATATTGACATATTATGATATTAGTGTTGATTTTAAATCTCTCAAAATCTACTAACCAACAAGCAAAAAAAAAAAAAAAAACCTACACAGTGGAAGATGAAGAGGGTTAGATAGATGTCTGGTATAGCTTGCTGCTCTTGTAGAGAACATTTTAGTTTGGATCACCCACATCAGGTAGTTCACAACTGTCTGTAACTCCAGCTACAGGGGATCTGATCACTTGGCCTTGACAGGCACCTACACACACCCACAAAACAAATCTTTTAAAACAACATAGTAGAAGTTACTAGTCTTGAAGACATCACAAAATCTCAAAGTCAACAACATGGAAAACTCCAAAAGTTTCCAGGCTATACTGTTAATGCATTCACAAACTGACATTCTCATCAGATCTCCAGACTCCTGGTCCCCATAGTCCTACACTGGAAATTACATAATACACTCTCAAACCTAGAGTTCTCTCACCAAGACAAATGTCCAGGTTAATGTTTGACCTAAACTAATTTTAACCTCTTAGTTGAAATCTGAGACCCCTCTGCTAGACGATTTCCAAGGTTCCTTATTGCTTTCAAGTCCACAAATTCATTTCTAAGCACTCGGAACCTTGCAACTGAGAATGGCTGCTAAAATTCTCAATAATAGAGATCAGTTCACAGGGGATCAATATGAAATCTATAAAGTGTACCCCTTCTTTTCATTATGACTCTAAATCACTATGGAGTGATTGAGTACAATTCAGGTTTCCAAAAAATAGCAAAACCAGAACAAGTAGAACATTGCCTGCCAAACAGCTAGTGATTAAGCGCTAGCCCTGTGAGGGTCACTATGTTAAAGATGAAACCAAGTGGTAACAACTAGACAGCAGCAACTCTGTGAGACATCAAGAGGAAGCCTGGGATAGTTTCCAAATCGACTGAAAGTTATTTTTACTTAAAGATACTTGTGTCCTATATTTAAAAAAAAAGTAGAAGAAAATCAAGCAAAAGAACAATCTTACACTTTCTCCACTGTCTGTACTGCTAACTTTAGAAGAGTAAGCAGTAAAAATTCCAAACAGTTTCTTTAAGATCAATAAATGATGTAAGCAATCACATTCAAAAGATAAAACCTAAGTAAAAGAAAAGATTGGTTCTTTCCCTCAAGCAGACTACAATTTCAAGAAAAGACAAAACGGGACTAAGAGCAGTTTGAAGTTCCCATCTTACCACATACTAACTTGATGTGGAGCTGCACTGCAGTCTCTGAAAGCTTGCGTTTGTTTCCATTTGTAAACTGGAAATACCGGTGAGGACCTGTGGGGTTTCCCTGACAGTACATATCTGCAGGGCATCTCCACACCCCATTCCCCACCTCTTCCAATACCAGTTCTCTGATTCTAACACCAGCTGGTTGCCCTACGATTCAATCCCCAGTGCCCCATTTAAAACATCAGCCACAAGTCTCTAGCCCCACAGTACCTATATGACATGAGGACAAACTCAGGGGTTTCCGTACCATCTCCTCGGGTTCAAACTTTGCTCAAGAATGTGAGAAAATGCTATTTATACTCACTGCTTTATTATTAGAGATTATACTGTGATGAAACAGCCTGAAGGAAGGTCTTCACAAGGCAAAGAATGGGGGGGGGGCCTGCAGGTCTCTCAAGACTTCTCAGGGCATGCTTCCCCTTAGAACTTCTGTGTGGTCACCAAGTGAGAAACTCCCAAACATGTCACTTAAGAACTTAAGAGCATTGGCTGCTCTTGCAGAGGACCTGGGTTCAATTCCCAGCACCTACATGGTTGTTCAAAACAATCAGTAACTCCAACTCCAGGGGATCCAATTCCTGTTCCTGGCCTCTGTGAGCACTGCACACTTGTGCATAGGCATACAAGTGGGCAAAACACCTGTAGACATCAAAGTAATGCTTGTCTGTATGTTCATTGGAAACTGAGGAGAGGTTTAGTCAGTAAACTGTCTTGCAAATGTTAAATCTACATGATCTGAGAAATCTGGCAGGTTCCAATGAGAGATTCTGTCTCAATCAATAAAATGTGGATGGCACTAATGACACTTGAGGCTGTCCTTTGGCCTCTACAACACACACACACACACACACACACACACACACACACATGCACACACATTCACGGGTGTGTAGAAATGATACAGAAATGGTGAACAAAGCATTAATCATTATACTCAATTGTGAAACACTGTGTGGGTGTTAGGAATTGAAGCCAGGCCTTCTGGAAGAGTAACAAGTTTCTTAACCACTGGGCTATCAATCTCTCCAGCCCCAAAGTTTTCAATGTTGTTCAAGTTAATAACTGTGCTTTGAACACAATTTAATGAGTAACAAGTGGCAAGACTAAAATGAGATTGGCAGGGTCGTATATGTCTGCAACCCCAACATTTAGCACAAAGTTCAAGGACAGCCTGGAGCTACATCACGAGACTGACTCCTCCCCGCGTCCCCCAAAAAGGCTAATGCTATTTTATGAATTTACCATCCATTTTAATAAATTGACATAAATTACTTGTGTCATTTGGGAAACCCCTTTAAGTAAAAGCTTCTAATTAAGATGATAAATCCCACTTATTAGAGGTATTTGCTTTATTTCTGTCATTTACTGTTATACAGCTGTCATTATCCAAGTAATAATGATTATATATATATATATATATATATATATATATATATATATACACATACATACAAACCTTAGTCTTCCTTATTAGCCAATTTTTGTTCAGATACTATTATTTTAATGAATGAAAACACAGGCTGAAAGATGTAAAAATGACATGGCTTTGGTCACATAATTAGTGAAAGACGGCGTTCAGATTTATCAGTGTTCTCTGAAAAATAGGAACTGGAGTCCTGGTAGGAAGAGTTTGTGCCAACAAGAAGTGCGTGGGGACTGACTGTTCATCATCTTAATAGGACTTCAATTGTTGAGATAATGATGTCTCATCTTCGAAGGAAGACATATCTATGCCAGGAACTAAAAAGTCACTTGTGATATTTAAGATTAGGCTATGCTAACCTGACTAACTGAAACAGCAGATAATATTTACATTGAGTGTGGGTCTTTTAAAAGGACTGAATCTTGCATCAATAGATAAGTAGCAGTTATTTTGAGAAAAATGATGATCCCATGCATGATGAGACTGGCTCTGTGGTCATCAGGAAGCTATGCTATGCTTCACCTACTCTGCTGTGAAACAACCTCTCAAAAGCTGCTTCTATAAGACCTTCATATGAATTTTCTCTATTTTGGAATGAATGTATAAGATTTGTTTCAGCTTTCAGATTCTGTTAGTCCCCAAACAGGAAGGTGATGGTTGGTATTTCAAAGGGCTTTGCAATGTTTTCTGCATGGAAATAATAGCGAGGAGTGGTAGCACATGCCTTTAATCCCAGCACTGGGAAGTAGGCAGATCTCTGTGGCCAGCCTGGTCCAGAACACTCAGGCCTACACAGAGAAACCCTGTCTTGAAAAAAGGAAACAAAACAAAAAACCAACTCACAAATAAGTAAATTTGTGGAATTGTAAAATATAATATGGATAATCTACAGAGAGAATAATATTTTTTATAAGTCCATTCCCTGCCAGTTACTGTTGTTACAAATATACATGGTCAATTCTTATTTATGAATTGTTAGGACAGCTTATTCCAAGTCCATTACTTCTCTTTGATTTTATCTTTCTTTCATAAATATGGGCTGTTATTAAGTTCTTTATTAACAAGTAGAAAAAAACTAAAATGAAATTTTTTGAGAACATCCCAGAGAATTTTGACAGGAAAGATAATGAAACTGAGATCTCTCTACCCTAAGACAAAATCTTAGAAATTCTTGATATAGTTCTTATCTTTTTGTGTGTTTTCTTTAATGTAGTGCCTATGTTATATTCATGGGCTAAGCTCTGGGGTATGGTATCTACTTCTCAGGAAATTATAATTTGCCTAAAGGAAATAGATATGTAGACAGACAATAAGCATTTAAATAAGTATATGAGGAAAACCCTGTAAGAGTGGGGAAGGGGAATGTAAGAAATTATAGTCCCCCCTTTAAAAAAATCATTGGAATTAATACAACTTGAAAAACTTAATAAAGAAATCAGGTTTTGAGAGGACCACTTGTAACTCAACACAGCAGAGAAATTATAATTTACTCTTATTATTTCACTGTCACTTAGTTATTAGTTATTTATGACCTAGGTCACATCCAATGTGTGACACAAAATGGAGAGATGGTGAGATGACTCAGCAGGTAAAGGCATTTCTTGCTGCCACATCTAACAACCTGAGTCAATCACTGGAACCCACATGGTCAAAGAGAAGAAACCCTATCCAGAAGTTGTCCTCTGCCTTCCACATGCACATGTGTGCCCCCCTACACACACACACACACGCACACGCACACACACACACTAAAAAAGTATAAATTAAAAGAAAAACACAGAAAGGAATTCCAGTGGGTTCCTTTACTAAAAAGACAGGTTGAGTTTTATAGAAATGTTACCAAAATATTTTTGCTTAATGGGATCTGGCTATTACCTCTCCTGAATTCTCAAGTCAGATTACAAATGAGGCCTGAATGAAGTCTGGAAACTTTATTAGCAGTATCAATAATCAATAAATCAATAATTTATGAATCACCGACTCATAAATTGTAATGGATCTATACCACTAAAGTGAGATGGTCAAAGGAGAAGCAGATGGGAGTCCACTACCTTTACAATATTTCTCGACACTGAAAATTCTCCTAAATTTTGGGCTTAATTATTTTAAAAACTCAATAAAGAGGCTCCAAATATTTAGCTGACAGAAGAATCAGTGAACTTGTAGACAGTACTGACAAAGATCTGAAGAAGAAAACAGAATGAAGAGAAATAAGCAGCCCTCAGAAAAACAGGGGTTACCTTTGAGCATACTGTGTTAGTTAATTGCATGTGTCAACTTCACTGGACCACAAAAATCCCAGCAATTTGTTTAATCATTATTCTGGCCATGTTTCAAAAATCCGAGATATGTGTTCAAACATTCTGGCCATGCCAGCTACTGCTCCAGAGCCATGAATGCCACCATGTTCCCCGCCATGATGATAATGGACTAAACCTCTGGAACTGTAAGCCAGCCCCAACTAAATGCTCTCTTATATAAGAGTTGCCTTGGTCCTGGTGTCTCTTCACAGCAATAAAACAGCAACTAACACAACATTGAAGGACCTCAACATACTTCAAATAGAATAAATACAAGAAGATCCATGCCAAGACACACACACTCAAAATACTGGCAAATGGAAAATGGTAAAAGCAGTAAAATGAGCTTGTCACATACAAGGCAGACTCAGCAAGGTCAATAGCTGGTTTCTGGTTAGAAATGATTGAGATCAAGACTGGGTAGCACATAGGCAGAGTGCTGGCACTACAAGAGGCTGAAAGCAGGAGGACCACACCATATGCAAGGCCAACCTGGGCTACATAAGTTATTTCTAAACCAGTTGAGGCCACATAAAAAGACCATGTCAAAGACGTGAGAGAGGCAGAGAGGAAGGGAAGAAAAGGAGGCAGCAGGGTGATATATTCTACATTGAAAACACTGACAAACCCAAACAGACAGAAACCTGCGTACTGTTTCAGGCATAAAAGCCAAATAAATGTATTTTGATAAGTAAAATCGAGGTAACTGACATCCAAAAGATATAACATACAAGACATATTTAAGAAATTGTATTCTGAAGCAAGTGGCACAGGCCAGTAATGTTGAGTCCACACACTTACTTAAAGGCTACTAAAAGCACAAGGAAGTAGATAGGGGCAAAGCTGTACTGTAATAAAGAAATGCCAACAGATAACAACTCAAAGAAAGGAAGACATGAAGAGAGGCAAAACCAATAAATACAGATACATGTATACGCAATTATTTACTATTTATTCTCTCTGCTTCTTTGTGTGCGTGTGTGTTTGTGTGAGCATGTTTGTGTGCTTACATGCATTTGGAGTTCAGAAGTCAAACTCTTGTGTTCTTCATGTGTGCCATCCAGCTTTTTTTAAAGACATGATTTCATTATGTAGCCCTGGATAGCCTAGAATCTGCGGTATAGATCAGGCTGGCTTCAAACTCAGAGAGAGATACCTGTCATTAATTCTTGACTATTGGGATTAGAGACCTATGCCACTATGCCCAGCCTGACCTTGTTTTTTGAGACAAGATTTTTCATTTGGCCTAGAACTTGCCATTGAGCTAGAGCATGTTGAGGAGCAAGCCCAGGGCTCCACCTTTCTCAGCCTCCCCAACAACGGAGGCATAAGCACACATCACAACACCCGGTTTAGTTTTGTGTCTTTGTTTGGCTTCTTACGTGAGTTCTGGAAATTGAACTTAGGCCTTCATGCTTGTAGAACAACTATTCTACCTACTGAGCTACCTCCCTAGTCTCTCTGTGTTTCTTTAAGAGACAAAATCATATTTACTAATAATTTTAGCACTACTGTTGGAACTGAACACTCAAATGTAGTAATATACAGTGTTTTGTTTGATTAGAAAATATTGAAAACGTTAAAGAAAGCGGTGATGCCACTAAACTTCCAAATTAGAACAGGACATGGTACGAAAGCTTTAAATCCCTTTATTCCTGGCACTCAGAGACAGAAGCAGGTAGATGTCTGGGAGTTCTAGGCTAGCCTGGTATACATAGAAAGTTTCATGGCTGATGAAGACAATATGGTGAGAGCATGTCTTGAAAACAATGTATTATAAAATTGGACAAAATAGATACTGACGTCATTGAAGGAACAAGCAATAGAAGTTTAACTTCGCTAGAATCAGAATTCCTTGGACAGCCCATTTTCCTATTCCCACCTCTCCCAATACTCCAGGCCTTATACAAAATAGCACAAACACTTCTTTTTCTTTTGAATCCTCCCTCTCTCTCTCTCTCTCTCCCTCTCTCTCTCTCTTATAAATAATTCTTACAGTTAAATGAAATTTAATGCCAGAGATTAAATTATACAAGGGATGAAATTTGAATTTTATTTTAAACGAAGTATTATGGTCCATGAAAATTCAAAGTGCTGGTTTCACACATCTCACTTCTAACTTGTACTTTTGTGGAACACTAATATAAGCTAAGCTACCCAAATGAAATGGTCTCTACAGAGGGAGACAAGACACTTGTGCCTCAAGTTATCATCCTCATAGAATACATCCAACTCATGGGAATGGCCGATATAAGCACGAATCTATCTGTCTCAGGAGCTTTGCTTTTTAAAGTATGTGATTCATAGTAATTAGTGCTTTACAAATGCTAAGAAACAGTCTTTGTGCTCAGTGCAGTCTGCAGAGTGAATTCTCTGAGTCAAGTATGGTGGCACACATCTATAATCCCAGCACTGGGGAAGCTGACGCATAAAGATCTTGACTTTAAGGACAGCCTGGGCTACACAGAAAGTTCAAAGACAACATAACCTACATAGTGAGACCCTTTCTAAAAGAAGAAAAGGCTGGCAAGATGACCAGCGGGTAAAGTGTTTACTGCGCAAGCCTGATGACCTAAGTTCAGATTCTCGAAACCCACATAAAAAGCCAGACAGAAGAGCACAAGCAATCTGGAACCCCAGCTGCCATAGCAAGAGATGGGAGGCTTGAGAAGAAAATCCACTGAAGCTTAGGGACCAGCTAGGCTGGCATGCGTGGTAGTTGTCAACAGGCCCTCCTCTCAAATAAGGTGGAACGTAAGGACTATCACCTGAGGTTGCTCTCTGACTTCTCTCTCTATGCACACATGCACACATATGATCATACCCACACAAAAGAGGTCTATGTATACAATATACTATATATATTGTTCATTTTATCATGAAAGCTTCAGTTTTCATGAAGTTTTGTTCATTTTATCATGAAAGCATCTAGAACTGCCTATCATGTCAATTCCATTTCAATTTGCATTAAAAGAAAATCTTCTAGCAAATGAATAATATTCATAATAAGCAACCTTAATCCTAATCAATATGTACATAGCCACAGGCCAAATAAGATTCCAAAATTCAGACATCAAATTTAATATGGAAGCATACATTATTGCAACTCTATCCAAATTACTTCAAAGTATCAAACAACAAAACTATATTATATAATGAGACAAGTACTATTAAAGGAATGAACCACTCATCCTTCAGTACATATTAATTGTTTTTTAGCCAATAATAAAACTTACATTTTTCAAATTACATAGTATATATTGTAATTTATAGATTTACATGATACCCTTTTTTGTTCTGAGTAATGATATCATTTTACTTTAGGGCTTACAACCTAGCATAAACAAAGAGGCCTCCTAAAACATTTCAAGTGTTTTGCCTTTTCTTAATTTACATTTTTGGAGCCAGGACATAGGCCAGTCAAGACTTGCTATATATATTGTAGCTATCAATGTGAACCTTCGATCCTCTTGCCTCCACCTCTAAATTCTGGGATTACAGGCATGTAGGCCACAATGCCTAGTTTATGAAGTTCTGGAGATTGAGCACAGTGCTTTGTGCATGCTAGGCAAGTATTTTTCCAACTTAGCTCCATCCTCGCCTCTCTGTTGTCTTTTCAACTGCTGCAGATTTTAAAGAACCACTTGAACAGTAAGAAAATATTAACACGTCTCAAAAACCTTTGTCATAAGCTTTTGCCCAGAGAAGACCACCATCGTCTCCTTACTTTAGGAAAAACAGTAAGATGCCAGTCACAGTCTTAGATGCCAGTTTTACAGCATCACATGCCACTGCCCCTGGGCTATAATTTATTGGACTAGAGACAAAGCCCTGGCCAAAGATAGAAAGAAAATATTCTCCTTTCTGGGAGATGGGGACTCAACACCTAGACCAAGACAGTAACTATCTTAAGAGCTCACTAGGAGGTCCGATAGATGTGTGGCTTTAGGTTGTGATTTTGAGGTGGTAGTAACCAAAGGCTTGCAACGAATTGAGTTAGAAACTTAGAAATTACCCGGAGAAGGGCAAACGTTCAAGGTAAAAGCTGCCTGGTTGTTTTATGAATTGCTTTCAGATGAAAAACTGAGTTAGTACAAAATCTTGTTGCCTTTAAATTTTTTGAGAAAATTTCTATTCTATCACCCAATGCCTAATCATATTATGAAGTATATGATATTTGAAGGGGGTTGTTTTGCTTTGCTTTTAGGAGTGAGTCTTACATTGTATAGCTCAGGATGGCCTAAAGGTCACTATATAGCTGTGTTGATTAGTGTTAACTGTCAACATGACAGATCTAGAATGACCTGGAGGGTAGGCCTGTAAACCTGTCCGTGGGGAATTATTCTGACTGCTATGAGAAGATCCATCTTAACTGTGGGCAATACTATCCCCCAGGTAGGGGAGCCTAGACAGTTCAGAATAGAGAAAGCAAGCTGAGCACTAATACACATTCATCTGTTTCCTGAAGCAATGTGACATGCTGATTTATGCTCCTGAGGCCTTTCTTCCCTGCCATAGCGACTGTATCTCTCTGGAGCTGTAAGCTAAAACAAACCCTTTTTAAAATTGCTTTTTTGTTATTTTGTCACAGCAACAGGAAGGAAACTAAGACAAAAGTCCAGGCTGGCCTCAAATTGGCAGCAATCATCTCTGAGCCTACTTGGTGATGTGATGATGGCTATGAACCACTGCACCCTGCTAAATGTATACTAATACTTGAATTAGAATATCAATTTAGGTGGTCTAACATCACGTCTCAAAATAACAGTGGCTTAAATCAAACAGAAATTTATATCTTTTTCATGTAAATATCTGGGAAAGATGCTCCAGAGTTTTCCACCTCAGAGTCAAAAAAAAGAGAGAAAGTTTTCACAATTTTGACTCCATTCCAGTCACAGAAAAAAGGAGAAAGTGGGGTGTAGGGAGAGCCAAACTCTTTCTTCTTAGGGGAAACACAAAAGATGTCCCTAACATTTCCATTCATATTCCACTGGCTAACACTCCTATACCTGCCCCTGAATGCAAAGTAGACCAAGACATGATTTTTTTTTTAACCTGGATGACAAATGTCTGCTTGTCAATTACTATATATCTTAATGCAAATAGACCCTGGAAACCAACTTAAAATACACTAAAAAATTCTAAAACCATTCCTGAGATGTAACTTTCTAAAATATTTCAGTCAGTGTCAACAAACATTCCTTAAAAAATTAGAAAGGATTTCCTGGAGGTGAGGGGGTATAAGAGTAAGTGAAAAGGAAACAAATTTACCCAGTATGCACTGCAGGGAGGTTATAAATGACTGCAGTCACAGGACTTTCTTTTTGATCTTACCCTTACCACTCCTTTATGAGCTACCCATAAAAAAAATTAGTGGGAATGTATATTATATTCATGCTGGAGAAGACAGAAGGCCAACCAGAACATGATACATATTGTGAGCATCCAATAACAGGCAAGTACTTCATTTTGCTTGCAGAATATATAAACACATATAATGTGAAAAAATGAAGAGGTTCTGTAATTCAGAGAGCACCAATGTCCTCAAATTAAAATCTTTTACAAAAGGCCTTCCCCTTTTATTCATAACTGCTAATGTTTAACATTACAGAAGGGTTGCTTTGTTATTTTTAACCCCAAATCCACCAAAGACTATCAAAGGTAATCATGTTTAAATTTTGTACCCGATTTCTCTCCAAAATTAGAATGTTATTACCTATGTGGAAATTGCTTGGTGGCACTGTAAAGCTTCAACAACAATGTAGGGGAAAAAATCAGTACATAAAATGTAGTGAAATTATATAATCAAGTGCATTAAAGAAAGATTAGTGTTGGGGGGGGGGTGTTTTTTGGTTTTTGGCTGAGGGAGTTTGCAGCCCCAGGGAGGGAGCAACAGTGGCAACTGGCCAGGGCCCCCAATGCTCCAGGAGACTGGACCACTAACCAAAGAATACACATGGAGGGACCTATGGTGCTGGCCACATATGTGGGAGGAGGGTCTTGTTAGCCATCAGGGGGAGGAGAGGCCCTTGGGCCTGAGGGTGTTAGATCCCCCAGTATAGGAGAATGACAAGGAAGGAAGACGAGAGTGGGTGGGTGGGTGGGCTGGAGAATACCCCCATAGAGGGAGGGGGGTGGGGATGGGGGTTCCAAAGGGCAGATCTGGAAAGGGGGTAACATTTGAAATGTAAATAAAATAAATATCAAAAAGAAAAAAAAAAGGAAAGAAAAGCTATCTAAAATACAGCATTTTAAATTCTCCAGTGATGACGACAGCTTATAAACATTTACTCAAAAAAATAACATAAGGACATAAAAAATAAATTAGGTTGTTGCTGGGGATATAATTCATGGCCTAGTCCATGCTAGTCAAGTGTTCCAACTGTCACTGAGTTATACCCTGGAGCCAGAGATGGAAACCATTTTCATCTATTGATGAGAGGAAACCAAAAGATATGCTCAAAATAAGATGCTCAAAATATTGAATCATTTTATGGAAAGGTTGATCAAACTTTCAACTATTTCTTCAAGTATTTCCAAAAATATATGATGTATATGGAGAAACAAATAACCGGTCTTGGAAAGCCTTCATCATTAAACACAGTGAAATCTAATAGAGAGGTACGTGGCATCTTCCATATCCTCCTGATTTCCCCTCTTGTCCCCTTCTACACCCAGTCCTTCCTCTGAGCTGTCCAAGAGAAGCCAAGCACCCAACAACATATGCTTAGTTGTGGGCTGTGGACTCAGAGAGGCAATACCTCCCACAGACATCTCTGTAAAAAGACACACTGCAATAGCACTTTTGTGGCTGGACATATTTGGTTTCTAAAAATTTTCTGAGTAACCCATCACTTATGAACCTTTACCAGTGCTATTAGAGGATGACGATTTGTTTTCCATATATTCCCAACCTAGCCTACTGATGGTGATGATGACGATAACGGCAGATTACAGTAATCAATAGCCTTCTCCCACAATGCTCACAGTCATTCCATTTATCTCACTGAATCCCCATATACTCAATAGTAAGCAATTAATTTGTAATCCAGCCACACTGACAGAATGAGTTTAAGAACTGAAAGGTCCTTTTCTATTACTACTAAGCTGAATTTATTTTTCAAAAAAAAAAAACCAGTTTCACTTTATCCATTTACTTCTTTTTTTAACATGTATTTACTTGAATGGATGTGTAGGGGGTACTCATGGAGGTTAGAAAACATTTTCTGGGTTCTAAGGATCATACTTGGGTCATCAGGCTTGGGGGCAAGAACTGTTACCCACTGAGCCATCATTGCTATCCCTGTTCCATTATTATCTTTAATTACTCCTCCATATACAGCACAGAAAATACCTATTACATAATCTAGCCATATTTCATCTGAGTTATTCTAATAAAAATAATGTGCTAACCTTTCAGTTTTTAAGTGATATTTTAACCAATTTTTCTTTTGAGGACTTGCTAAAAGAAATGGATTAAAAATTAACAGGTATAAATAAGTGTTCTCGAAAGTGAGCTTATGAATTCTAACTATAAAATTATTTTTAAAAATGCAGAAGTACTCAGAAGACTAAAGCAGGAATATCATGAGTTCAAAGTCAGCAAAACATGAAGGCATAAGAAAGACCTTCTGTCTCTAAAAGAAATGAGTATGGGCTGAAGGAGCAAAATCTGAACTAGCCACTGAAATGTCTGCTTCACTTATTTTCTGTGGTGTGGTGTGGTGTGGTGTGGTATTTTGTGGTGTGGTAGGGTGTGGTGTAGCATGTGTGTGCATGTGTGTGTGTATATGTGTGTATTATATACAGCCAAATATATGTATGTGGATGTAAACATATGTGCAGGCGTATGTGTGAGTAAACATCTGTAGAAGATTAAAGCTGACCTCAAGCGTCTTGTTTGATAACTATTTAAGGCAGGGTTTCTCACTGAACTCAGAGTTGCATAATAAGAGTTAGTTTAGCTAGCCACCTTGCCCCAGGAAGCCCTGTCTCTGCCTCTTGAGTGCTGGAATTACAGGTGGCTGCCACAACTGCCTCACTCTTTACATGGGTTCTCAGGATCCAAACTCCCCATCACCATGTATCTAGGGCAAGTGCTTTATCAACTGAGCCCTTTCCACAGCCTCAACTTTTCTTAAGTCAACTTTTCTAAAAATCCCTCAAGATCTGGATTCTTGGTTTTGGATTCTTTTAGAATAGATTATTCTAAATTATTATTTATTTTACACATAAAATAAATTTATGTGTATGAACTACACACACACACACACACACACACACACACACATTCACTTGTATGCTGGTGCCCAAGGTCAGAAGAAGCCATTGGATTCCCAGTAGTAAGAGTTATGAATGAAATCGGGCAGTGGTGGCCCACGCCTTTAATCCCAGCACTTGGGAGGCAGAAGCAGGTGGATTTTTAAATTCAAGGCCAGCCTGGTCTACAGAGTGAGTTCCAGGACAGCCAGGGCTACACAGAGAAACCCTGTCTTGAAAAACCACAAAAAAAAAAAAGAGTTATGAATGGTTGTGAGGAGCATCATGTGGGTACTGGGAACTGAACCCAGGTCCTCAATGAGAACAGCAAATGCTCTCAACAATGCTCTCTCTAGTCCCTTCTATTTGGAATTGAACAATCATAACAGCCTAAAACATTTTCATAAACATTAAATTGTCAACTATTTCTTCCATAACAGTGACACTATGAATACAGTTAGACTATCACATTCAAGAACATAAAAAATAATTCAAAATTGAAAAGACATTCTACCATGACTAAGAACAATTATTAAGTACCAGATTCAGATACTAATGTCTGACATACCTACTTGTAATAGAAAAACTTATTATATATTAAAATCCCTCCCTATAAAGACCAAACTATATATTCAGGGTAGGGGAGAAGATTGGGAACTATTCACACTAATAAATAAACAGAAGAATTATTTTCATGCTTTAATTAAAAGAAATAGTCCTATGATATATTTGAAATTACTCCATATAGAGAAGCTAAGAAGAAGCCATTTTAAAAGACGGTGCTAGAAGCATGTTTAAACTATACAGGCAGCTGTGTTTTCTGAATTTCTACTTCTAGATCTCTCTCTGTAGGACAGTAGAAAATGTATGTTTAGGACCGGAAAAAAATCATTTACTCACCGCATAAATTCAAAACCCAAGAAAGGCACACACAGCTAATAAAAAGGATCCAGTAAGGCACTGCTGGGAAAACAAACTGTTTACTCCACACGGCTTCCTTTAGAACCCTTAGTTTACTATAGCATAGATTCAATTTATATTTCCTGTAAAGGAAACTTCTAGTTAAAACATCAGCACAGTCTGAAGAGCATCCAGAACGTTCTGAATTAATTAATGTAAGGTCATGTTTTGTACTTAAATGGGTCTCACATCTCATTCATCTGCTGATTATAATTACAGCCATCACTATTTTTCTTCAAACTTGAAATCTGCAAGTTGAATTCAAAGACATCATTTTCTAAAATTAGAATAAGATTTTCCTCTAAACTTGTTATTAAAATATTTTAATCTAGGGGAATGAAATTACTTAATCAGCTAGTTTGGTCAAAGATAAACCTTTTTAAAAAAAACAAAAAACAAAAACAAAAACAAAAAAAACCAAACTCAGCTCATCTGAGTAACATTTAAGAGTCTCCAGAAGTCTTCTGAAGTCTTAATGATGATGCACACACATGCCACTGACAGTCACCAAACACCTACCCTACGAAAAAGGCTGGGAAACACAAAAACTGCAAGGGGAAAATATTATTGTCCTTTCACAAAACTATGGTTAGTTTTGGCTTGCCCACTCTTATAACCCCCAAATAGCCAATGAAACCCTTACTCATCAAAAGTGCCGTATGACCCCAAAATAAAGCTGCCACATAAGCACCGTTCTGGTGCAGCAGTAGCTCATCAGTCTCCTGAGTTGTACTACCCACCTCCATTATGTTTTGGCTGAAAGACCACAATCATCATGACCAGGAGCTCCTCCCATGGAGGTGACCCTGCAGCAATAATCTCTTAAGTTCCCATCTAGTTCTTGAGGCTGCCTAACAACCACTGATTTTTTTTTTCTACCTTGACATTTTTAGATAGGGTCTCCCTCTGTAACCCCTGGCTGGCCTGTAACTCACTGTATAGCCCACGCTTGTATGGAGCTCATAGCAATTCTCCTACTTCAGCCTTCCAACTGTAGGATTACAGTTATGGGATACCATAGCATGCTCCATTGACTTGATTTTGGCAGGCCACAATGGCCCACAGACTTCTTTTTCTCATTTTTGTCACTACTATGACATTGTCAGAGGACAACCTAACAATACTTGATCCTTCAGCTGTAACTAAACAAATTACTAGCCAACTTGGAATTTTCCTTGGCAAATAGTCCCTGACATTGCCCACTCTGACACACATATGCTACTTCTCTCTCCATAGAGTTTCTAGAGTTCCTGAAATTCCTATCTCTATTGGCACCACGCAGCATCACAAGAGCAAGGCAATGTCTCCTGGAACTGTGGAAACCTCCCTGGGCTACCTCCTGTGGGAGACTATTAAGAATAATGACTAAGAAAGAATTCACCAGGGATGCCTTGTGGCTTCACTAGTGACTCCATTTCTTGGAGGAAATTTTGTAACTACTAGCAAGCCTTTATCTATAACTCCTTTACCTTCACGGTGCTCCCAAACTGAAATTCCAAGCATTAAAAATATTTTAAGTGATTTGTTTAAACAGCCTTTAGGAATATTTGTGGCATTATTATTAACATTGGTGACATTATGAGTTTTAACTGAGTCTCATGGCCATTGAGGTCCCAAAAGAATTGGGTTTATAATCAAAAATAATTGAGAAATGAAAATAGGATGCACTTTTACTTTTTCATTCAGAAAGAATTTGAGTTTTTAATAATGCTAGCTAGGTAATCCAGATAAGCAAAAGGCTGTGCATGGGATGAAGAAAAAACTACATAGCTGAGCATGGTGGCAGGGGCCTATAATTCCAGCACTCAAGAGGCTGAATTCAGCAAAAGGATCACATGTTCAATGCCAGCCTGGGCTACATAGTATGTTCTAGGCTGGTATTAGTTATATAGGCATAGCCAACACCTTGACTCATAAAAACCAAACAAAATCAATACCAGTGATCTTGAGAGATGACAGTGTCCTCTGGTTGTTCAGGTCACCATGGGACTACTGAGCAAGACCCAGGGAGGCCCAGGCTGGCACAGCTTCACTGGGAGTCTACACCATTCCCTGATGCTTAGATCTGTTAAAATATCTCCAGAGTCCTAGGAAAGTGGTAGCCACAGCATGATGGCTTTTGGGGATGGGGTTGGAATAATATTGCTGACATTTTTCTTAACTTCATTTATTTAATTCCTGCTTTGCAAAGGAAAAGGATATGAAGTGGGTACATTTTTATTAGAAGAAAGACATTCTCCTTCCTCTATAATAATACCTGGAAGGAAAATAAAAGATATAAACTATAAAGAAAAAGACTATCATTACTAACAAATTATACAGATTAAAATTTTTTTAAAAAACTAGCTTACAAATTAGAGGAAAATGAATGTTATCAACATAAGGGACACACATGAATTTCTATATGCCAGTGATAACATTAAACAAAAGAATTTCAAGTAGACAAAGTGATACATATTTGCAATCTAAGAATTCGGGAAGGGAAGGTGGGCTAATTAGAAGTTCAAAATCATTCTTAGCCACACAAAAAGATCAAGGCCAGCTTGAGCTATATGTGAAAAAGACTAAAATTCATCATATATATGCAGAAACCTGTCAAAGAAAAAAATCAATTAACTTTTTAAAAGACCAAATACACCATTTATGGTGGCACATGCCTGTAACCTAACCTAAAGCATAAGGACAACAATGAGCTTGAGGCTAGACTGGGCTGCATACCAAATACAAGGCCAGCCAAGAACACACAGTAAGGTTCTGTCTTAAATAACATTTGGGGACAGAGAGATGGCTCAGCCATTTTGCCATCAAGCCAAAAAAAAAAAAAACAAAAAAACAAAAAAAAAAACCTGAATTTGATCCCTGGGACCTACATGGTAGAAGTAAAAGACTCCTACAAGTTACCCTTTGACCACAGGTGTATCATCATACATACACACTAAACAAGGAGCTAGGGAGATGACTCAGTGATTAAGAACATTGGCTGTTCTTCCAGAGGTTCGATTCCCAGACCCAACAAGGTGGCTCACAACTTTCTGTAACTTCAGTCCAAGGGGCTCAGACTCTTTGTTCTGGCAGCTATGGATAGGAAGCACACAAGTGGTACACAGACATATGTGCAAGCAAAACACCCATGCATTTATTAATCTAAATAAATTTTAAAATTAAGTAAGTAAAGGTAAACAAAATGAAAACAATACTTTTAAAAATGAAAGGAGCCTTAAAAATAAAAGGATTTTCCATACTAAAGCTTATTATTGTTAAGATGTCAAAAGTAGACCCACAGATCCAATAAAATCCCAATTAATAGTAACAATTTGCTATGGAGATTTACAAGTTAATTTGAAAATGTATACAGGGAGCAGATTGTCATGGCAAACAAGACATCCTTGTAGAAGAACAAAAAGACTTTTCTCTCTAGATTATCAAGATGTATTATGAAGCTCAGTCATGGAGACAAGCAGATGAGAGAACAGAAAGGAAAGGCAGAAATAGAACACATACGAAATGGATGCTGGCACTGCAGAGCAGATCGTTCCAATAAACGATACTAGCCATGGATGTCCATAAGGAAAAGCAAAATTAAATGACCTCCAATTCGTACAAAGCATTAATATTAATTTTCTGAGTGTAAATGAAAAAGCAGTTCTTAAAGATAATACAGAAGAATAACTCATTGTAATACCATGAGCAACAACCACAAAAGACAGATAAACTGAATGACATTATTTATTTATTTATTTATTATTTATTAAAAGAGTGAATAGCTAAGCCACAAAGAAAGTAGACATTATAGATGATGATATTTTATTATCACCCCATACGATGATGGTGATAATAAAAAGAAGACCAACTGTTATTCAATAATTATATTGATTTTTTTCTACTTTATTTACATTTCAAATGTTTACCCCTTTCCAGATCTCTCCTTTGGAACCTCCCTATTCCCTCCCCTCCCCCTGCCTCTATGGGGGTATTCCCCCACCCACCCACCCACCCACTCTCGTCTTCCTTCCTTGGCATTCTCCTATACTGGGGGATCTAATACCCTCAGGCCCAAAGGCCTCTCCTCCCCCTGATGGATAACAAGACCCTCCTCTGACACATATGTGGCCAGCACCATGGGTCCCTCCATGTGTATTCTTTGGTTGGTGGATCAGTCTCCAGGAGTATCAGGGGATGGGGGTCAGGCCAGTTGCCACTGTTGCTACCTCCCTGGGGCTGCACACTCCCTCAGCTCCTTCAGTCCCTTCTCCAAGTCCTCCATCTGGGACCTCACACTAATTATATTGATTTTAAATTCTCTCTATAAAATGTTCTCATGCTACCTGAATCTACTGCGATCTCAGCCATCAATGGTTATTCAAAATCAAACCCACTGATTTGAGAAGTTTGCCAATATTTATGTCTCAGGTGGGTAAAGTGACATTAGTATTGGCTTTGTGATAATTTATTGATGTCTCATATAGCTTGATGCTTTCCACTCCTCATATACCACTATAAAGAAGTTTAAAAAGTCAACAAATGATATATAAAATAAGAGACAGACTGAATATCCTTAATATGTTAGCACCTCACAAATCAGTATGATTTAAACAATCCAAAAGAAAGCAGGTAAAGAACAGCTTATATGAACAGGCCTATCTTAAAACAGAAATGGTTTTCTTTAAAATGAATGAACAGTTGTCTAATCTCACCAGTAGTCACTTAAATACAAGATCAACAAGGTATAACCCCAGAACTTAGAAGACAAAAGTACAAATATCCAGACTTTGGTTCAAAACCCACTCAGGCTACATAAAACTCTGTCTCAAGAAAAGAAAAATAAACAAGATACAAATAAGAAGGCATGTTTAATCTGGATAGACAAGATGGTACAGCAGCTAAAACGCTTGCAACAAAAGCCTGACAAATGACCTGAATCCAATCCCTAGAACTTGAGTTGAAAGACAATGACTCCCCCAAAATGTTCCTCTGCCCTCCACATGCACACTATAACACATAGGCACTGCGGCATAGCTGCACACTTACCCACAATAGCAATAATATTATGTAATTTTTGAGACTGGCTTTCACTATGTATCTTGTCTATTTACCATTTACTTTACTACTTACTATTTATTATGACTGTCCTGGAGTTTAGTATGAGGACCAAGTTAGCCTGAAATTCACAAAGATCTGCCTACCTCTGCCCCCACATCCCCATTTATGCCCCATGTTAGGATTAAAGGTGTGGACTACCATGCTTGTCTAAATAAGTTTTCAGAGAAATCATGTATAACTTAGCAAATGTAATCATTAAAATGAAATGAAGTACCCTTGTAGGTGCCAGAAAATGTGAACTCACACTCACAGTAGGTAGAAATATAAAGGATTCTGAAGAATAACCCAGCAACAGGTATTGAGCATTTTAACTGTATACCTGCTTTTTAAAACATGTACTTCCACTGGGCTAGAGAGATGGTTCAGCAGTTAAGAGCACTGGCTGTTCTTCCAGAGGTCCTGGGTTCAATTCACGGCACCCACATGATGGCTCACAACTGCCTGTTAACTCCAGTTCCAGGAGATCTGAATGCCTTTTTCTGGCCTCCCCAAGCACCAAGTACAAAGGTAGTATAGACATACATGTAGGCAAAATGTCCATACACATAAAAAAAATTAATTTAAAAAATTATATTTTTGTTTGTTCTTCAACATGGGGTATTCTTTGTAGCCCTGGATGTCCTAAAACTCATTCTGTACATCAGGCTGGCCTCAAATTCAGAGCTACACCTGCCTATGCCTGGAATTAAAGGTGTGTTTCATCACCCCTGGATAAAATCATACTTTTTTTATACTTTTAGAGATTTATCCTTAGAAGATTATCTGACAAATGGCCAAAAATTGATAGCACAGTGCTGTTCATAAAACCAACAACAAAAACCAACCTACTACCAGTTAATATAAGGTTGATTAATGTCATAGAAATAAATGCATTATCATAACTGAGCCAGACAAGGTGCCTTACATCCCTAATCTCACCAGTTGAGGCAGAGAAAGGAGGATCATTACAGTTTGTCAGTACCAGGACCAGACTGGGCTACAGAGTGAGATCTTGTCTCAAAAAACAGACAAGCATTAATCTGCACTTACTGATATGGAAGAATGACCACAAACTAGAATGGGCCTGTAACCAATACTAGCACTTCGGGGGCTGAGGAGGGAAGATTGTTTCAAAAAAAGGGACAGACAGAGGAGTGGCCATGTATCTTAAAGGGGTGGTGAACCTTGTTACAGAAGATGATATATTCTTTCAATGAACAAAAATCTTACAAAACGTAAGAAACGTGCAAACTATTCCACATTTTGCTTGTTGTTTTTTTTTTTTACAAAAAAAAAAATTCCCATTAGCAACTGCCTATTTAAATGCAGAATTTTAAAACTTGGCAGATGAAATTATGCCCAGCATTAATTGGGTTTTTGTTTGTTTTGTTTTTTCTATCTTTCCTTTAAGAAAGTGTTTCTATGCCAGGTGTGGTGACACACACCTTTAATCTGAGCACTGGGGAAGTAAAGGCAGGTGAATCCTTGTGCATTTGAGACCAGCCTGGTCTATAGAGTGAGTTCCAGGACAGCCAGGGCTACACCCAGAAACCCTGTCTCAAAAAAACAAAACAACAAAAAATAACCCATAACACAGGAAGGAAGGAAGGAAGGAAGGGAGGGAGGGAGGGAGGGAGGGAGGGAGGGAGGAAGGAAGGAAGGGAGGGAGGGAGGAAGGAGGAAGGAAGGAGAGAGAGAGAAGGGGAGGGGAAGAGAAGGGAGGGGAGGGGAGGGGAGGGAAGGGAAGGGAAAGGGAAGGGGAAGGGAAAACAGTTTCTCTATGAAACCTTGCCTGGTTTGGTACTCACTATACAGACCAGAGCGCACTCAAATTTGTGGCCACCTCCACCTCTGCCTGCCTCCCTAGTGCTGGGATTATAGGTGTACTCGATCACATCTGCTTTAATTGATTCATATAAAACAGAAGAATAACCTTGAAATTCTTATAAAAGACACAAATGTTTTTTTGGGTTTTTTTGGTTTTTCTTTGGGGTGGGGGGTTTTGAGACATGGTTTCTCTGTATAGCCCTGGCTGTCCTGGAACTCACTCTGTAGACCAGGCTGGCCTTGAACTCAGAAATCCACCTGTCTCTGCCTCCCAAGTGCTGGGATTAAAGGCGTGCACCACCACTGCCTGACAAAAATGTTTTGTATCTTCCTTCTTTACAGTTGGGAATTTTCCCCCAACCCAATAGCTAGCACACCATGCATCTCAGACTGTCTTGCTCCAGATTTTGTGTAAAATAGATGCAGACAGGACGTTTTTGTAATCATGCCAAATGAAATTGCAATCTTTACCAATTAGCTGCTTGTATAAACATTCTGTCTCTCAAACATAAAATCCACCAATTTTCAAACACACATTGACCTGGGTATACTCTCACGTGTGGAACACTGACATGTGTTTAAGATCACTTGTCTAAGAAATTTTGGTTGTAGAACTGTATAATTCCATGCATACTGAACTGAATTTAAATAAACAAATGTGAACTCATAAATATTTAAACAGAACGTGCTTTGCTTATCTCAGAAAAGTGGGATTTAAGGCAATTCCGCTTCCCTCTTCACCTTCTTTCAAGTCCCTAAATTTCCTACACAGAGGTTGTGTCATGGAGGTAGGGAGGTGTCTTTATTTATAGAAAACATCTTTTCCTCCATAGCCCACTTTCTGAACCATGTGACATCTGGCCTATGCCTGGGGTGGCATCTGCAAGTCCCACAGTCCTGTCTCAACACCCAGGTCCAAGGCCTTAGCTACTTCTAAGGTTCTCAGTTGCCTTGTTTTTCTGCCAACTGAGCCAGCAGTGTCAAGGCTGGCCCATCCCAGCTTTGCTGCTCCTTTGCAGTGGTCTCCTTTTAAGTCCTAAGGATCCTGTGCCCCTAATTTACCTTCACTGCATCCAGTATCCCTCTGGGGTTCTGTTTATTTCATTGATTGGTTTGGTTTGTGAGACAGTTTTATTTTGTCTCAGTCATCCCTGCCTCAGCTACCTCAGCGCTAGATTATAGGCATGTGCCAAGGCCATGCGCAGTTTAATAGCCTTCAGTTATGACTATCTTTATAAAAGTCTCACCTCACTGTTCCTAAAGTACCTCCTGGGCTGTCCTTTCCTTTGCTGATACCCAAACCCTAACACTCCGAATCCCCACTAACGTTTTCCCTTTTATCTCTTCCTTCATCAATCTTTACTCTCCTACCAAAAGCAGCTTGCTACTATTCTCAGAACAGGTAAGGACAGACCAATGGTAATGGCTCTCAAATTTTAGTGTATCATAATTAACTAAAGGAGTTGTTAAAACCCTGATTCTGGTGTTTTGTTTTGTTGTTTTGTTTTGTTTTGTTTTGTTTGCAATGGGTACCAAGAATCTGCCTTTCCAATAAGACTGCAGGAAGTTGCTGATATTCCCAAGAGCACAGACTGGAGAAGAATTTGGTATAGACCATACTTTCTTGTTCCATGACTCCATCAAGCAATTCCCTTCACTTAGCATACAACACAACCTTAATCAAGATGCTCTCAAATTTGACTTCAAAGACTATCTATCCCTTGCCCATGAATCTTTACAGGATACCATCTCCTCTCTACAATTCAAATCAAGTATGATACAGAAGCCACAGGGTACCTTACTTGTAATTCTAGTGACAATGATTGCTATACTTGTAAGCATTATGTCTCTCCTATCCTCATCAGATGAGATTATGAGGTTAGGAGACTCATTCTTATCGATCTTTAGGTGTGAAAATGCCTAAGACAGAACATCACAAATACCAGGAATTTAGCTTGAAGTTTACCAATTTACTATGCTGAACTTGACTGAATGAAACTTACAGAACAGGTTGAAGGAATAGTTCAGTGGTAGAGCCCTTACCTAGCATACATAAGGCTCTGGGTTTGTTCCTAACACCACAAAATTAATTAATTAAAAAAAAAAAACTTTCAGAACACTTTTGTTCTTCGATTTCTTATAGACGTCACATCATAAATTCCCAAACACTTACCAGTCATACCATTGATAAGCAAAGTACACTAAAGCACTCTCTCCCATCACAAAAAGCAATAGGAATCCAACATTCGATGCAATTGAATTACAAAGACAGGAGTTTCACAAGAGCACATGGTTCAAAAATTAGTCGATTGCCAATAGAAAAAAGAATGTCCTTGGTGCCTGTACTGTTTAAAGGTACTTTGAACAACAGTATAGATTTGTACTATTTTTAGGTTTATTTGTGTTTCACAGGCCTGGAGCATGTGGGGAAATAAATAGATAGAAAAATCCATATATGACTAAACCTTAATCTCTTAGAATCAAAAAGAAAGCAACATGAATTACTCCAGCTACCTTGGACATTACATCCTTGTGCTATAGCTTAGCAACTCCTCTCAAGTATGTAACATGGAGAAATGAAAGCATCTGCCCACCTTTTGCCAAATGAGTGAAACTACCTAGATGATCATTAATGGGAGGATGTATAGACCCCTTTCATGTGATAAAATAGTAACAAGGAAAAGATTTAGGAACACTTTGCCTCAAGTCATTGCAAACCAGACTCACCAAATACAAAAATAAATCCATGGGAATTAATAGTTCGTGTAATTACTTCCATCTATCAATCCAAACTTTATCTTCTCTGAGAAAATGCAAGAAATACTACAAATATCTAATTCAGAAACTTTCACTGTGTTATACATCCCATTAAACCATAACCTTCTAATAGAAGCAGTCATTAAAAGTCTCCCAACCGAAAAAAGCCCAGGACCAGATGGGTTCAGTGCAGAATTCTATCAGACCTTCAAAGAAGACCAAACACCAATACTCTTCAAGCTATTCCACAAAATAGAAACGGAAGGAACACTACCCAATTCATTCTATGAAGCCATAGTCACACTGCGTATTCTCCCTTGAAGATGGAGAACTTGTCACAATTTCCATTCATAGAGGACTTCATAAGAGATTTTTTTTCTACTTCTATCAGGTTTAATGTTCCAAATAGATTTTAAAAAGTGGATGAGTGCATATTACTTTTAGCTTCAGAAGATATGTATATTTAAGAGGCATTTATCTATTATAAATTATTTTGATGACTTAAAAAATGTCAATACTGAGTTGTGTATTTTAAAATAAATGTTAATAGTTTAAAAAACCTTCTAACATATAAAGCTTCCTTGAACCACACTCCATCAATGATAAGAACCTATGCAAAAATCCTTAAATATTCAACGCAATAAAATTTGTTGTTAAAAAAAAAAAGAAGAAACCTCTGGCACACACTGGCAATCTCAACACTCAGAAAGCTGAGGCAAACAGATTGCAGACTTCACAATACAGAGATCTGTCTCCAAAGGAAAAGGGACAAAAGCACAAGTAACATTATACAGACTGCACAAGTCCTGTATATGTTTGTAAGAATAAAGAAAAACGTCCATGAATTGAGAACAAAGCGAGGTAGGTACATGGCAGGGGATGGAAGGGGTACAGGGAAGGAAGAGGGCCTTGATACATACATACATACATACATACATACATACACACACACACACACACACACACACATGTACGTGTATGTTTGTTTCATATATAAATGAAACAAAGTGGGGAAAGGCCCACAGTCATAAATTGAATAAAATTTGGCTAAGCTACGAAATGAGATTTCCTCACTTCTATCTGAGAGCATTACTGCTCCATCTTTTTTCCCTGCCCCTGGTACCTACACATTGTTCCCCGTACTGGTAAAAACAAAGATAAGTCCCTTAGATGCTTAATGGAAGAATCTGTGGGTTTTGACCCCTTTTGTGAGTCAAATGACATTTTCACAGGGGTTGCATAACAGATATCCTGGATATCAGATATTTCCATTACAACTAACAGTTGTAAGTTCACAGTTATGAAGTAACAATGAAAATAATTTTATGGTTGGGGGTACTGCAACATGAGGACCTGTACTAAAGGAACACAGCATTAGGAAGGTCGAGAGTCATGGCTCTAGAAGGAATTCTAAAATAATGCAACAGTTTGCCAGGCAGTGGTGGCGCATGCCTTTAATCCCAGCACTTGGGAGGCAGAGGCAGGTGGATTTCTGAGTTCGAGGCCAGCCTGGTCTACAGAGTGAATTCCAGGACAGCCAGGGCTATACAGAGAAACCCTGTCTCAAAAAACCAAAAAAAAAAAAAAAAAAAAAAACAAAAAACAATAATGCAACAGCTTTACTGTCTATATTGTCCAATACCACTAGTCAAATTGGCAACATGAAGTATGCCTCATGAAGCTGAGGAACTAAATCTTTTAACTTTAATTTAAGCTTAAATTTAATGTCTAGTTAAGTTATATTACACAGCCATATGTGGCTACAGTTACCACATTTGACAGTGCACTATTATACATACTTTCACTATAATACTTATAGGGATATATAGTACAGCTCCCCAGTTATGAGGTTCCACTAGTTATAAGCACAATTAATTTAACTACTCTTGAAGGGAGAATTGAAAACTCCATAAAACATACATGCCAGGATTTGGATTCTTCTGGATTTCAGAAATGCTAAAACACAGGGAAGAAAATACTCCTTCAGACAAAAGAAACCCAGAAACTGTTTCCTAAGCTTCTTCCTAAAGCTAAGTAAATAGCCTGTGGGAAATGAGTGACTATAGCTTGTCTATGCCTATGATAACGCATAGAGACATCAGTCACTAAAATGCCAAAACAGGTCGGTCTTAGTGTCTTTCACTCTTTTCCCATCTCTGCCCACCCCACCTATTATTCTAAGAACAAGAGCTTGGATCTGATAATTTGTATTTCTAGCACCTATTGAATGCTTAGAATACACTATGCACTAAATCCTTGAGTTTGATGACGGTGGGGAAAATGGTACGACTACAAATACACTATCAAGACAAAGCAAAACTTGCCAAGGAAATATGGCCTTGAAAAGAAAACTCTAGGGCCATGAACAGAGAAAGAAAAGTCTGGAAGATAAGCTAAATTTGGGGAATGAAGCTAAATTTCAAAAAAAAATAATACGTAGCTCCTACTACTTATAGAACGAAATGCTGACAATTTTAAGCCCTACAAAGATGGGACTTGACTTCCAGAAGTTGCAGTCCAGTAAAGATATGTTATGTGCTCAACCAGAGTATTGTAAGAGGTCTATCGATGAAGAGCTGTGGTATGCAAAAGTGACAAAAGCATATTTCCAGAATCATAGGCATAAGAAATGAAGTACTCTACCAAGAACAGAAAAGAATATGGTTAAAACTACTACGGCAGGGGAAGGAAGCTAGGAATAGATGGAGCAACACTAGGAGTGTGTGC
Organism: Rhynchomys soricoides; assembly: GCA_019843965.1. Lineage (NCBI taxonomy): Eukaryota > Metazoa > Chordata > Mammalia > Rodentia > Muridae > Rhynchomys > Rhynchomys soricoides. The sequence goes on from JADRCH010007527.1 coordinate 2,874,081, forward strand.
TGGGATGGAAAAAACCTTCGAAAGAGACAGCAACTGCTAAATGTCCCAGAGCAGCAAGGATCTGAGCAGCTACCCACCAAAACTGTCATTACTCTTCTTAGCCCAGCTGAGGTCCTATCTATGTTAAGTCCTTTTGCTCTCCTCCAAGCTCTGGTTAACTTCTTCTCTTCATACAATCCCACTGAACTGTAATAACTCTGTTCACAGGCAAGATCCAAGTCAGGACTTGATAGGCACTGGAGTATCTTAGACGTACAGAACATATTTAAGTATAACTACATCAAAGTATTTCTTGACTTGACTGTATATGTAACAACAATGAAGTTTTCTAAAGCCTATCAATGAAAGCTATATCTGAGCAAAATTAAGTTATGACATATGCACCTCCCCACTCCCCCAAAAAATCTTTCATTCAGTTCATTGGGCTAGAACAACTGTGTATGAAACATTAGGTATAAAAATTACAGAAAGAAAGAGTTCCCAGAAACAGCAAAAGATTTAGCTAACCCTCCCTGAAAAGGGCTTAAAATCAAGGAATATCCAAGATGTTTCCCATGTCTAGATGAGGGAGAAAGCATAGACTGTTGAAGAGGAACTCTTCTGGGGGGAAAAGGCTTCATGGTGAAATCTCAAGTGAACAGAGTGATTTTCTCCAGGCAGTCTGAACAGCAGTTACCTTCTGGCAAGATTCTTTTAAGCATGTTATTCATGGTTAATGGACCTTTTGAAAAGAATAAAGTGCATTACAAATGCCAATTTACACAGAGCACTCAAGCCATACTGGTGTTCCGCAGGTCTAACAGACCTGACCTAATTACTACCAACCCCTCACCAACCTCTAGAAAACAGACAGACTGACACCAAGAGAGCCTATGTGTTTTCACTAAAAGTTAACTGACCTTCAGACTATTTGGAACCCTCCTTTGTTCTTTGAGTCAGAGTCTCACTCTGTAGCAGAAAATGTCCTGGAACCCACTTTGTAGCTCAAGCTAGCCTGTAACTTGCAGTGATCTTCCTGCCTCAGCCTCACTGGTGCTGATATTACAAACTTGAGCCACAAGTCCCATCTTTACTTCACATTTCTGTTCCCTTAAATTGAGCTAAATGGTTAACATCCAAGTCAGTTGCATTTCTTCCCTAAAACTGCCAAGTCTTCTTATAATAATCATTGCATGTTTTCCAATTAAGTACCATGAAAACCAACTGAAAGAGAGTTGCATTTTAAGTAAAAATTACATTGGATGCTTTGGCAAGATTCAACAAAGGAGATGAATCACTTTGAAAATGTGACTGTCAAATTAGATATGGGTTAGATAATATTAAAAAACAGAGAACTATAAAAAACATCATTCTGTACAAGATGGTTTCTCCAATTGTCTAAATTATTGTTCTATGTTCACAAATTAAAACTGGATCAACTGCTGCAACAAGACAGATTATAAACATAGTTTATATAATAAAGTGTCACGGTGCTCTGGTCAGCTGAAATGGCCTTGGAGCTACATAATAAACACATTGGTGAAGAAACATGCTTTAGGGGGCTGCAGAGATGGCTCAGCAATAAAGAGCATAGACTGCTCTTAAAGATCCAAATTCAATTCCCAGAACCCAAGTACGGCAAGTCACAAGCACATGTAATTCTAGCTTCAGAGGATGTCATACCCACTTCTGTATGCCAAGGGTACCGCAATTGCATACACACAGACACACAGACACACACACTCTCTCTCTCACACACACATTTTCTCTTTCTTTCTCCCTCTCTCCCTTCCTCCTCCTCTCCTCCCTTCCTCTTCTCTCTACTCTCTCTCTCTCTCTCTCTCTCTCACACACACACACACAGTCACATAAGTAAAAATAAAAACACATACTTACAGCAATATAATTATACATGCATTCTTAGTTACATAGAGCATAACCAACCTTAAAGATTAATTTAGCCAGGTGTGGGAGTGCACATCTTGAATCTCAGTTCTCAGAAGACTTGCCTTTGTAGGCTACAAGGCAAGAAGACCCTGTCATTCTTTTTTAAAATTTTTCAATTATTGACTACAATCTATCAAATGAACAGGATTCTCACAAGAAACATTCTACATCCTTGTGCTCATTCCTTCAAGTCTACACACAAAGGTTCTCCATCTGAGAAAAGCCCCCAGCTGATGCTAGACTGTAATACTTTTAAGTTCAAACCACTTTTAGAAAACAAATCTGTTATAGAAAATAAAAGTCTATTACTATTTTCTTCTTTTGATATCGATTCTCAAACAAAACTGGCCTGTAGATCTTTCCTCAGGGAAACACAGTCATCTAAATGTACAGGTCCCTGGGTTTGATCCCCACTGTGAAGGTAAGGGAGCACAACAAAAGGATTTCAATCACTGCAACTATACAATTTACAGAGACAACAAGCATTTGAAATGGTAGCTTTTTCTAAAAGATCTGTGAAGAGGCTAAGCAGTTGAAGCAAAGATAAATAATAAAGAAGAAATAATGTTTAACATTGATTTTTACATTAATGACACATCAAGAAATCACCAGTCACACTACATTACATATAAAAGAACCACTCATGTAACTCAGACATCCATAAAAGTCTTCCTTAAACATGGCCAGGTTATAAGAACTGGAATATCTGAAAACTTTACTCAGCCATTAGGACAATATAAGTACTCAATAAATTTTGGCTGGCTTGAACAAACATTGAAATATCTCAAGATCCTAGGATAATGGAGGACAGCAAGCAAAATGAGATAATTCAGGTTTATCATTACCAAATGAGCTATACACATAAAACAGCAATGAATACTCAAAGGAGAGTGTGGATTTCAGATTGGAAAGCCATATTTTAACACTAGAGACAGAGTTTGAACTAGGTCTGGAAAATGGGTGTAGCCAGTGCTAGAAAGAAAACAAAAACAGTCTCAAACTTGTAGCAATCCCCTGCTTCTTGAGTACTGATTATAGATATGTGCCATCATGTCCAGTGAAGTATGTATTAATTTTAAGATTGTTGGTGGTTTATGATCTTTTATAAATAAGATCATAATAAATATAAACTAAAAAGTAAACTGATCGATAACTTAAATATTTGCTTATTTTATAGTGAAAGAATTAACAAAACCCTGAAAAAGGGTACTAAAAAGGAAAAGTCATTAACATGAAAAGAAAATACAGAAAGAAAAATATAAACAGCCAATGAATGAACAATATATATGCTCAATCTCACTAGTAATTCTGAAAATGTAACAAAAACAATCACGAGGCACCATTCAGCCCAAGATGACACACATTTTATTATTACTATTATTATTTGATTGACTATTTCCTTTATTTACACTTCAAATGTTATCCCCTTTCCAGATCTCTCTTTCAGAAACCCTCCATCCCATTCCCCTTCCCTCTGCCTCTATGAGGGTGCTCCCCACCCACCCACTCCCATCTTCCCACCCTGGCATTCCCCTACACTAGGGCATCGAACACCCTCAGGCCCAAGGGCCTCTCCTCCCACTGATGTCCAACAAGGCCCTCCTCTGCCACATATGGGGATGGAGCCATGTGTCCCTCCATGTGTACTCTTTGGTTGGTGGTCCAGTCCCCAGGAGCACTGGGGGTTCTGACCAGTAGACAACACACATTTTTAACAAGTAACTTTTGTTCAAATGACTGGGCAGTATTTCTCCCTGACTTTTCACAGGTGTGGCACAATCCCATAGGAATCATCTACCATTGCCCACAGTAACTCTAAGGGAAGATATAAGGACCATAACTTTTTTTAAAAAATAAATAAATAAAGTACAGACAAGAAAAATAAGTGTACACAAAAATTTGCTTTAAAAGGCATCTTCTACCATGACGTCCACCACAGAGAAAATGAGGGAATTCATTTAGGTACAGGGCCCAGAAGGTCTTCTTTAAAACGGCTGACTAGGATAGTAGCTTCGCTCAGCTAGCAGAGGGCTTATTTAGCATGAAGCTCTGGGTTAATCCCCAAGACTGCATTGAGCGCACAAATGCAGGAAGTTTAGGGGTTCATCATCATCCTTGGCTACATACCAAGTTCCAGACCAGCCTAGGCAATATATGAATCTGTCTAAAAAATAATTTTTAAAAAGATAATAGAATAAATAGATGGTCAAGCAGATTTATCTTTCCCCTACATTAAAACCCAAAAAGATAAACAAAAGAAGCCCAGAGCAGACCTGAAAATCTAACTACACCTGACAGATTAGTGAAGAATTACGAGAAGCTGTAAAAGGGGGTATCATGGACTAGACTAAAAACAAAAAAACAAAACAAAACAAAAAAAAACAAAATAAAAAAAAAACGAAAACAAAAAAAACCACCAACAAATTTGAAGAACCCAAAGCTTTGGGCAAAGAAAAGATGCATGGTCTCAAAAGATACATTTTTCTAAAAAAAAAAAAAAAAAAAAACAAAAAACTTTTGAAAGATAATATAATTAGAAGCAGTAGGATATAAGAAAAGGAAAAAGCTACATGACTACAGAGCAGGGAACACCATTGCCAGTATCCTTCCTTCCCCAGTCTCTTTCAACAGGACTGATGATACCCAGTCCTGCTTCTCTAAAATGCCATCTGAGACCAGAAATATTCCTCAGTAATGGTGATGCCTGAGAAATGGAGCAAGGCACTAATCAACTGTATCTTCCCTGAGGAATGGGATTCCTACAATCCTACCAAGTCAAGAAAGCAACCCACACACTCAACAGAAACAAGCAAGGGAGACAACTAGGAAAAACAACTTAGCTCAAGGCATGGTGGTGCTTGTCTGTGAACCTAGTATTCAGGAGGACCATGGCTTTAATACTAGCCTTATCTACATGGACCATGAGACCCTGTCTCAAACACTCAGAAGAGAGAGGCAAGTGAATCTCTGTGAGTTTGAGGCTAGCCTGGTCTATATTATGAGTTCTAGACTAGCCAGGGATACACACTGAACGCCTGTTTCAAAATTGTACAAAGGGGGAAGGGGTCGAATAAGTACTCATAGGGGAGTCAGAAAAATAAATATAAAAGAAGAACATGGAGAATACAGATGCCAGTCTTTTGAGTATACATTCATTTGTCAAATGCAACTGAAATGCCAAGTAACATTAGAACTAAATGCATTGACTAGATGGCACATACAAGAAGTCACTAGTGATCTCAGGGAAACTAATATAAGTGCTAATGAAGGTGGGAAGATAGAAAGCAAGAGCTCAAGTTTGAGAAGTGAGTGAAAAATGGACAGGCCCTGTCTGAGCACCCTTTCAGCCATTTAGATAAGGTCATGGAATTCACAGGCAAATGGATGGAACTAGAAAATATCATCCTGTGCAAGGTAACACAGTCACAAAAGAATGAACACGGTATGTACTCACTGTTAAGTGGTTATCAGGCCAAAAGTTTGAAATACCCAAGAGTCACTTCACAGCAACAGTAGGGCTGAATGTGAGGTCCCAGATGGAGGACTCAGAGAAGGGACTGAAGGAGCTGAGGGAGTTTGCAGCCCCGGGGAGGCAGCAACAGTGGCAACTGGCCTGACCTCCCGATGCTCCTGCTCCGGGAGACTGGATCACCAATCAAAGAATACACATGGAGGGATGGTGCTGGCCATATATGTTGGCAGAGGAGGGCCTTGTTAGTCATCAGTGGGAGGAGAGGCCCTTGGGCCGGAGGGTGGTAGATGCCCCAGTGTAGGGGAATTCCAAGGAGGGAAAATGAGAGTGGGTGTGGGAACAACCCCATAGAGGCAGGAGGAGGGGGATGGGATAGGGGGATTCCAAAGGGGAGATCTGGAAAGGGGGAAACATTTGAAATGTAAATAAAGTATGAAAAATAAGGAAATGGAATCTTTTGTAAAAATATTAGGGGTGTGTGTGTGTGTGTGTGTGTGTGTGTGTGTGTGTATGTGTACATTCACATGAGTATAGGTAGATACAGAAGCCAGAAGAAGAAATCAGATCCCCCAGAGCTAGAGCTACAGGCAGTTTTAAGTTAATCATGTGGACCCTGGGAACCTACCTGGGGTCCTCTGTAAGAGCAGTAGGTGCTTATAACTACTAAACTACCTCGACAGCTCTCAGGAAAGGGTTTCTAGGATGAGAACCTTAGGAGTAAGAATATGGGCTGGTGGGGCTAGAAAGATGGCTCAGCAGTTAAGAGCAGTGACTGCTCTTCCAGAGGACCCAGGTTCCCACATGGCAGCTCCCAACTGTCTATAACTGCAAGATCTGACACCCTCATACAGACATACATAACAGGCAAAACACCAATGTACATAAAATAAAAATATATAATGTTTTTAAAATGAAAATAAAAAGAATATGGGCAGAGGAAACAGAAGAGGTAAAGGGGAAACTAAGGACTGAACAAGGTTGCTCAACCTCAGCACTGCTGACATTTAAAGTGAGGTAATTCTGTTATAGGCAGAGAGCTGGTACATCCGAGGATGTTTGCCAGCATCCTTGGCCTCTACCCACAAGATGTCCTGAGAGCAAAAAACTGCTCCTCCCCATTGAGAACTCTCTGAGAACAAGACAGGGAGAAAAAAGAGGGAATGGGCAATGGAAAAAAGGCTATTCAAATAGATGCAGTAAAGCTGAGACTCTCGGGCAAGGGCCTAGTCTCAAACAACACTCAAGCACCAAGCAGTATGTCATCTGGGAAAGATGAGAAGAAAAAGTCCGAAGCTAGAAGCTGATTTATTTGCAGATGGTTCCAGGAGCTGATGAAAGAGAAAGCAAGGTTACCACTAACTGGATCATGAATGGTAATGACTTCATAGGAAGAATGAAATTAACTAATGCATAGGATTTGTAACAAACAATGGGAAATCAACCACTACTGTTTGAATGTCCACTCCACAAGATTCATGTCAATATATAGTTAGCATTATAGCAACATTAATAGCTTGTGCCTTTCACCTCAACATTATGGAGACAGAGGCCAGTGGACCTCTATGATTTCAAATCTAGCCTGGTTTACATAGTGAGTTCTAGGACAACCAGACCTACATAGATTCTATTTCGAAAAAATGTGAGTCTTTAAGAATTGATTAGGTCATGAGGACTCTCCTTCAAGAATGAATTGACATCATTATTAAGAGAGTATTTACTGATAAAAAGGATGACTTTGGCCCAATTTCCTGTCTCTATTTTGTTTACTTGCCCTTCTGCCACAGGCTCACATCACATTAATGATCTCAACATACACTGTCACTGTGTTTTTAGGCTTTTCAGCCTCCAAAAACGTGAGTCAAATAACATAGTGTTAGAGTTATAATAATATAGTGTGTTAGAGCAGCATAAAATGGACTGAGTGAGGTTGGGCACCATTACATATTCCCTTTTGAGAATCTTAAAATTCATTTTCCAACAGAAGTTATCTTTATGTATCTATTATAATCTACAAAAAAAATCTATGAATTTGATCCATATAGTAGAAAGAAGAGACTCCTGAGTTTTACAATTTGTAAAGTTTAAAAAACCCTTTTAAAAAATAAAAATTACTATTAGATGCCATGAGCTATGTTTAAAAAATCATATAACCTGCACAAAGTAGAAAATGTTTGTGGTTGTAACTTCTTCCTGGTTTTTAACTGGCTGAATTACTTGGTGACACTGGAAGAAAATAATAATAGGAACAAATGATAAAAATACAGACAGTATATTATACACCATTTACCACAGAACAAAGATCTGCTTCTTTCTACCCCCTAAACCAAGAATTGCAAAGTCAAATGACTACAAAGTTGAAGTTGAAAATGTTTCAAGTCTGTGCATGGGAAGTAACTGGATATGAACCACCATTAAGTACACAGATATTTTTTAGTGAAAAAGAAAATCTCCACATGTCAGTCCAAGACTGTGCCAAGAAAAAGTGACCAAAGCACTAGGCCATAAAAAAAGAAAAGAGCCGCTGCTGCCTCCACCGCCACCACCACCACCTCCTCCCTCTCTTCCCCCTCCTCCTCCTCCTCCTCATCTTCCTCCTCAAAACCTGACTTACACTTCTCACTGGCTAAGAGTAACAAATCTCAACAATGACCAGAAGGTTGCAAGATGGTCTTCAGATATAGAATTTACACTTCCTCTTCTGAATAATACCTTAAACAATATTAAGAACAGTTAAGGAGGCTGGGCGATGGTGGCACACACATTAATTCCAGCACTTGGGAGGCAGAGACAGATGGATCTCTGTGAGTTCGAGGCCAACCTGGTTTACAGATCATGATTCAGGATAGCCAAAGGTACACAGAGAATGCCTGACTCAAAAAAACAAAACAACAAAACAAAAAGAATGGTTAAGGAATACTAATCACACTTCACAACCTAGGCATAGGCAGACACTTTCTAAGTTAATGAATGCCAAAACTCTACATACAGAAAGAAGCAAAAGGGTTCAAGGGAAAATGGGAAGGTAAGTAAGAGTCTTCCTTCTTCAAGAGCCACTTAAGAAAAATAATCCAAAGCTCAATATAACCGTATGTTTAAGTGTTCAAGAAAACAAATTGGTGAGTTGTAAAATAGATGACAAGAAATTTGTTACAGCCAGTACTCTTATGACTGCCTATCCCACTGCCCCTCTTAGTATACTAAATAAACTTTTATTTTCTTTTTAAATAAAAGATGACAAGAAGTCACCAGAAATAGCACAATTTAAATATTAAAATACTAAAGAATATTTGGGCTGCAGTGATAGCTCAGTTGGGAAAACACTTTCTTCCTAAGCATGAGGGACTGAGTTTAATCCCCAGAACCCAAGAACCCAATTGAAAGAAACATGGGTGTGGCCCTAGAATGGATCCTTAGGACTTGCTGGCTATCCAGCCACTCAGCCTAGCCAAGCTCCATGCCAAGGAGAAATCTATCTTAGGGGTGAAAAAGCTGTGTCTGGGAGAGAAGGAGAGGAGATAAAAGGGTAAAAACACTTGCCACAAAGCCTAACAATCTGAGTTCAACACCCCAGAACACACACAAGATAGATGGAGAAAACTTACACCATAAAGTAGTCCTCTGACCTCCTCATGTGTACAGGATGGCATGTACTTGCACACACAGGTACTTGCACACATGTGCTTACACACACACACACACACGCCCTATATAGTTAAAATAAAAATAAATAGAATTGGTTTTTAAAGTCAGGGTGAACAGGTAACGAGGAAATGATATCCAACATTGCCCTCTTGCCTCTACACATATCCCCACTGCACCCAAATACACCACAGATTACACACACACACACACACACAGAGAGAGAGAGAGAGAGAGAGAGAGAGAGAGAGAGAGAGAGAGAGAGAGAAAGAGAAAGAGAGAGAAAGAGAGAACAATGAAGTTCCAATATCTAAATAATAGCTCCAGAAAGCAAAAATGGAAATTTGTGGTCTTTAGAAAATTTCTAAAGACCACAAATACAACTGAGACTATCAGGAGTCCTTGGACTGATAGAATACAGGAAATAAATGCAAGATAAATAACAGTAAATCCATGGCTAAAGATAGTACATACAGTCAGGAATGTCTTTACTACCAGCACTTGGGAGGTACAGGCAGACAGATCTATGTGAGTTCAAGGCCAGTCTGGTCTACAGACTGAGTTTACAAGGCTCTATTACAGAGAAACCCTGTCTCAAAACAAAACAAGCAAAAAAAAAAAAAAAAGATAGTGCATAGAAACTGCCAACCAAAAGCAAAAAAGGTCTTCAAAGGAGGCCCAAGAGAAAAGAGTTTGATGTACCTGCTAGGAAAAGTACAAGTGAACTAACTACAGCCTTCTCATTAACAAAACTTGTCAAAACACAAGAGGCTCACAGTATCAATGTGAAGAAGATTTGTCAACCTGAAATTCTATGTGCCATTTAGCAATCATTCAAGAGAAACATTGAGTCAGGGCATTTTCAGACACATTAAGAACAGATTTATTACTAATGGACAGTTACTGAAAGAACTACTTAAGAATACTATTTAGACAGAATCTGAAGTTCTCTGAAGGAGCCGCATGTGCATTAGGGAGCTTGCAGATGGCTTGACCTTGGCTGAGTAGAACACTGGGATTATGGAGTAATTGGATCTTTCAGGTCAAGAACAAAATTATTTTGGGTTACTATTTGTCCCTTTTTAATAGCCTGTTTGTGACCTAAAACTTCTCGACTTTCAAATAAAGCTCTTGGAATACATCACCAAGCTTACCATGCCTCATCCCTTCAACACTAACGCCGATATTGTAAGAAATACATTCAAGGCTTACAATCCCCCCCCCCCGTTACCCGGAGACCCCCCACCTACACGTTTTATAAGCAATCAATTCATAAGCTCCTTTTCTATGACTATAAAAGCTCATGTATTCTTTTCCATGGCAGAAGAGACCATTCAGAGTAACTTGAATTCATGTTCCTAGGTCATGGTTACTCATATTTGGCTCTTTTCCTTAAAGTAGAGTTGGTATGTATATGTTGACAAAAGGACACTGAGCCAACAAGGAAGAAATGGTGTGAATGAAGAAATGGCAAGCAAAGCAATTTGAAGAAAATATTCACTGTTTTATAGGCTTAAGGTAGTTGAATTAAAGCAAGATTAACATACAAGAAACATTATCATGGAAGAGGCCACAAGGGTTAAGAATCACCATTCTAAAATCTCAGTCTTATTTAAGGAAAATAGGAATAATAACTAAATTCAGGTATAACTATATATGTATGTTAAAATCTTAAGAGTAACCAAATTTCTGACCCAACATAGGGCAAACAGTTGACTTGAAAAGTAAAGAAGCAGAGAGACAGGAGACAATCTGGCGTTTACCTGGAATAGACTATGAGTCAACAGCAAAAGGGAGGGTTTGAAACAGGTGGCGAAGTGGCGAGAGTTTGGTGTAGCTTGCTGAAGGGGCAGTGTGAAACTTCTGGGGGCTGCAGAGTTTAGGGAGCCCAATCTTCTGCAGGATCTTGACCCTCCAGCCATCAACCCCTGCCCATACCCCATAGGCACTGAGGCAATGAAAAGAGCCTTGAGGGTACCCATTGTGATGCAGGCTATACAGTAGCAGTGCCAGAGGAGCAAGCCCCCCCCCCCAAACCCCTCTTTCATTCCCCAACAGAGAAGAAAGGCAGTTATTGCCTCTATCCACTTCTATCCTCAAGACCTGGGTTAAAGTCCATGGAAGGGTGTTGGGTTAATTGGTGGTGTGAGGGTCCTGGTCCCACCCCCAGGATGGGGCCTCTGGGAGAGGCAGAATGCAGGAAGTTTGACCTGTGAGAAGCTGTCCTGCCTGGGGGTGGAGGAGCACGGCCTGGGGTCCCCAGGACCGCAGGGAGCCAGCTCCATAAGGTTCTCAGGCTCTTGAGCATCCCAGGCGCTGCTGGATGCTGCAGAAGAGCTGAGAATGGAGTGGGGGCCTGTGGGCTGGATCTAGCCCCGGGGCTGAGGGGGAAAGGTAGGGAGGAGCACAGCTGGGTACCGCTGGGGACTGAGTCTTTGGCTTGTGGAAGGCTAGCTGGGTTGGTTTGGTAGAGACTGTGGCTGGGAACTCGGAGAGGTCTTCTGCAAGAGATTAGACATGGCTCTTTAGACAAAGGCCTGTTCCATCGTCCCCCATGGCAGATCCCAATGAAGAGAGACAGTCCATGGTTTTAGGGCATTTATTGTCATGGTAAAGAGTGGGGATGAGTGAAACCGTACCCCACAAGCTCAGGGCAGGCTTGAAATTAAAATACCTTTTGCAGGGAGGAGTGGCTGGCAAAGGGAAGGGGGGTTCATTGGCTAAGCCTCTAGGTGTCTCATTAAAATGGGAATGTCTTGAGGCTACGTGACCACACCTCTACCTGTGGAGGGGCCTGGGACTGATAGTCACAGACCTATGGAGAGCTGCCACCTTGTGTCAGGAGCCTGGGGCCCAGGAGCATAGCAAAATTCCTACTGTCCCTTGTAGGGTTATCCCCTGCTGGGGACCCCCTACTAGGTCCTAGGGTTTTAAACCTTACCTCAACCAGAAACCAGGCTGCCTTTCACAGTCTCACAGAAGGGGGTGGGAGGATGCTGTATCTTTCTTCTGAGAGTGGGACAGTATTCCACAAAGAGGCCAATAGAACAGTCAGAGGGGCAAGGCCCTGGGACTTCAACCTGAATCCAAGGTTTAATCAGAAAAACAGAGACCATATTTCAATAAGCTAAAGAACTTCTAGGAACAGTAAAGCAAAATTCAACAGAAAAAAAGGAAAACAAGAGCCTATAAAAAAGAAACTTGCCAAGGCATAAATCAAAGGCGAGATTCAAAAAATTGAATGGAACAGGTACTAACTCCCATACTAATACAAAGTATCACTATGAGAATTTGAAGCCTAAGATACTCTGAGAGAAACTATAATGATGGGGGAGGGGAACAGCTCAACTCTTAACTGGATTAGCTCAAATCCCAACATGAAAGGCCTAGCAGAAAGAAAAACATGCCCATGCAAAACATAAAAATTATGTATTTCTATCTCTAGCACTGTACACACACAGGAAGTCAGGCTTGCAACAATTTTAAGAAAGTTAAAACCACAAGGCAAAAGAGAACACAAGAAACCAATGCTCACAACCAAGAATCAGACACAAAGAGATACTAGAATAGTTTAAATACTGCTAAGCAGTATGTTGATGGCTCTGACCCCCAAAAAGAACAGCATGAAAAATCAGATGGGTAATTCCAGCAAAGAAATGGAAACTGTAAAGATGAATCAAATAAAACTGCCACCAATGGAATGTTACCATTTAAGAGAGATGGCCACTTCAACAGGTTCCCCAGCAGACACAATTCAGCCAAGGGAAGCAATTAGTGACCTTGAAAGTGGGTGAATAACACAGTGGGGGAAGCCTAATAGGAAAGATCTGTGGGGCAGTATCAAAGGTCCTGACATAATATAATTAGGATCATGGAAAGAAAAGAGAATAGGACTAAAGAATCTGAAGAAATAATGGCTAAAAGTATCCCCAGTTGATCATAAGACACCTATGTTAGATAATTCAAGAAAAGGAGACAAATCACAAAAAAATCTAATAAATCACATACTACTTCTTTGTTACCACCATTGCTTAGTAACATTAAAGACAAAATTTCCAAAGCCCTGCCATTGCCACTCCTTCAAAACCTGGCACTGGAGAGATGATGGCTTAGTGATTATAAGAACACTTACTGCTCCTGCAAATCACCTGGGTTGGGTTCCCAGGACAGACATGACAGTTTACCATGGCCTATAATTCCAGTCCCAAGGGATCTGATACACTCTGCTGACCTCCAGTGGCTCCTGCATTCACACTATACACACAAACTCACATAGACACACATTCATATACATACATTTTTAAAAATCAGTTTTTTTAAAAAGCAAACCCCTCTATCCACATGATTTGCAGATTATTAATTCAGTATGATCAGCATTATACAATGCTCACTCTGTGTCCAAGTCTCTATTGTGTAAGGTACTTGTCAAACGTACATCACAACCTTGTACCCCAGTAAGAAAGGTTGGGGGTACACATTTTCCAGTAAAGTAGGGGCCATAAATTAATTCAAAGATAGAAAGGATGTTTAAAACTACTAGACAATCCAAAAATGGCAGAAGCCATCTACCTAATTTATATCATGGCAAATTAATTCTTTGGTTAACTTATTGCACTCCCAGAAGGGTTCTATGTGACAGTATTTATTTTACTTCTGTGTGGTAACATATTTAAAGCTAGTTTTCCAGTCTAAAAGACCTAAGTAGTAGCCTAGGGGTGTGTGAAGACACATGACAAATAATCAACATGTTCCAAAAATGACAGTTTTGCTTGATGGTAAAGGAGAAGGAAGGGGAAGGTCAAGGATGATAAAAGCAGAAGAAGGAGGGAAGGAGGGAAGGAGGGAAGGAGAGAAAGAGATGAAGTCAGAGAGAGATTATTATGAATGAGGATTCTGCAATTACATTAACTAGTAGAATACATCATGAAAAAACCTACATTTCAGCTTTGTCTATATTATAATTATAGTAGATATCATAATAATATCTACTATATTATTATTTTTTAATGTATAAAGGGTTTTTTCTTTAATAAAGTTTAAAACTTTATAAAATTATTTACTGTGTTAAGTCAGTGAATTTTTATTTAAGGGATTTGATTCCTTTGCTGTCCATCCAGGTCATCTGAAAATACTATACTATTTTTTATATTCACTTTACATCCCGATTGCTGTCCTGCCTCCTGGTATTCACCTACAACAGTACCTCCCCCCATACTCAATCATCCACTGTACTATTAACACTGGCAGAGGAGTTTATAGCTCCCCATAGGGAGCCATCAGCACCTATTCATGTACCAATGTGGGGCCAAGGATAGTGCATCTCTACAGGCTGAACTGAAAGGGAAATTTACTAGATAGGTACCTAATATAGTGAAACACCCAACAAGAAGGTATGGGCTTGAGACTCCCACTTTTTGTGGCAGAAAAGGGACACCTTTCACAGGAGAAATGTCTACTAAGCATTTCCTATGTGCCACATCCTGAGCCTACACCATGCCATCACAGAGTTTACAGCTCAAAACAAATACCATGTACTCGTCCATATGCCTAAGATTCAGCACTATTTAAACTCCTAATTTTGATATTCATACACTCTTATGGGCCATAATGAAAGAAAACCAAAATCCTGGGACAATGTAAGGCAGCAATACATGAATTCACATCTTCGTTATTGTTATTTTTAAAATTCTCCTAGGTTTACATGCCTATTTGTAGACTCATGTCTTGAATGTGCCCTCTTAAGGCACATTCCTTTTACCTGACATTTCCAGGCCTTTTAAGATTCTTTTCACCCACTCTCAAACCACTCTTTGCTCCTTTATTTTCCCTTAAGTCTGCCTCAGCCACTTGTACCCTGCTTTTCCATTTGAATGTGCTACTACCCAGTGCTTTAGTCCTGCATTTGGCCTCTTCTGCTGGCTTACTGAACATCAGCATTGCTTATATTGATGTCAACATTCTCTCAGTTGCCTGAAAAGTAACAATGACACATGACTACTCAAACTGTTACCCTAGCACAAGGTCAGCCAAGAAAGTGTCAATTTCCTTTACAAATACTGCACACATAGAGACAGACAAACTTCAAAACACACCTCTAAATCAAGAGCATTAACTCTGGAGACTAGAGAAACCACTAGGACAAAAACATTGGCTTTGAGCTCTTAATTTGGAAAAGAGGAAATTATTTTCAAGTACATACCCTGGCCTGGATGAAACTGGAAAAAAAATATTGACACAAACCATTTTCAAACTCTTAACCACCATGAAAGGGAGCAAGGGAGGGCCACCAATCAAGGTGGGAGGAAGGGAGGGCAGGCAGGTAGGCAAACTACACAGGTACAGGACAATTCAATAAAGCCCTAAGAACCTATGCTGAAAGTAAGCTAAGTTAAAGGCTACATAAAAAGGGAGGTTGCATAGAAAATCGTGGAAGAAGAAGGCGAGGATGCTGTGGTTGTTCTTTCCAAATGTGGAGGGGGCAAAAGCAGCATTCAATACAGGTAGGAGCTAGCAATTCTAAACCAATGAAGACCTGAACCTCATGCACTCAGCAAGACAAACAAAATTTTTGCATGGTGTCTGGCATTGCAGCACATACCTCTAATTCAAAATCACCCTCTACTAAAAGCATGGCTGCTTGAGACTTGATCTAAAAAAATCTCCTAAACATGTTAGAATGCTAACTGCAGGAAAATGAAATAATCTGGATATTCAAAATAGGCACCTCTGCATAGCATGAGCACACATAAGTTAATCTGAACACAAAAAGTCTGACTCATGGGCTGGATGGCTAAATGGGTTAAGAGCATAAAGCCTAAGTTCTGATACCCAGCACTTACATAAAAAAGCCGGGTATGCCCCTTCATGTGCCTAACTTCCTTGTTGCTGGGGATCTGGGATCAGACAAGAGGACTGGCTTAAGGGTACTGGCCAGCCACACAAGGTTAAGGTGGAGAGTGACAGAGCAGGATTCCAGACATTCTCCTCTGGCTTATATCATATAGTGACACATGTGTATACACTGAGAGTAAAGAAGAATAAAAGTCTGACACAGAATAGTTTAATATAAAAGTCAAAGTCACAAAAAAAAAAAAAAAAAACCACCAAGCTTTGAAATGCTATGCTTCCTGAAGTCTGGTGCCCCTAAACAATATTAGCAAAATTACCTAAAAACACTTTAAGTATACAAAAAATAAAAAAAATTAGAAACCAGGAAAGAAACAGCATACATGTTGAGAAATATTAAACCAGATCCAAAATGTATTTGGAGAGACAAATGAATAATTCAAACATAATGTTGATATTTAATAAAATGTTCTATCAAGACATTAAATAACTTCAGCAGGTAAATGGGATGAGGGAGCACCAGCAAGAGTTTTAAGTTTAAATAAGGAAGAGAAAAGTGAAACCACTGGAAAAATATTTTAATTCAGTTATAAATAGAAATGGCATTGCTATATAAGGTAAACAGCATGGTGAAGGAGAAAGGGAATCTTAGGAAAAGTAAAGGTAGTTTCTAGTAAAACAACGAAGAGTACCACAGATGACAAGCAATCCAGGAAGCAAACATTGTAATGAGATGAGAAGAATATTTTACCTTGCAGAGATTATGACCTTTTAGACAAACTATCGAGATTCCAGTAAGCTGAAATTCTTGGCTTGGTTGCAGCCCTGTGTTTCCCAGCACACTCCTGCATAAAGTCTCCAATAGTTCCCCAGGAGACAGAGGGAAAAACCAGTGGGGCTACTGGGCTACTACTGACTGCTGCCTTCTGCTGCCTTTTTCTGTCCTCTAGCCATTTTAGAACTCTCTCTTCTTGTCATTATTTGTAATTAGCATACAAGGGGGCTGGAGAGATGGCACAACAGTTATGGACACTTGTTGATCTTGCCGAGGACCTGGATTTCATTCCTAGTACCAACATGGTGGCTCAAAACCATCTATAACTCCAGTTCCAGGGGATCTGAACCCTCTTCTGACCTCTGCTGGCGCCATGCAGACATGTGGTGGATATACATGCATACAGGTAAAAACAAGCATACAAATAAAATAAATCCAACAAAAACTAGCATACAAGGGCATTAGATAGCATTATAGATTTTCTTCTGAGGTGTTTTTAATTTTATTTTTAATTATATACAAGGGGGTATGTGCACATGAGCACCCAGGATTCCAGAAGAAAGGATGTGATCCCCTGGAGCTAGAATTACAGGTTGTTGTGAGCCCCCTGGCATGGATGCTGGGAACTGAACTTGAGCAGTATGTATGTGCTCTTAACCACTGAACCATCTCTCCGGTCCCTCATTTTATGGCAAAGCAATGTTTTTTAAAGTATATTCTCTTCCCCCTCTATCTTCCCTCCTCCCCTCCCTCTTTTTCTACATTTTCCCTATTCTCAGATCTCATGTCACATGTGTCTTTTTGCCTTCCATGGCCCACTCCTTATCTCCAGGTCTCCTTTCTAGTTTTACCCATTTAACCATTATACACACACACTCACAAGCTAGAATTCAAAGGTCTTGTTTCTCACAAGTAACTCACACCTTGCCTCAGGGCATTTGCACCCACTCTTTTGGAAAACTTCTTTGCAATTAAAACACTCCTTCTTATTCTTAAAATTCACTGAAAAGTTACCTCAAGGTGGCCTTCCTATCAACCCTCAGGATAGATTATTCACCTTAACCATGTTATTTGTTCCCACAGGTGACTTCCTCCCTCCTCTGTCTCCATTTCAATACTAAACTCTTAATTAGAGGGCAGGGCCACAGTAGTTACTCATTAAGTATTTGTTAAATGAAGCGAAAACAGATCTCAGATGTAGGATAGATTGTTCTGTAAAGAACTGATGCAGTATAAAATTCCAATTTGTACAAAATGAACTTTTGTTTACGTCAATCAATTTCAATATGCACAATTAAGAACAGCCTTTTCAGTGACGCTCCCTTGAGAAGCCCACCCCTTTGCTCGGGCATATCTTAATTTTTCTATTAACCTTTCGATTAACCACGTATATGTCTTTCTATTAACCACTCCCCTACACACCTGCCACCCACCACCACAACCACAATCATCATTAACTACCACCACATTTAAACCTATGTTTAAAAATGCATGTGGGGACTAGGGAACAGCTCAGCAGTTAAGAGCACTGGCTACTTCTGGAGGACCTGGGTGCAAATCCCAGCACCACACAACAGCTGGCAACCATCTGCAACTCCAGTTTCAGGGGATCTGACATCCTTTTCTGGTCTCCACAAACATGCATGCAGTGCACAGACACAGCAGTAAATAAAACAACCATACACATAAAAATAAATCCCTTTTAATAAACTCCAACTCTGCTTCAAAAGAAAATAAAGAAAACCTTTTTTGTGTATGTATTGTACGATTTGAAATTTGCATTTAGTTGTAATATTATTAATTATTACTAGCAATTAAAGTCTGTAAGTCCCACAAGAACCTGATGAGCCAGGGTAGAGTGTTTGGGAATGTGGATAAATTCTAGGGTATTCTCTTCTGAACCAACTCTGAAAATCTTTTTACGATTCTACTTCTCAGGAAACTAGTTTCTACAACTGGCCAACATCAGAGTAATTCAGCAAATCTAACCCAAATAGTTTTCTTCAGCTATCATTTATCACCATTTTGTAGAGGATGGAGTGTATGCATATGTTCATGTTCTTATGTGCACATGTGTGCATTCGTACAGAAACAATCTGGTGACTTTCTCTACTACTCTGCACCTACAAAGTCTCTCAATGAATTTGGAGATGCTCATTCAGCCAGACTAGCTGGCCCACAAACATCTGAGATTGACCTGTCTCCACCCCATCACCACCACTGGGGTTACAAATGTGTGTTTGTCACCCCCACTCTTCATTAAATGTATTTTATTTTAATCTAACTCAGAAAAAATAATATAGACATTGGACATTGGAGGTGGATGGAGGGAGGGAACTGGGTGGGACAGAGGGTGAGGAAGGGAGCAAGGGAGGGGATGACATATGGGGAGAGGAAAATTGAGAGGGGAAAGAGAGACACAGAGAGAGAGAGAGAGAGAGAGAGAGAGAGAGAGAGAGAGAGAGAGA
>JADRCH010007527.1:2893216-2923978 GCA_019843965.1 Rhynchomys soricoides
AGAGAGAGAGAGAGAGAGAGAGAGAGAGAGAGAGAGAGAGAGAGAGAAAGGAAACCAGTGGGGGGCATCCCTGGGATGAAACTGAGACCTGGGAGACAGAAGAAAGCTCCTGGGAGTCTATGTGGGTGTCCCTAATTGAGACTACTAGCAGCTAGGGATATAGAGGCTGATGGAGCCACCTCCTGTAGCCAGGCAGGACTTCCAGCGGAGGTAGGGTGATACCAAACTATCCACTAACCTTCAACCCAAAATCTGCCCTGCCTACAAGATGCACAGGGATGAAAATGGAGCAGAGATTGAGGGAAGGAACAGCCAACCAATGACTGGCCCAACTTGAGACCCATACCATGGGAGAGAGCCAACCCCTGACACTATTAATGATACTCTGCTATGCTTGCAGACAGGAACCTAGCATAACTATCCTAAGAGGTTCCACCCAGCAGCTGATGGAAACAGATGCAGAGACCTACAGCCAAACATTAGGAGGAGTTTGGGGAGTCTTGTGGAAGAGTGGGAGGAAGGACTGTGGGAGCCAGAGGTGTCAAGGACACCAAAAGAAGACCTACAGAATAAACTAACCTCGACCAATGGAGGCTCACAGTGATTGAACTACCAACGAAAGAGCTTGCAGGGGCTGGACCCCTACAGATATGCAACAGATGTGCATCATAGTCTCCATGTGGGTCCCCTATTAGAGCAGGGACTTGACTCTGTTGCCTCCCTTTGGGTTCCTTTCTCCTAACTGGGCTGCCTTGTCCGGCCTCAGTGGGAGAGGATGCTCTTGATGTGCCAGGATGGGTTCCTTTCATCTCAGAGAAGAGGAGGGGAGAATGGGGGAGGGAGTATGAGGGTCAAACTGGGAGGAGAGGAGGGAGGGAACCGAAATCGTGATGTAAAGTGAATAAAGAGAAAAAAGAAAAATAGATTTTTTTCACACAATCTATTCTGATTATAGTCTCCTCTCCTGAAGTTCCTCCCCAACTCTAAACCACTCCACATCTTTATTTCTCTCGTGCATTAAAAAAATAATAAAATAAAATCCAAAATAGGGCAAAAGAGCCAAAAAATCTACATAGTGACACAGAGACACACACATTCGAACACACAGAACACCTCCAAGAACAAAATCAGAAACCAAAAGACCTGTACAGTAAAGACAAATACATACACACATATGTATACAAATAAGCCCACACAAAGCATTATGAGAACAACAAAAAAATACGATTGAGCTCATCTTTTTCTTTTTAACATGAGTGCTAGGGACTGATCTCAGATCTTCATGAGCATATGGCAAGTATTTTACCAACTAACCCATCTCCCTAGCCCCATTTATCACCTTTAAAACCAATTTTTATTTGCCATATCTTCTTAAACGTTTAATATGAAACTTAATCTAATTTTGCCAAGAATCTAATCTTCAGACACAATACAAAGATCTGTAACTGCAACTTACCTAAAATAATTTAAGTCAATCTTTTAAAAAAAAAAGGGGGGGCCAGTGAGATGATTCAGCAGGTAAAAGTGCTTTCGGCGAAGTCTGACAACCAAGTTCAATCCCAGGAACCCACACATTAGAATGAAGAATCAACCCCTGAAAACTGTCCTTTGACCTCTACTCATTCCATGTTCATGTGCATACACAGGCACACAGAATATTTATAAATATTAATGTACTAAGAAAGGAAGGAAGGAAGGAAGGAAGGAAGGACAGAGAGAAAAGAAAGAAAGGCAGGCTGGAGAGGCAGCTTAGTCATTAAGAGAGAATACACTCTTACACATGGTTCAATTCCCTGCACCTATATTCTAGCTCTGAGGGATCAAATTCCTCTGGCTTTCTTGGGCATCTATACTCAGGTACTGACATACATACATACATACATACATACACACACACACACACATACACAATTAAAAATTAAAACATAAATTTTAAAAATAATTTTTTAAAACTTAAATGTATTCATCCATGTTTTATTAGCTCCCAGAACCTGTTTTCTTGCTACCAAAACTCACTATCTATCTAAAGTTATTGCAGTGCTGGAGAAATGGCTCAGTGGTTAAGAATACTTGATACTCTTACAGAGGACCCAGGTTCCTTTTCCACCACCTACATCGTGTGACTTACAACTGCTTACAACTCTAGTTCTAGGGGATCTGATGCCCTCTTCTGGATTCTGCAGCCACTGTACAAGTAGAGTACACTCAAGAACCCACATACACACAAATAAACCAAGCAAATAATTCATTTCCAGATGTTACTATTTAATATTAGGCCTCTCTCTTAGAAAGGATATAAAAATAACAAAAGGAAACATATCCATAACTGTTAAAGATTACAAACTATTTCTAACAGTTATGACTAAATTGACAATAATGTATTAATATCAAACCAGCATTATTTGTCTACTCTGTTATTACAAATCCAGATACAACCTACCATACAGAGTTAATGATTTACCTGCCTAGCACTTATAAGGGTCACTTTTCCACAAGAATTGTTTATCTAAAATTCAGGCACAGTTTTCCAATCACTTCCAATCAAACCATTATGTTTTATTATGTATACCCAAAAGCTAACATGTAAGTTATCCTATAAGCATCGTACCTACCTAGCCTACCTACATCATCAACACACTAGACAAAGACCAAGATCGCACAATGCTCTACAATTTTGTTTTACTCTCCAGTCCACATAAATGATAACTAAGAAGAAAAATGATGCAAGTAGGAAAACCATGTCTAAATCCCAGCATTATCCAGTCTGAAGCAACACAGAAAGTGGTAAATATTTGGGTATCTGAATACAATGAAGGCTGTTCTACAACATGCACAGCAGAGGTGATCTGTCTAAGATAATCAGAGCTCAAATAGGAGATCAAATAGTAAACAGCACAATGGCACTGGCTCAGTATAAAGAAAACCAATTATCCTGCCCATAGTCTGAGAGTTTTCCTTATACAATGATTGTATGATTTTTTTTCCCTCGATTTAATTTCTATATCACTAAGAACAATGTTATTTTATTTGCTAGCTTTACAAAAAGATAAAATCAGGTTTGGGAATGTGACTCATTTGGTAGAATGCTTGCCTGGCTTGTTTGAGGCCTGGGATCTGATGCCCAGCACCGCATAAATAGGATGGCGTACACTTGTACTCCCAACACTCAGGGAGAAATGGACTTAAAGGCCAGCTTTGGCTACATAGAGAGTTTATGACCGGCCTGGGCTACATGAGACCCTGTCTCCAAACATAATTAATTAAAACCACAAACACAAGGTAACTTGTGCCATTTGTAGTATGATTCTTCATAGTCTACTAAGAATTATGCTTAGGTAAAAACTTGAAACCGGTCTGAAAGGTGGCTCAGTAAGAAAGGTATTTGCCACTCAGCTTAATGAGTTTAATCCTCAAGTCCCAAAGAGTGGAAGGAGAGAATTGATTCCTTAAAGTTGTCCTCTGACCTTTGCATGCATGTTCATATACTCATGTACACACAGACACACAGACACACAGACACACACACGCACACACACACAGACCAAATGAAAATGAAACACAAAAATTATGACATGTGTAAGAAATTATATTTTAAAGACATCTTTTAAGATACTACTGGTATCTGGTGACTAAGAGACCTAGTTGAAGCAGATAAACGGGGTTTTAAAAGCTATGATTCAAGGAGAAATTTTTTTTAGAATGATTAAACGTTCTGAAAATTAATAGTAGTGGCTAAAAATCTCCATAAATTTACTAAAGAATGATTAGTAAACGTTTTTTAAATAACAGATACTTTTGCTAGGGGGTGGCAGTGCACACCTTTAATCCCAGGACTAGAGAAGCAGAGGCAGGTTGACCTTTGTGAGTTCAAGGCTAGCCTGGTCTACACAGTGAGTTCCAGGCAAGCCAGGGCTACACATTGAGATCATTGTTCAAAAACAAGTGTTAAACTATTGGAAAGCTGTACTTTGTACAGAAATCAACAAATATTTTCAAATATTTTTTTTATGCACAACATCTCTCTGATCTGGCCAAGAAGATTTCTGGTTCTGAGGCTCTATAATATCCATCACTATATGACAAAAATGATTTTTATCAACTGAAAAACAAAGATGGTATGTTCTTCTCTTCTTTCACAGGAAACTGTAAGTGTTTTTTTCAAACTAATCTTTAACAGTTTGGCAGTGTTGCTTTAAAAATAACAGGGTTGGCAATATGGCTCAGCCTGTGAAGATACTGTTCACCAAGCCTTATCACCGGAGGTCAATCCCTGAGCCCCATATGGTGGAGGGAGAGAACAGATTCCTGCAAAGTTATACTCTGACCTCCACATAAGTGCCATGGAATGTGGATGACCAGTCACACCTACACACAAAATAAACAATGTAATAAAAATGTAAAGAAAAATCATCATCCTTCTCCTCTTCATCATCATCATCACTGCAACCACCACGAAGTATTAAGTAGAAAACTACCTTTTTTTTAAAAAAAAAAAAAAAAGATAGCATCTTACGACTGGCTTTGAATTCAATACATAGCCAAGAATGACCTTGATTGTCTCATCTTCCTGTTTCCCAAGTGCTAAGATTACAGGCATGTGCCACCACACACTGTTTATGGAGCACTAGAACTTGGGGCTTCCTGAGTGCTAGAGATTACAGATCTCTCTACCACCTCCTGTTTATGGGGTGCCAAGGATCCAACCCAGGGCTTTGTGAAAGTTAAACAAGCACTCCACTGAAAGGCCTACAACTCTGCCCCACAATTCTACTTTCAAGAGAAAATATTTCATTAGAGTTCAATCTCCATGTATTAAGATACAAGAATGAGGAGGGCCCAGAGAAATGGCTCAGTGGTTGGGAGTACTTGCTGCTCTGTTCTTCCAGAAGGCCAGAGTTCAATTCCTAGCACCATATCAGGCAGTTCAAAATGTCCTGTAACTTCAGCTCCAGAGAATCTAGACACTCACTTCTGGCCTCTTAGATACCCACATGCACATACACATTACTAAAAAAAAAAAAAATTTAAAAACAAGAACAAGGGCTGGAGAGATGGTGCCTCAGGGGTTAAGAGCACTGGCTGCTCTTCCAGAGGTCCTGAGTTCAATTCTCAGCACCACATGGTGGCTCCTAACCATCTGTAATGGGATCTGGTGCCCTCTTCTGGTATGTCTGAAGACAGCTACAGTGTACTCTTATACATAAAATAGATAAAATCTTTAAAAAAGAAACAAGAACAATGTACCTCTTTCAACTTTACCTCTCAATTTTATTTTACTTAAGTCATTATAATTACTAAAAAGATATCTATCTGCAAATTATAATGGCTGCCACTTCAAGAGTATATCTAGTATATCTAGCCAGGCCTGGAAGTTCAGGCCTGTAAATTGCAGCTCTAGGCAGAATTCTTCATCAAGACAGGAAAAGACTATTCAAGTCGTGCCTGGGATACAAAAGGTGAGTTCAAAGCCTACCGGGTAGCCCAGTGAAAGCCTTTACTGGGGAAGAAATGTGATTTTAGGAGGATACTATTAGGAATGGAGCTAATAGTAGAGGACTTGCCTAGAATGTGCAATACCGTGGGCTCGATCCCTAGCAACACACACCTACAAAGACAAAACTGAATTCCAACGATATCTTCATAATCTCTACTACTATAGTAAATTTAATGAACCAGTGTAAGGCTATAATGAATATGCAGGAACAGGAAGCACCAGGTGTTCAACTAGAAACAGTTATCGCATTTTGGACATACGTGATTGAAACAGTATCGCATTTTGAAATACATAATTATATGTACAACTTTCATTTATGAAGGACTCAAACCAATGACACTGCACTTGCAAAAAGTCTATACTTCTGGTTGTCCTAACCAGCCGTCTTGATGGATCTAGTCTAGTCCACCATGTCACAAAACTCCAGGAGGCCCATCAACCCAGGAAGCAAATGCATACCTCCAGGACTCCCCAGGCACAATGTACAGAATGAATTCAAAACAGGCTGTAAGAGCCACACTCTTTAAAATGAAGCAGAAAGCAGGGCTTGGAAAAGCACAATTTCAAGTTAGACCGGTTTGTATGGCAATTTTGCCTCTTCTGCTGACTAGCTAGCTAATATGTGCAAATTATTTCTGAGACTGTCTGACATGTATATGAGAAATAAGGAATACATCTACCTTGGAGAAAGGCTGTGAGAACACATGCATACACGTGAATAATTTGCCACAGCATCTGATATTCAGTAATGGTCAATGAATATAGCATTATGAAAATTACAGAACAGACTACACAAAAGAGAAACTGCACCCAAAACGTGACTCTGATGAGAACTACCCCCAAAACAAATGTCTTTAAGTAAAAAGGTTTAATTCAAAGTATACAAAGTATTGATGACAAATTTCCAAGAGCCTGGTCCTTTTAATCCAATAAATAATTTTCTGTTAATTCCCAAATCTGAAAT
Source organism: Rhynchomys soricoides (assembly GCA_019843965.1). Lineage (NCBI taxonomy): Eukaryota > Metazoa > Chordata > Mammalia > Rodentia > Muridae > Rhynchomys > Rhynchomys soricoides. The sequence goes on from JADRCH010007527.1 coordinate 2,899,675, forward strand.
GTTTAAATGTTAAATATCTCTGTAGGTAGAAAGTCCACCATCTTAGTGTTCATATCCACTGATGGAATTGCTTCCCAAATTCCTACCTCCATATGAAGAAGTGTATAGACTCAAATGAGAAATAAAACTCGATATTTGAATAATTCACTAATGCATGCACTGCCCCATTTAAAGAAATTTTCTAAAAAAAAAATAAAAATGTTAAATCTAGGTCAAACATAGTAGCTCATTCTGCTAATCCCAGCACCCGGGAAGCTGAGGCAGGAGGACTGCCACAAGTTCCAGGCCACCTTGGGCTACACTGTTAGTTCCAAGAAAGCCTGAATTAAAAATGAGACTCTATCTCAAAAAAAAAAAAAATCCAAATGTTAAAATTGTGAATTATCAAAAATAAAAATAAAAAACAAAAAGGAAAGATTTTAAGATCAAAAGTAAAGTAGATGGTCATAAAAAGAGCTTAAATGCAGACTACCATCCCACTAGCCTCTGGTGCTAAGGAGCCAATTCAAGGCCACGTACTCTGCCTCTGAGTTACAGCTCCAGTTCTAAATGTCTTCATTTTGCATTATTTTCTTAAGTTGAAATACGTGGTTCACCTGAAACAATTATCAGATGGTAAATGACCTTTGACATTTTATCTTCTCCTCTGTCAAGGAACTTGATGATGCCAAAAATAAAACTTTAAGATCTAAATTGATCTGATTCTGAGTAGACGGTCTTTTCTAATCAGAAAACAACTAAATATTTCAAAACTTGCTCGTTTTGTACTAAAGGGTTACATAAAAGATCTCCCTCCTATTTTGGTTCTATGCAAGTGGATTGCTTTGTGCGTTTTAAACAACTCATGTTATTATTTGACATCAATGTGTTATACTAGAATATCATACTCTCACACTAACTGCCAAAAATAAAATTCCATATTAGCACACCTTTGAACAGCCAAACATTAAAATCCTATTAAAATAAAGGAGATAACCACCAATATTGTCAACATGGAAGAAGAAAAAGGTGAAAATGTTAACGGATAAGAAAATATTCCCCGGCTCACTTCTTTACAAATTTCCTACAAGCTTATTTCTCAGCTACAGCTCAGTGTTCTATCATAAAGTAAACGGAAACGCAAATCATCCTGAAAAGCGAACTTCCTGCAAGAGGAGCTGCTGTCATTTTCAACAGTGCAACTGTGGCTGAGAATCTCTCATAGATTCTTAGCCACTGTGGAGAAACAGGCTGAGGGAAAATGCATACTTAGAGGAATTTCTCCACCTCTGTATTGAAGGTTTGTAGTGTAAGGATACTACACCTTCAAAAGAGAAAATGGCATGTAAAGTCTGTTTCTTCTCAAATGTAGACTATCTGGAACAGAATACATTTAATTCACAATCAGTCAACCTTCTATTACTCATTTATATGAGATAGCCCTGCAAGTTCTCTCAATGGAAACCTTTCAAAAAAAAAAAAAAAACCACCTCAGAGAGCACACTAGCTGCATCTCTGATTTAAGTAACTCCAAGATGCTTGCATAAACAACAACAAAATCAGACCCTGACAGGGGGTGCTTAAGAAGTCCTAAGTCATTAATAGAAGACTAGGCACTGATAAAAGTAATGCTCCCTGAGGAAGAAATTTTATTTCTGAATATTTTTCTAATATACCAAGTTCTTTTTAGTATAAAAAAAAATAGGCTTAGGAGCTATGCTAGATCCGCACAATGAAGACAGTACACTGTTTCTATTTCTACTTAACAAATGAACCACTGCACTGACTATGTTCAAAAGACAAGCCAATTCAAAAGAATTTGATGCCCTTTCCAAAAGAGAAGCCCGCTTCCCAAGTACTCAGAAATGTCGGATTATTAAACACTCTTGGAATGGTTAACTTTATTTAGTATGCCTCTTTTGGAGTTCTATTCTTTAATGCAGCCAAATGGTATTTTTCTCCCTAATTAGGTTTCCCTGTACTTGTGCAAAGCCCAGCAAACATAGTGCTGGCAGCTTGAGTTTTTTACAGCTTCTCTCTTCTGGCTCCTTCTCCCCTCACCTACCCTCCTTACCCCCACCCCATCCCACCACCCAAAAAAGATTTCCTTTCCAAATGGTCTCCTCCCGGCGTTTGTCAACAGAAACACCCACTGGTGGTGTCAAACTGGTAATACTGCTGCAGGCTTCCTTACTCCCATTCCAGCATCAAAGCCAAAAATGCTCCAACCTAAAATAGCACTTTTAATAAGGAAAGGGCTTGCTAGGTACTTAAATCTCCATTCTCGGAAAGATGGAGGCCTTTTACGTTTATATTATTAATGAATCTTAGTTGGGTTGTTAAATGTAAGATCATACTCCCCCTTTCAACACCAGATATACAGGGAAAAGAAAAACAGCCCTTTTGCATTTTACAAAAATATTTTAATACACTTAAAGGAATTAAAAACGAATTTACATCGAAATGTTATGCAGTCTGTAATTCCAAAGTGTCTCAGTAAAAATGTCTTTTTTGTAACCCTACAGCAAGAAACAAGTGTTCCAGCAGATGTTACCTAAAACCCTAATCCTATATTCTATACATATTTATGCCTCCTTTTTTTTTTCAGTCAAATGCTCTCAGACAAATTAATTTGTGTAATCTTTTATACTGCCTACATAACCATTATGTTCAAACAAGCCTAAATCAGATGCGCGGAAAGAAATTATTCTGTGTCAATACTTTCTAAAATCAGCTTAAATTTCAGCCAATTAAAAATAATTGTGTTAACAGAATACTGATCTGCAACTATTTAAATATCACAGCATCCTTCTAGTCTGTCTGTAGAGATACTAAGGTCAGGCTTTTCTTATCCAAGCATCTGTGCTATGCCTAACTCAAGTGAAGCGAAAAACCAAAACCCCCAAGAAAGATCTGCTTTTACACTGAAATATGTCCAGGTTATTTTTTACCCCAACGTGGGCACAAAAAACCGTGTCAGTGCGAGAAGGACCTGTTCGTTCTGGCAGATGGTTCCAAACCCTAGGATTCAGTTTCTATGAAGGTCCAAAGGGTAGGAAGGTCTGAGAAGAGGTCAATTTCTGCTTCTCTGCCAGCACACCAGCCGTGAACTTCACAGTAACGCCTGAAACTTGTCCTGTGGAAGGTGGCAGAAACCTGCGGGGCTGCAGGCGGGGCGCTCGCCCACCCTCCCGGGCAGCCAAGGTCAGAAGGACCGGGGCTGCGAGTCGCAGCTGCCAGCGGGTCCCGGGCTCTCTGGGAATTTGGGCGGGGGGTTCGGGGGCCCTCCTTGGCGCTAACGGAAAAGGGCTTTCCTCGCGGCAAGCCCGGAGAGCCCTGGCCACGGGGGCGGTGGGGTGGGGACACCGCAGACCTGCAGCAAAGGGGAGCCCCGCGGGGTCCGACCTCGACCTACCATACGTCTAGCACAGCCCCCTCTGTCTCCTGGCACCAAAAATTCCAGCCCCAGCCCTTCCGGGAAGATCCTAGAGACTCGTGGTGGATCGCCGAGGGAGACTCCAGCTTGGGACGCCCTCACCGTATCTCCCCGTTGTGCAGGGACCGGCGCTGCAAACGCTTCTGTCACCCTCCTAAGTGAACCGACTGGGATCCCTCTCTAATGACAAGCTAGTGAACACACGGCCAACATAAGACGGCCTGACGGGAGGACGCGACTACTCACCCTGACGAGTCCCCCACCTCTATCGGGGAAGCCTCCACTCTCGCGGCCGCCGTCACCGCTTTACCTTCCCTAGCGGCAGCGACAAGTAATCGAAACCTCCGGCCCCGCCCTCTCGCCGGAGCAAACGCGCAGCCTAATTTGATGATCGCACCGCCCCCGTCTACCCATCTGACCCAATCGGCAAGCTCCTCTCATTCCGCTAGGTTCCGCCTTAGCCATGCCTACTAATAGGCGCCAATGAAGAGAAAGCGCTCGTGCTCGAGTTCGGGCTCGCGCGCCCCGCCTACGCCGCTCGTTCTCGAGTACCCAAAAATCCTAGAACCAGGATTTCTTGTACTAGCTCTCTTTGCGAACGCGCTTATGCGCGCTCGCGATGCTCCTCCTGGAGCACCAGGTTTGGTTGCCCTGCCAGGCCCTAGCAACCTGGATTGCTAGGCTGGGAGGGGCGGGGCTCAAGCTGCGAGCTTACGTGGGGAGGGGGAAGTGAGGGAGGAGTAGGATAAGGGGAGGGAGAGATCGTGACTGAGAGAGGGGTGGATGCGGGGGTTGCGGGGGGTGAGGAGGCCCGGGAATCCACCTGTCACTGCGGTAGAAAAAAAAAGGGGGAATCCTGCCTGCAGCGCAGCTATCCTAGCCTCCCTCTCTGGGGACCAGTGAGCGGAGTGGGTGGAGGGCAGGGAGCACATTTCGAGCGGGAGCCCGGGCACTGCTTGAAAATAAAGGACGAAGGATGGTTCATCTCGGTCGTAGGTTTAGGGGAAAAAAAAAAGATATTGAAGTCCATTGCTGCTGCCTAACTGTTGCAGCTGTGCGTGCACGCGCGCGCAAACACATTCAAATGCACGTTCATCTTGCAGCCTGCGATTCCCTGGGGTGACTTAAGAGCAAAGAACTGGCAGCCCGAGGATTCCTTACACAGCAGCTGGGCGCATGCAAACCGCGGCGGCCGCAGCTACAGCAGCAAACCACAACTCCACTCCCGTCCGATGCTGCTCTGCCTTACACGATTCCCCAGCTAGTAAAAAAAGAAAAGAAAAGAAAAGAAAAGAAAAGAAGCATGAAGTCATCGCCGCACCAGTAGAAATATAAAGATCTTAAGTCCCACAGTGAATCAGGTTTCCAATGAGGATGGCTAGTGGATAAGATATAGTTCCAGTGCATTTTTTCTTTAACTAAGAAAAGAAAAATCTTTTATGAAAGACCTTACCTTGCAGACAAATCTATGAAAAGCTACATGATTTCCACCTTTTAAAAAAGCATAGAGGAAGAAAAGGGTTTTCTGGGGTTTAGGGACAGAAAATTGGTAGTGTATGACGTCGAAGATGCCACCAAATTAAAAAAATTATATATTTTTTTTGGTAATAGGAAATAGGTATCTTGAATTAAATCCATTTAATCTACTCCTGTCTTCAATCTGGTAGCTATACAATAGGTTTGTCTACTTGACACCAAACCAATAAGATTATTCTTTTTCATAACGTGGTGAATATTTCATAAGCAATCGAAGGCACCCACTTTCTCAGGAAGCATATTAGAAAATTTTCTAGGTAGGAGCAGGGAATCAACAGTGAGGGAAAATGGAGTCAGGCTATGCAGAGGCTCCTGCCTCCTCCAGTTGCAAAATCACAGTGCTGTGACCTCATGCTTCACCCACGTGGAGCCAGAATTCCTGGGACAATCGCTGCATTATCACCCCCTGTCAGTGCCTTTGTACTAGAAATTTCAGCCGCATTGCCTTGGAGTCAAAGGAAGGATGGTTTATCTGGACAGACTGAGAAGAAGGTAAGGAAAAAACAGTAACAGAATGACCACCGCTGTAAGTTCAATGTCGTTTTAAGTAGCTGTATTAGATGTTTTCCAACAAGCCGTACCATGGGAGAACACAGCCTTTCACTGAAGGACGTTTGCTTTGATCTGGTTTTCAGCACTGGTTTATTGGAGCCACATCCAGTTCAGTTAATTCCCTTCTTGAGAAAAGACTAGACATTCTAAGTGTTTTAAAGAAATACCATGCTGTCATTTACCTGAGGTCCTTTCTTCTGAAAAAAAAAAAAAAAAAAAAAAAGCAACAATAATTCCCTGCAAATGCTTGCTCTGCTAACGATTCTACAGATATTTAGGGCTGACAGAGAAAGCACAGGCTGCCTCCATAAATTGAGTTTTACATAAACAAATAATAACTTGTAATACATGTGTTGTATCCAAATACATTCAGAACAAGGCTAGAAGACTGATTAAGTCTTTTAATCGCTGTCCAAAAAGAATTTTATGAACCGCCCTTTTGGGCAAACTAAATCTATAGTGTTTGTAGAAAGGGATGCACATAGTGAAAAATGAGTTGCTATTTATGTGAAATCCATGTTTAACTGGGTATCTTCTACTTTTCTTGGCCTCTTTGCACAACCTGATAGTGTTACACACATTATCTCTAATCCTCACATGTCTCAGCAAGAGTCTCACTACTTCCAGATGGAGAAGGAGCTTCAGAGCCTCCTCAGCATCTATTTGCTCCCTCTCTCCTAATGGAACCCCCCACTGTTTTCAGATATCCAGAGCCTTCACACATCAAGAGGCTGAGTCTAAATTAGTCTCAGACAGTTGTATGTGGCTTGATTAGACTAAAAGAAAAAGCTTAGCATCCCATGGCTCGAAAGAAAGATGTTTTCCCCTCTATACCTTCTGGATGAACAAAGAAGTTGAATACCCCAAATGCCACAGGCAGCCACTTTGTAATTGAGAAGAAAGCCAGTCTTAAGTCAAAGCCTACCTACTAACTAAAGTTTTAAAAAGACAGAAAGGGAAAATAAAAAGTAGATTCTTGACAACCATCTGGATCTTAACTTCATGATACAACCTGTGTCCTTGGCAAGGCAGAAGAATCAGCCTGATAAATGAATTGGTGGTGCTTGTAGACAGACAGGAGCATCAGTAATTGTTTTGCCCTGTTCAGAGCTCAAATCAAGCCAAATCTTACATGACTTCATTTCAAGTTTATGACACATGAAAACAAACAACAAAAAAAGAAAGAAAGAAACAATTAGGATGTGGTGGCACACCTTTGCAACTCCAGCACTTGAAAGGCAGAAGCAGGAGGATCACAGCAGTTTCAAGGCCACTCAAATCTACACCACAAGGTCCAGGCCAGCCATGGCGACCTAAGTGACACCTTGTCTAAACAAACAAAGCAAAACCTAAAAATAAAGTTTATGCTGTTTGAGGAACTGTTATTTTATAAATCCAAGTCCAATGCTTTACACTACGCTTGTAAAGTCTCGATCCTTGTTCTTCAGGCCGAGTTTAGCCACAAAGAGTCGAAGGAACATGAATGTCTTCCTTAACACCTTTAACACATCTTAAACTGTGGAGGTGTCTTCAAAAAATAAAAAAGCCAAGAAGTGACTTTCCTCTGAGAAGCCCAAGTTTATGATTCTGTGTGTGCGTTATTCTTTCTATTAAAGTCCGTGTTTAAATCCATCTTTCAAATCTCCTTTTGGGGCTGGGAAGGTGGCTCAGTAGGTAAAGTGCTTGCTGCCCAAGTATGAGGGTCTGAGCTCATTCCCAGGGCCTACATGAGAAACCAAACCTGGTGACAAAGGTTTGCTTGAGGGTTTGTAATCCAGGGCTGGGGAGGCAGAGATACCTGAATCCCTGGACTCATTGGCCAGCCAGCCTAGCCTAATTAGCAAGTCCCAGGCTGAAAAAATAGTGTCTATATCCTGATTAACAATACTTCTCTGTCTTCTACATATGTATGTGGGCACATACATGTACCAACACTTTCATCTGTGCACAGGCAAACATGCACACACACTCACACTCAAAAAAAAAAAATCCCCTTTTAATAAACTCCAACTCTGTTTCAAAAACTAAACAGGCAGGGATGCCTTGAATCGCAGAACTTGAGTGGCAGAGGCAGGCAGATCTCTATGCTTTTTAATGCCACCCTGGTCTACATAGTAAGTTCCAGGACAGCCAGACCTTTATAGTTAAGATGCTTGCCTCAAGAAACCAAAACCAAAGTAAAACAACAACAAAATTGTTTTAAGATATAGTTTTTCCGGCCCAGCAGTGGTGGCACACATCTAAAGATGATCCCAGCACTCAGGAGGCAGAAGCAGATAGATCTCAGAGTTAGAGACCAGCCTGGTCTACAGACTGGACAGCCAGAGATACTCAGAAAACCCTGTCTCAAAAAAGAAAAAAAGGATACAGTTTTTCTGACCACATGAGCTGTGTCTGTATCCTCTGTCTTAACTAGCACCACTATAGACAATGAAAGCTGACAAGAGTGGTATCCTAATATCAGAGGAAGTAAAAACATTGTCACGTGTTCTAAAATGAAACATGAAAAGGTGACCTTGTTGACTTAAGCCTAAAATACCTTCCCTTATGAGGATTGGGCAGGATTTAATAATTTGAGGCCAACCTGGGCTATAGCGTGAGAGCTTGTCTCGAATAAAAGATAGATAGATAGATAGATAGATAGATAGATAGATAGATAGATAGATAGATGTCTGGGACTGTATGTCTGAGCATGAAATGCAGTTGGTAGTGCATTTGCCTGGCATATATGAAGCCCTGGGCTGGATCTCCAGCACCAAATAAGTTAGGACTGGTGGTACACACCTGCAATTCCAGTACTCTGGAGGTAAAGGTTCAGAAGTTTAAGGTCACTCTTGGCTATGAAGCTACTTCCAGGCCTGCCTAGAGTACATTAATTAAAAACAAAAGGTAAGTAAGGAATGATTGGAGAGAGTGAAATCGAATCACAGAATAGAGTGTCACATGAAAGCTACCCTAGCCAAAACTATGGAAGGGCAGCTCGCCTAGATTCAAATGCTAGCTTCAATTAGGGCCTTGCTTAAATTGCTCAGCTTCTGTGCACCTCAGTTTCCTCTTATATAAAATGAATACAACATTAGTAGTGCTTACTTCACAGGTAAGTAGGTGACTAGGAAGTGCCCTAAAAAAAACCCAACTGACCTATTATAGAAAGGACTTTGTAAACTTTAGGTCTTATTCAACAGCCTCCATTCTGTGGATTATGCATCAACTTGAAGCACCTTTTCCCTGGTAATACTTTGAGTCTTATTTTATGGAAAATTTGCCTCTCATGTCCTCTTACATTTTGGCTGATGCTTCTGACTTTTGGGTCTTTTTTCAGCTATTAAAAATTAATCCAGTTTAATACTAGAATGATGCATTTGATCAAAACCCCAAATTCCAGAGGGTAATGGAATGAATGTGACATGAGTGCAGAAAGATGAACTATCTGGAGTTATCTGGAGGAAGGAAGAGAACTAGCTAGAGGAAGACAGGGCTCATGGGGCAGATGAAGGAGGGGGGACAGTTGGAGAAGGGGATAAGTTAGAACAAACTGTGCCCATAGTATAAAGCTGTCATAATGAACAAAATCCATTAATTTAAAAAGTCATCTTTGCAAAAGTAATCTTTAGGCGCCAGAGATATCCCTCACTTGGTGGAATACTTGCCTAGTATGCTTGAAACCTTGTGTTTGATTCCTAACACGGTGTAGCACAGCTGGAATGTCGTGGCATACACCTGTAATCCCACTTCAGAAATAAAGGCAGGGGGATCAGAAATATAAGTTTATCCTTGGCTACACATCAAGTTTGAGGTCAGCTTCATAACACAAGAGATCCTGTCTCAAAAAAATCAAATATGTGTAAACACTTTTAAAATCCCAAATAAACAACAAAAATCCTTTTCTTGTGTCACTGTCACCACCCCATCAAGCTTAGGATAGGCCTTTCCTTCGTATACCAGTTCCTTAGATGGTATTTTCAGTTCACTCACCAAACCTAATGTCTCTTACTAGATAGAGTCTGTAGGAAGCAGAGGGCAGAAAGACTCATTGACCTTTATCTTAAGAACACACAAAAAAAAGACTTGGCAAAATGGCCCAGCTGGTAAAGGCATTGGCTAGGAAGCCTGAATTTAATCCCCAAGATCCACATCGTGGAAGAAAAGAACCAATTCCTACTAGTTATCCTTATGACACACACACACACACACACACACACACACACACACATACACACACACTTGTTTAATTAATGTAAAAGTAACCCATGAAAACACCTTTGGTCGGGCTTTACTCTTGTTATCAGCTAATAAAATATGGCATCGTGATGATCACAAGTGGTCCTGATGTAACATTAGGTCATAAATAGTGTTCCATTTCTCTCTCTTTGTTAAGTTACTCATCATAGGGGAATACAGGTAGATGTCAGTAAGATATTCAAGGTGCCCATGGATTTAGAAACTGAAGACTTTTGCCAGAGGATGTGAGAGTCATCTTGAAAGCAGATGTTCCAGTCTGTTTATTCCTTCACGGTCTCAGTCCTAGCTGATATTCTGATTTCAACCTCATGAAACACCCAGGCAGGAATCATTCCACTAAGCCATTTAAGAATTTGTAACCTTCAGAAGCTACAGGATGACACACATTTGTTGTTTGAAGCCACCCATTTTGTACTAATTAGTAATGCTACAGTCCTGACTCATGTATAAGGTTCCTAGCTTCATTTTACAGGTGAGGTTTTAGTAACCTGTCCAGTCTTACCCATGAAGTAAGCAATTGAAACAAACCCAGATGACTGACCCAAGAAGCTGAACCCCCTTAATCATTAGGCTATACCCCAGTGTCGGTAGAAACCATATAAATGCTGTTTTGTCCTTTACTCTCAAAACAACTGTGCATGTAAGATTCCTCTTTGCCTTTTACAAGTTACCAAATAAAGTCAAATGATAATGATGCTCATAAAGGTGGGTCAGTGAGTTCTGTATTACTCTTATCCTCCCATACCAGAAAAGATCTCATTTTAACACCAAGTCTGGCTAGAACTCTGCATTCTCCTGACTCAACCCCCTGGCTACTGAGATCACAGGCATGTTCCACTATGCCTGAGCTTTCTGTTTCATTTCCGTTTCATTGCTTACTTACTTAGCTCAAATGCAAGGCGTCTTAATGAACATCTTACTAATATCAGTCGCTTACAAGATTCTGGTAGTGTAAAGTAACTCCAAATAATGCCTGTCCCCTGAATATGTACAGGTAAAGGAAGATAGACTGTATATAACATATTTATCATATCCCAAGATCTTAATTAAAAATGGAAAAACATTTTTAAAACAGCATTTAATTTTTACAGAAATAAATGAGCTCACAGAATATAAGTGCTAAAAGTAATAAAATGGTTGTGCTTCTCACCTTCTAGATTTAATAACAGATCTGCTTCAATGCAATTTTACAAGCTCTTTATAGGCATGCTAGAATTCTAGGACAGTTATATAAAAGCACACAGAATGGGTGGGGCTGGCGGTGTAGCTCAGTTGGTAGAGTGTTTCTTTACTACACACAAAGCCCTTAGTTCAATTTTCAGAACTGCACAAACTGAGCATGGTACCATGCTCCTGGAATCTTAGCCCTCAGGAAAGGGCGGGTAGGGGGCAGAATGATCTGAAGTTCAAAATCATTCTCAGCTACACAACAAGTTAAAAGCCATCCTGGACTACAAAAAGCAAAAAGAAGAACAACATCAAAAAAAAAAAGTAGCCTGTGTAGTGGTGCTCCCCTGTATACCAGTTTTCAGAGGCAGAGGCAGGAGGACTGTCCATGAGTTCCAGGCCAGCTAGGGGAATCCTTTCTAACCAATAGCAACAAAGGAAAGGGGGAGTATAGATTGAGCTTCATTCGTTTTGAGTTGTTTTCTTGATGGAGCATGGCAATCAATAAGCATTTGCTGAATTAATGTATTAATTAGTTCATCTGCATTCCCACACATTCACTCATTGCAGGCTCTGTTGACATACACAAAGGGAAATCAGGGATCCAGACAATGGGCTGAGAAATCAATGTTAAAGGATGGGAAATGTAAAACGAGGATGTACTCAATTTGGGGTCATTCCATTTGAGGTGGATTGGAAAGAAAAGGTGCAATGACTGATCTGGATTGTCACCTTGACACCCCCAGGGGAAAAGGGAAATTCATTGAATAGTTTCCTGAGGACATGTCTGTGGGGCATTTTCTTGATTGTTAATTGACGTAGGAAGGACCAGTTAAGTGCACAGTTCCATTCCTAGGCTGGTAAGCCTGGGCTGTCTAAGAGCTGAACAGGGGCCTGGAAGCAAGCCCGGAAGCAGCATTCCTCCTCAGCCTCTGTCTCAGTTCCTGATTCCAGGTTCCAGCCCTGATTTCCCTCCATGATAAACTGTTACCTAGAAGTGTAAAAGGAAATACATTCCTTCCTCCTCACGTTTTTTTATTTTACTCGATTTGTTATCACACCAGCAGAAAGCAAACTATAAAAGAAGGTATGAGAGATGTGAAACACACCTGACTCTTCTGTGCAATTGCCTCAAGTGTGATGACTTATTTCATTTGTCAGTTTGAATGGGCTAAGGAATGCCCAGATATTTGATAAAACAATATCTGTGGGACTGTTTGTAAGGGTGTTTCCAGCCAAGATTAGCATTTAGAATCACCAGACTGAATGAAGAAGTCCCATCCTCACCAGTGTGAGTGGGAAACGTCTTATCTCTTGAGGGCCCAGATAAAACACAGTGAGAGAGAATGGGTGAAACTTGCTGTCTGTGTCCCTGGTTGGAGCACTCATGTTTTACCCTCAGATATTGGACATTGGTCCTGTGGACTCTTACACACACACACACACTCTGCCCTGACTGAATTACACTGCCACTATTCCCACTTCCCCATTGTAGATGGCATATGCCAGAAATTCTCAGCTTCCAAATTTGGGCGAGCTGATTTCCATACATTTCCTTTTATTTACCTGTATCTATTACTTCTGTTTATCTCAAGAATCCTGACCAGAGGCTTGATTTCATTGACTCTGAAGAGACATTTTTGGCCAACTTTACAGATAGGAAATCCCGTACAGGCTCTAAAATGCTTAAAGGAATGAAAAAGAACGATGCTGACTTTTATTAATTCACCAGACCTTTTTGCTGTTTTGTCCATATCGACTTAGAACTAATAAAAAAACTACACAAGTACAGATCTTATTGAAAAAATACAAACAATGTGGAAGATCAAGCCACTCTCTCCTACACCAAATCTACCAATCCTGTAGAAGTATTGTCAATGAGAATTACCTAAATGAACCTTAGGACACAGAATTTAGAAGAATAATCATAAACTTCATTAAAAAATATAAGGAGTTTAAAGAAGACACAAAGAAATTAAAGAGAAAGAACTTAAGGAGAATAAATGCCTGACTGATGACCAAGAAAACACAAACATAAGGCTGATGGAAATGATGCAGATAATCCAGGACTTAAAATAAAGGTAGAAACCTTGAAGAGGACTCAAGCAGAAGTGAAGGTGGAATTGAAAAAGCTAATAACTTCACTAGAAAACTCAAAGGAAAACCTCACAAGTAGAACAATCAAACAGAAAATAATGATCAGGACTCTAGACCAAATGAGCAAGAGGATCTAGACCAAATACCAGGAACATGAAAAATTAAAAGCAAACAGGAAAGAAACCTACAGGAAATATGGGACAGCATAAAAAGACAAAACCTTTGCAATATAGGCATATATGAGGGAGAAGAATCCTAAGACAATGGTATAGATAAGATCTTCAATTAGTACATAGAAGAAGCCTCCCCAAACTAAGGAAAGATATATCCATTCAGATACAAGAAGTACACCGAACACAAAGTAGACAATACCAGAATAGAAACCTCCACAGACTATCCTAGTTAAAACAGCAAGGATATAGGACAAAGAAAGTATATCAAAAGCTACAAGAAGAAACAAACAATAAACACAAGTCACATTTAAAGGAAAACTCATGAAACTAATAGCTGATTTCTCAGTAGAAACTTAGAAATTCAGAAGATGCATTCCAAGTTCTAAAAGACCACACCAACCAATCTAGATTAACATACCAGAAAACATACTATCCACCATAATCAAAAGAGAAATAAAAACTTCCCACGTTACAAACAATGTAAAAATGTTTGTATCCAACAAACAAAACCTAAAGAAAATACAGGAAGCAATATATCAGGATGAAGACAAAAAATGAGCATAGCCAGGAGACTGTGGAAAGAAATATGAAGCCATAATTACTAAAATGCCACTGAGAATATGAACAATAGCACCAAAAATCTACATTATGACCAAATAAACACACACATTTCAGCAATAACAATATTCACAAACTCAATTCTCAATCAAAAGACATAGGCTGACTAAATGGATCAAGAAATAAAACCCCTCTGTTGTCTACAAGAAACACACCTTAGCATTAAAGATAGGCACCACCTTAGAGTAAAAGGATGGACAGAAGTACCTAATCAAGTGAGATCAGAACGTAAGGAGGCATCAGTATTTCAATGCTTGACAAAATAGATTTCAAACTAAAATAATCAGAGGACATAAAAAGGGATCACTTCGTTCTAATAAAGGGAATGGCTAACTAAGAAGACATGCCTATTCTAGAGATATATGCACCAAACTTTGATGCACCCAATTTCATTAAAAATGGACTACTGGATTTATTTTTTAATTATTATATTTTCAAATGGTTTTATTTTTATTATATGCATATTGGTGTTTTGACTATATATATTTCTGTGTGAGGATGTCAGATCCCTAAAACTGGAGTTATAGGCAGGTGTGAGCTGCTATGTGTGGGTGTTTGGAATTGTACCCAAGTCCTCTGGAAGATCTCTCCAGCACCCAATATTACTGGCTTTAAAGACATAGAACAACATCAGTCCATTAATACTACTACATACTACTTTTCCCAATACACAGGTCCTCTGCAGAAACAGAGGACAGACAAACATCAGAATTAATTGGTATTATACATCAAATGGACTTAACAGATATCTACAGAATATAAACACCAAAGAATAAACATTCTACTCAGCACACACAGAAGCTTACCTAAAATATACCATATCCTAGGTAAACAAATTCATAAACAAATCTTTATGAATACAAAAAGATTGAAATAACTCCTTATATCCTTCCTGAATGCAAAGCAATAAAACTCAGAATTGACAACAAATAAGCCTCTACTAAATACAAATACATGAAGATTAAACAACTCATTATTGAATGATGAATGAGTCAAAGCAGAAATCAAGAAAGAAATTTAAAAAAAAAATGTCCTGGAACTAACACAACACAACAAAGCCTCTGGGACACCAGGAAAGCAGTCCTGTGAGGAAATGTGTAGCTCTAAGTGCCTACATTAACAAATCATAAAGAGCACAAATAAATGACTTAATGATGCAACTCTAAAAGGTAGAAAATAAGAGCAGAACAAACCCAAACCCAGTAGATAGCAAGAAATAATAAAAAACAGAGCCCAAAATTAATGAAATAGAAAGAAAAGAAAACAGTACAACATATCAACAAATCTAAGAGCCGATTCTTTGAAATGATAAGATTGACAGACTTTTGGCCCAACTAACAAAAAGGAAGAAAAAAAGAAAAGAAGGAAGGAAGGAAGAAAGAACCCAAGTTAACCAAATCAAAGATGAATAGGGAATCAGTACAACAGACCCCAAAGAAATTGAGAATATTATAAGTGATTTAAAAAAAAAAAATCTGAACTCCATTACACTGGCAAAAAAAAAAAAAAAAAAAATCTAGATTTAGCCAAACCATGAAAACTAAAGCAAGAAGAAATCAACAACTTAAGCTGACCCATAACAAAAGAGGAGATTGAAATAGTAATAAAAAGCCTTCCGACTAAAAAAAGTCCAGTGCCAGATGGGCCAGATGGATTCACTGCAGATTTCTACAAGACTTTCAAAGAAGCGCTACAGCCAATCCCTTTAAAGCTATTTTGAAAAATAGAAATAGAAGGAGCACTTTCAAATCCTCCTATGAAACTAGTATCATTCTAATACTAAAACCAGGAAAAGACACAACAACCATAAAAGAAAATTACAGACCAATATTTCTGATGAACATAGACTCAAAAATACTCAATAAAATGCTTATAAACACAGAACAGAAATACATCAAAAAGATTTTCCACCATGACCAAGTTTTCTTTATCCCTGAAATGCAACATATGCAAGTCAATAAATGCAATAAATGCACATGAATGGACTTTAAAGATACAAAGCACATGATCATCTCAACAATGTAGAAAAAAAACTATTGACAAAAATCTAACATGCCTTCATAATAAGAGTCCTAGATAGAGTAGAAATACAAGGAACATGCTTCAACACAATACAAGTAATATACGAGAAACCCACAGCCAACATCATCTGAAATAGAGAAAAACTTGAAGCAATCCTACTGAAGTGATGAATGAGACAGGGATGATCACTATCCTCACTACTTTTCAATATTTTGCTTGAGGCACTAGCTGGATTAACAAGGCAAGAGAAGGAAATTAAAAGGATTCATATAGATAAAGATGAAGTCAAGCTATCCCTTTTTGGAATGAGACATGAAATTATACAGTAGAGGTCTCAGAAACTTCTAGAAATGATCAAAAATTTCAGCAAAGTGGTAGGATACAGAATCAACTTGCGTGAATCAATAGCTTTTCTATACACCAAAGCAAACATACAGAGAAAGAGATCGTGGACATGCCTCCATTCACAATAACCTCAAAGAAAATAAAATATCTAGGAATAAGCCCAACCAAGGAAGTGAAGGGCTTCTCCAATGAAAACATCACATCTTGAGAGCAGAGGAGATAAAAGAAATCAGTGGGAGGGCATCTCTAGAACCCACCAGAGACCTGGGACAGGGAGAGGTCCCAGGGTGTCTATGGGACAACTCCAGCTGAGATTCCTAGCAGTGGGGAATATGGATCCTGAAGTGGCCACCTCCTGTTTATTTATTCACTTTCCATCCAAGGGGAGGGATAAGGACAGCAACTCATCCACAAAACCTTCGACCCAAAATGTGTCCTGTCTACAAGATGTGCAGGGACAAAGACAGAGCAGAGACAGAGAGAATGGCCAACCAACAACTGCTCCAATTGAGACACATTCCATGGGCAAGCATCAATCCCTGTCACTATTAATGATACTCTGTTATGCTTGCAGATAGGATCCTAGCATAACTGTCCTCTGAGAGGCTCCACCCAGCTGCCAATGGAAAGAGATGCAGAGACACACAGCCAAACACTGGCTGGAGCTCAGGGAGTCTTGTGGAAGAGTTGAAGGAAGGATTGAAGGCCATGAAGTGGATAGGAACCTCAACATAGGATAGGACAGGAAGACCAACAGAGTCAACTAACCTGAACCCTTGGGGGCTCCTAGACACTGAATCACCTACCAAATAGCGAGCCTGGACTGGACCTAAACTTCCCTGCCCATGTATAGCAGATGTGCAGCTTAGTCTTCATGTGGGTTCCCCCAACAACTGAAGCAGGAGCTGTCTCTGACTCAGTTGCCTGCCTGTGACTCCTGTTCCCCTAACTGGGTCAGCTTGTCTGGCCTCAGTGGGAGAGGATGCACCTAGTTCTGCAATGACTTGATGTGCCAGGGGGTCCTCCACTGTCTCAGAGGAGAAGAGAAGGGGTCCATGCGGGAGGATCTATGTGAGGGGGTACTGGGAGGAGAGGGGAGGCTGATATAGGGATGGGAAGTGAGTAAATAAACAAAAAGAAAGAAATACAGAAAGAAAGAGGGAGAGAGAAAGAGAGAGAGAGAGAGAGAGAGAGAGAGAGAGAGAGAGAGATTAGACTGCATTTGTTGCAGCCAAATTATCACATTCAGCTAGATTATCTGGAAAATTGCTGGTTAAGACAATAGATTATTATGAATTTATTGTTACTCTATAAATTATGAAAAGACAAAAAAAATACCCTTTAAATCTCCTAAGAAAGACATAAAGAAAGATACTAGAAAATGGAATGACAGCTGATGCTCATAGACTGAAGAATTAATGTGGAGAAAATGAAGCTATTTACAAATCCAGGGAAACCTCAACCAGCACCCCCCTTCTTCTTCACAGAAATAGAATAAAATCCTAAAATTTATATGGAACTAAAAAACCCAGAATAGCCAAAACAATCTTGAGTATAAACTACAATGCTAGAGGGATTACCATTCTAGAATAATATGGTACACACACACACACACACACACACACACACACACACTCCAAGCCATGTAGAGCAATGGAATAAAATCAGAGCCCAAAACATGAGTACATGTAACTTCAGCCACTTAATATTTGAAAAAGATTTAAAAACACATGCTAGAGAAAAGGCAGCATCTTCAACAAATAGTTCTGAAGAACTGTTTGCCCTGGATGCCCACCTGCAGAAGAAAGTAATAGACACACATATATCTACCTTGCACAATAACTAACTCCAAATGTCCTTAATACCTAAATGTAAAAATCTAAAATATTGAAACTTCTAGAAGAAAATATAGACAGTACCCTACATGATATAGGTGTAGGAAAAGGTTTTCTGCCTAAGACTCCATTTGCCCAAGAATTAATTGACAAGTGGGAGTTCATGAAACTAACTAACTAAATAAATAAATAACTGTGGGGTACACCTGAAGAAACAATCAACGGATGAAGAGGAAGGTCACAAAATGGGACACAATCTTTGCTGGGAATATATCTGAGTAAGGATTCTTATCTAGATCTATATAAGAATCTCAAAAAAGCAAATGACTCATTTAAAAGAAAATGATCTTGGGACCTGAAGAGAGTGTCCTCAAAAGAAGAAAAAATGGCTAAGAAATATCTCAAAAAATGTTCATCTTCCATAGAAATTAGGGAAATGAGAATTAAAACATCTTTTGGATTTCATCTTACCCACTTAGAATGGCAAAGATCAACAAAACAACGGGCAACAATTGTTGGGATGGATGTAAGGATAGGTAATGCTTACTCACTGTTGGTAGAACTAAAAGTGAGTTCAGCCTCTATGGAATCAGTGTAGAAACTTATCAAATGATAAATAATAAAATGATAAATAAATCTACAACCTCCACCTTACTAAATCAGCATAATCCCTAACTACATTCTAAATATTTGTTCTTGTACCCACAGATAAGTGTAGTCCTCAACCCTGATCACAGAAGCTTCACTTGGCAGCAGAGACCACTACAGAAAACCAAAACAAATAAAAATATAGACTTGTGGAGGCCAGTCCCAACAAACGTATCTGCAATGCAACTTCCACACCGGAAGCTCGGGGATCATTGTGGAAGTGCGTGTGGAAAGATGGTAAGAAGCTGAGTATTGGGGCATTTCTGAGATTGTTTCTCCTAGAACTACACTCATGAAGTCTCACCAACATGACTACCTAAACACAGATTGAACAAGGACAACAACAATAGGCATGAGAAAGTATAATGGGAAAGTCCGGGAGATCTCAACCCTACACAGAAAAATACAAACTAAGGAATGCTGACAGCAGAAGAAATGGCTTTGCCCAGGAAAAGCACAGTAATTGGTATCCAATACCAAATGATCAACCCTGAGAACACACACAAGTAACATTATACAGACTAAGTAGGTTGTGTTTAGGAGTATGTATGTATATGCACAAACATATATGTATGTAAAAACAAGCAATGAAAAAAGAAGCTATGATTTTTGAAAGAGAGCAAAGAGGAGTGTATGAAAGGAATTGGAGAGAGGAAAAGGAGGTGGGAAATGATATAGTTATAATCTTAAAAAATAATTCACACACACACACACACACACACACACACACACACACACACACACTGATTGACAGGTAGATGGTTAATGAAAGGCTAGATAAATGACCCAGCAAATAGAATGACAATTGTAGGACCTGGGTGGACAGTTCCTGGGTACTCTGGGCATAACACTTTCAATTTCCAGTATTTAAAATTTTTTTATAATTTACCATGATACTTGATCCTGAATAGAAATCACTTACTATTCTCCACATGTCTGTAATACTTTGCTCTGAGTTTTTGTCTCCTACTTGATTTCACCATTGCATTCATCATCACCTATAATATAAAAGTTTTCCACAACTAGCTTGAAAATGCCTCTAGGCATATGTATATACTTACAGACTTGTTCTCAGGTATTCTATTTATATCTATGCTTAGCTATATGCTGTTCTCTTTTCCACACCAGAGAGAAACTAGACATATATGGGTTAATAAACCTAGTTGGTGCAGGGCATGGAGATACATATCTTTAATCCCAGCACTTGGGAGGTAG
This sequence comes from Rhynchomys soricoides, assembly GCA_019843965.1. NCBI lineage: Eukaryota > Metazoa > Chordata > Mammalia > Rodentia > Muridae > Rhynchomys > Rhynchomys soricoides. The sequence goes on from JADRCH010007527.1 coordinate 2,919,540, forward strand.
AGGTAAAACCAAATGTTCAGGATTATCATACTCTGTCACATGGCTGTATAGCAAGTTTGAGGCCAGCCAGTGTGTATGTGATCCCGTTTCATAAATAAATAAGTGGATGGATAAATAAATAAATAACCTTGCAAGACATACTTTTCCCTTTCTTTTTAGTGCACTGTAAGAACAATCTGCCAAACAAAATTATATCAAAGAACATTAGCTTCAGAGCTGGAAAGGTAGCCCAGTAGTCCTAAATTACCTACAACACACAGGCCCTATAGCCAATCCCTAGTTCGGTAATAAATAAATTCATCAATAAATAAATACTTCTCAAATATTTCTAACTAATAAGTTTCGAGACAATTTAGAAAATGTATCACCAAGACAATTATATTTATGAAAATGTCACAGCAAAATGAGTTTCCCTATATGCTAAGCAAAAGCTAATCAAATGACCATGCCAAAAAAAACCCACACAAAAATGAAAGAAAATGTCTTTATGAGTCTGAGGAGTGTTGGTAGAATGCTTGTTTTGCATAAATGAGGACTCAGGTTTGATCCCCAGTGCTGTATGACCCCAACATGGTGGCACACAAGGGTCATCCCAACACATGGGTGATAGAGGCAGGAGGACCAGAAGTTGTTTGAGGTCAGCCAAGAATATGTGAAATCTTGTCTAAAAACAAAACAAAAACAAAAAACAAAGCCAAGCCAAACCACCCAAACAAACAAAAAGTACAAAACACTTTATAGGACCAACTAGGCAAATTAGGAATTATCAAAAAGACCTAGGAGAGGCTTTATTTTCACCAAAATAGCCAGAACAATATATTCATCACACAAGTCTTTTGTTCAATGACTTCCAAACCACTTCCTTCCTGTTGCATAGGATGATGTTGTGACTGATGTGAAAATAACATTGACTTCCAAGTCTAAGTTAGAACAGACAGCCTAACTTTTGCTTGCTTCTCTTAGGGTGCTCAATATTTTATGAAGTTACCGTGTTATAAGGATGCTTAAGCTACCATATAGAGAGGAGCAAACTTACTAGCATTACTCTCGACTGACCAGCCAGGAGAGAGAGCCACTTCTGGAAGTGTATCCTCCAGCCCTAGTCAAGCAACCCTAGCTGGTGCTGCCTGGATAGAATTAGCTGTATATATAAGCCCTGCTCAAACGGCAGGTCCCTAATTAAACAACTGGAAGTCACTACTTTAGGGGGAATTTGTTAATTAGTGGTAGATAATTGTTCCAAGGACAGGTGAGCTGGTTCTGGGAATAAAGCACTTGCCACGCAAGCATGAGGACCTTACTGAGGTCTCCAGGACCCATGTAAAACTGGACACAGTAGCACACATCTGTAATCCACCCCCCTTCACCCCATTCCCTTCTGTCTGCTGCTGGAGCTTCTATAGTGAAATGGGAGGTGAAAATCCCTGGAAACTCATGGGCCAGTTAGTCTGGCATATGCAGCAGTGAATAACAAAGACACCCTGTCTCAAACAGGATCGAAGGCAAAGGCAGAAGCCTAAGATTGTTCTCACACCTCCACAGGCATGCACCTGCACTTACCCAGTTGAACTTGCATATACACATACACGAATTGTTTTTTTTTAAAGGTGATTGCTAACAATCTTTAGAACAAAACCTTTCCTTTGCACATGCCAGTTTCCAAAATCAAAAGAAAAACCATGTTTATTGTCTAAGTAGGAAACAAAGAATTTAAAAACCAATTGATATCAACAATACAACCATTTAATTAAAACCAATTTTGTTAGTCTCTTAAATGTTTCATCTCCCACAAGAATTTCTAGCAAATGGCCAGGTTTGCTTGAGTTCATCTGTGTAACAAAGACTAATGAACACTATTTACATAGAAAACATTGAATTTATCACAGTGGAGATAAATACATGAGCAGCCAATCATCTTAAGCTATATTTTCCTGATTATTTCTCTTCTAAACTGCTCATATGCATAGACATAATCAAAAAGTAATCACAAAACACCAAGGGGTGATGGAACCCTGTTACGTTATAATTTGTAAATAGGGCAATCATCTCATGAAACATTATATAGACTAACCAAATAAAAACAGACGTTTGCTTCCTTAGGAATTAATAGCACTGGTATAAAATATACAACTTCAAGACTTCGTGGATATAAGTCAGGCATGGAGGCTCATGTCTTTAATCCTAGCACTTTGGAGGCAGACACAGGAGAATAACCAAAAATTTGGAGGCCAGTCTGATTCACACAGAAAAGCTCAAGATAGTCAGGGTTACATCATACAAGCCTGTCACAAAACAAAACAAAACACAAATAATACAAAACTGAGCAAAGGAGTATGTAGATAATAGATTGCAGAGTTTCATATTTACTCACCAGCGACCAAGTAAAAGAATACCTAACTAGACACAAAGATTAAATGATTGCAATATCTTAGATGCCTTTAGAAATCTTACTAAAGGATTCACAGATACCAGAGAAAGTCTAGGCAATACTGTTTATTTGGGGGTCCCGGTCTCCCTTTCTATCCACTTCCCTGGACCTCATATCATTCTTGATTTGGCATTTTCCCTTTCAAAAGTAGTTGTTAGAAAAATACTTAAAAGATTCTTTGAAGCCAATTGATAATATTGACATAATATGTTTATTTTTTTTTCTTGACAGTTGACACTTTAACAGCAAAGTGACCAATTAATTAGTAAAACTAGCAAAATCCCAGTATAAAAATCCAACATTTAGTGACAGTAATAGCATTATTCGTGGTAGTAAAAAAGCAGAAACAACTCAAATGTCTATGAATGAACAGCTAAACAAAATGTGGCATATCCCATCATTAAACTACCAGTAGGCAATAAAAACAAATGTTTTTGTTTGCTTGTTTGTTTGTTCAGTGCTGAGGATTGAACCCCGGGTCTCTGCCACCAACATAACCCCCTCCCTCTACACCAGGAATAAAACCCCGATACATTATACAGCATGGATCAACCTTGACATTATTCTAAATAAGGGAAGTTTACACAAAAGGCCACACACTATATGACTTCATTTGTACAAAATAGCCAGAATAGGCAAATCCATAGAGACAAAGAGAGTGAACTGAAAGTTTCGGTGATCTGTGATGGGCTAGGGGTTCTTTTTAAAATCTTGCTGAGTAAGAATCAGGGATACTAGGGATAATAATTTAAAGAAGCCCTCACTAAATAGTCATAGTCTTATTGCATATAAGCTTAAGTTTTCCTTTTTTGAGAATGTAAGAAGATATTCTAAATCTATGAAGATGTTTTTGGGATGGTAATACAAGTTAGCATGCAAAAATGATTTATATACAGAACTCTGAACTCACCAAGATAAGATAGATGGTAGAATACTTTTTCTAAGTTGCCAAATACAAACAGACCGGACCTTAAATGTAACTCTTACTTAATAATCTTCATAACTGTTTCATAGTTGTTCCTACTGTATGTTGTTTATTATTAGAAGAGAAAGAACCTTTTTATTTAGGAAAAAAGGGGGAATTGTTGAGATTTGGTCGGTTGCTATGCATTGTAATGCTACATTCTGTACTGGAATTTCTAGTTGCCTAAGAGTGAGTTCTCAAGGTTACCAGCTTTTGTTGTGCAAACCTTGTTCCTTGATTTAAAACTATTGGTTAAATAAAATTGACTATAGCCAATTACTGGAGGGATTAGAGGTAGGCAGGTTTTGAGTGACCTGGTTGAAGATTGCAGAGGGAGAGGAAAGATGAGAAGAGAGAGGAGGAAGCCACCATGAGAGGTGACAGACCATGAGCACATGGCCAGGAGAAACAGCAAGTATTTGGGGTACACCTCTGGGGAAGTAGCCAGTCTAGCAGTTAGGAAAGTAGATTAGGGGTAATTGTCCTCCAGTAATTGTCAAATCCAAATAAAATAACCATAGTCTGAGTCTTACTCATTTGTAAGCTGGCCAGGGATATGTTTAAATCGGTTTAACTACACCCTCCATTTGTTTTTCTACACAATCAACTCATATTTGTCATCCATTTTTTAAGTGTCAAGCTAGATTTTTTGATGCACGACTTTGAGTCATGTTTGGGGAAAGGCTTGTTTCTCCACTAGCATGGAGTCCTTTCAAGAGGTGGCTTAGCTGCAGAGACCAGTGGACGTACATCCTTGATAACTGAGATAAGAGATGATAAAGGTCGTAAAGGCCAACTCAAGCGGAAAAGCTAACTTCCTGGAGGCTGTAGTTGGACCTGCATGGCAGCCTCCCACTCCTGCACTACTACTCATCATTGGTCCACAGGGGTTGGCCTAAGGGCCCTTCTAATAATAAACATCCTGTGCTATCTTAGGGTCTGCATTCTTGGAAACTAGGAAATGCAACCTGTAACAAGCTCAATTAATCTCATATTCTCTCTCTCTCTCTCTCTCTCTCTCTCTCTCTCTCTCTCTCTCTCTCTCTC
>JADRCH010007527.1:2923988-2981746 GCA_019843965.1 Rhynchomys soricoides
CTCTCTCTCTCTCTCTCTCTCTCTCTCTCTCTCTCTCTCTCTCTCTCCCCCCTTTCTTCAGCTCATGGTGGTCTCTATGTAGCCAAGGATGGATGATCTTGAACTCCTGATCCTCTTTCTGGTGCCAGACTTCCAGGAACGAGTCACTATGTTCTGTCTATGAGGCTATGGATCGGCCTGTGAGCCTTGTGCATGTTAGGCAAGCACACTACCAACTGAGTAACACCCCTTCTGCCTGGTTTTCTCCCTTTGAAACTGTACCCCACAGTTCCACCTGTTAGCAGCTCCTGTTTTCCTTCCCTGGCTGTTCTATTAGCCCAGGTATGTTCCTTGTGATTTTCCATACTTTACTACAAAGGTGGGGTTTTAGGTCATATTATGTTATCCCTAAATGTGTATGTTGAGGCCTTTATCCTCAATGTAATGTAGAGACTGGGCCTTTAAAAAATAGCTAAGGAGCTGGAGAGATGGCACACTGGTTTAAGAGTACTTTTTAAAATTCACTTTATAGCCTGCTCACTGCCCATCCCCAGGTCCCTCCCAATAAAATCCTTTCCCCCATCCTCCCCTTTGGGTCTTACAGGGGCCAAGGGTTGAATTCCCTGAATTCACGTGGTATGTACAGCCATCTATAATGCCAATTCCAGGGGATCTGATATTTTCTGACCTCTGAGGGAACTAGGCACATGTGTTGGAGCAAAATATTCATACATTTGTTTTTTTTACCAAGGAAGGAACTATGATTCAATGAGTCCCTTATAGCAGATCTCTCATCAGATATGACTGGCATCCTTGTCAATAAACAGAGAGCCCCAGAGATGTGCTGGCATATAGAAGGCCATGTAAGAACGTAGTAGGAGGTGGCCATCCACAAACCAAGTGGAGAGGTCTCAAGAGACATGAAACTTCGAACACCTTGATCTTGCATTTCGAGGTTCCAGAACTTTGAGAAAATTCACTTTTGCTGGAGAAGCTACCCAGTCCGTGGTACTTTCTTTCCCTGATACCAGCAGATCAAGAGTTCAAGGGGCTTAAGGCAGCAAGCCAGCTGACTCTTCTAAAGACTGTGTCTTCACATCAATTAGATTTTACTTACAGTGTATAGCAACTTAAGGGATGCTAGGGAGAGGACCGCTGATGCGGTTACATGTAACGGTCTTCTCTGTCCCCACATTCTTTTTTCCATAAAGAAATCCATCTGAAGCCAGTTTCATTTACTTTGAACCATTTTCCTGTTCCATTCTGTTACCACATTTTTCATTATTTCCCTGCTCTGAAGCCTGCTTAGTCCTAAAACCAAACAAACCTACTGCCTACTTCCTTTAGTCAAAGCCGGCTGGCCAGAACCACTTTATTTCCATGCACCTCTTATTTCCTCCCCTCCATCAAAGAAAGGCTTGCACAGGAAGGGCATTTCCCTGTAAAACCCAGCAATCTCTCTATGTTCTAACACTGCTCAGCCCAAACAAGGGTAGGAAACACTCACTATATTACCCTTTTAGGTTACTATAACAAAGTACCTACCACCTTCAGGGTACTTTTAAAGTAAATGCAAATAAATTATGTGTGTAAAAGTGCCCACCAGGGTGTGCATGTGGAGTTCAGAGGACAAGTTGTAGGAGTCGGATGCCTTCTTCCATCATGTGTTTTCCCAGGGATTGAAGTCAGATCCTTAGTGTTGATGGCAGGCACCTTTACCATCTCAACAGTCCCTGAGGATGTTTTTTCTTTTGTACTGCTGAAAATTGAACCTGGGGGTTTCAGGCATACCAGGCAAACATAGTACTATGGAACTAAAACCCTAACACTGTCTTTCAGTTCTGGAGGCCAGAGTTTGGCATGAGTTCAGAGTTCTGTATATAAATCATTTTTGCATGCTAACTTGTATTACCATCCTAAAAACATCTTCATAGATTTAGAATATCTTCTTACATTCTCAAAAAAGGAAAACTTAAGCTTATATGCAATAAGACTATGACTATTTAGTGAGGGCTTCTTTAAATTATTATCCCTAGTATCCCTGATTCTTACTCAGCAAGATTTTAAAAAGAACCCCGAGCCCATCACCGATCACTGAAACTATCAGTTCACTCTCTTTGTCTCTATGGATTTGCCTATTCTGGCTATTTTGTACAAATGAAGTCATATAGTGTGTGGCCTTTTGTGTAAACTTCCCTTATTTAGAATAATGTCAAGGTTGATCCATGCTGAATAATGTATCGGGGTTTTATTCCTGGTGTAGAGGGTGGGGGTGATGTTGGTGGCAGAGAATTGAGACCCGGGGTTCAATCCTCAGCATTGAACAAACAAACAAACAAAAACATATTTGTTAAGGGCAGCATTGATTCCTTCCAAGGTCAATAGGGAGAATCTGTTCTATGTCCCTCTCCTAGCTTCTGGTGGCTTACTGGCAATCAAGCATTTCTTGGCATATGAGCATTTTACCTCTACCTCCATCTTGACAAGATGTTCTCTCTGAGTTCCTATATCCAAATCCCCCCATTTTATAAAGGCAGCAGTCACACTGAATTAGGATCCCCTCTACTTCTTGATGATCTCATTCTAAGTAACTGCATCCGCAATGACCCCATTTCTTCACTCAGTCTCATTTCCAGGGGGTGGGGACTAAGGTTTCAGTCTATGAATTTTAGGCAACAGAATTCAACCCATAACTCCCACCTCATGCAAAAATATACTCAAAGGTTCCCAGAGCACTCTCAACCCATCTGCTTCTCACTGTTCCTTCACAGGAGATGAAGATGAAATGGGGGGGGTGAGGGGGTGGCAGAAAAACAGTGGTGGAGAGGACATAGCATTTATTTTGCTGCTGTTGCTTTGGAGTTTTCTGTTTTGTTCAAGCCTCACATAGCCAAGACTAGCCTCCATCTCAGAATACAATGTAGCCCAGCCTTCAAATCTGTGGTGATCTTGTCTCAGGCTCCCATGTGCTAGAATTACAGGCATAAGCCATCATGCTCAGCAACTTTTCTCATTCTTGCTTCCTTATTAGACAGTCTCCTGTTCTCCTGTAGCCTAGGCTGCTCTCACTCTTGCTATGTAGCTGAGGCTGGCTTTGAGTTCCTTATTCTTTTGCCTCCACTTCTCAGGTGCTGGGATTCTAGGTGTGAGCCACTGCACCCAGGAAGTACACCATTTCCAAAGAGGATTTGCAAGCACACTGTCTCTGCAGCTCAGCTTTCTCTATTGTGCTGGGAAGGAGCTAGGGAAAGTAGGTTGCCAAGAACCTTTAATACAAACTTTCTTCAATGTATGAGAATTAAATACTTTCATTTCAATAATGAGCCAGAGTGAACCTAAACATCCGAGAGTAGGTGCGAGAGCTATAGCTCAGTGATAGAGCACTTGCTTAGCATGTGCAAAAGCCCTGAGGTCCACCCCTAGCATCACATAGGGAAAATAATCTAGAGTAGAAATTCTTCTCTCCCCCTCCCCCCGAGACAGGGTTTCTCTGTGTAGCCCCAGCTGTCCTGGAACTCACTCTGTAGACCAGGCTGGCCTCGAACTCAGAAATCCGCCTGCCTCTGCCTCCCAAGTACTGGGATTAAAGACTTGTGCCACCACTGCCCGTAGAGTAGAAATTCTTATCTTGGGATGTTTATTCTTACTTTAAATATTTATTCTCAAGGGGGGGGGTCCACAATCCTCTCAAACCCCTTGAAAAATGTGGAGGTTTTATGTACAACTATGCTTTGTGGGGAATAATACATGTTTTCCACCCAATTTTTGAAGAGGCCATACCTCCCTAGAGATATACCCTCTATTGGAGAGACTAAAAGAATCTTGCGTGCACCAGAATAGTGAACTCGAAGTACCTCCTGTGACCAGAGAGTGACCTGAGGCCTACCACAGTCATCCACCACCATTTCAAAGAACAGGTCTCCCTAATTTGACTTTTCCTTCTTGTCATTATTTGTGCTTTAATCCCAAACTTGACTTCAGTCAGTCTGGGCCACTCCCCACTCTTGTCCCTGAGGCGATCCTATGTGGCTCCATGAGTTAGTGTGTCTTTCTGGGTCACTTCCTGTTTAGTCTGGACTGAATTATTGCTTTCTCCTTATCTACAACTACTGGCCTTGGTTGAAACCTGCATCTTCCAAGACTCCAGTTCCCCAAGACTCCAAATTGTCTATTACACATCAGGGTGTGTCATGGCGGGGTGTGTGTCTCATTTTTGAGCCTTTAAAGACCCTCCTATATTGAGTATTGAGCAAAGCTGTGATGGGAGGTTAAGGATGGAGGCCTCAGGAGGCTAAAGCAAGGGAGAACAAGCAAGTTTAAGTATCTGTGGTCTGACCCCGGTTCCTGGGTTACGATGAGCTATAGGGACCAGTATAGCTTAATTTTTTTTTTCATTATTTGAGATAGGGTCTCATAAATCCCAGATTGCGCTCAAACTCCCAATGTGGCTGAAAATGACCTCAAATTCGTGATCCTCCAACCTCTACCTTCTGAGTGCTGGCATTATAAGCATATGTTATTATTGCCAGTTTATTTGGTGCTGGGGATCAAAGCCAGAGTGCCTAACATGCTAGGCAGGGTCTCTGCCTAGCTATATACAGCCTCAGTTCTAGGATTCATTTTTATTTATTAATTTGTTTTATTTTCTAGGTTCTAGGGATAGAACCCATGAGTCTTGAGCATAATAGGCATACAGTATCACGGAGCCATAATCCCTAGTCCTGGTTTAAATTTTAGTTGGTAGCATGGGGATTTTGATCGTATTTTGTGCCATAACTGATTACCTTACCTCCATTTTTATTTAATCCATTTTATATATATATATATATGTTTCTCGAGACAGAGTTTATCTGTGTAGCTGTGGCTGTCCTGGAACTCACTCTGTAGACCAGACTGGCCTCGAAATCAGAAATCTACCTGCCTCTGCCTCCCAAGTGCTGGGATTAAAGGCTTGAGCCACCACTGCCCCACCGGACATACTTATTTTTTTGATACTTTATTTACATTTCAAATGTTTTCCCCTTTCCAGGTCTCCCCTTTGGAAACCCCCTATCCCATCCCCCTTTCCTGCCAATATGAGGGTATTCCCCCACTTACCCATCCACTCCCTTCTTCCCTCCCTGGCATTCCACTATACTGGGGCATCTAACACCCTCAGACCCAAGGGCCTCTCCTCCCACTGACGTCCAACAAGGCCCTCCTCTGCCACATATGCGGCCAGCCCCATGGGTCCCTCCATGTGTATTATTTGGTTGGTGGTCCAGTCTCTGGTAGCACCCGGGGGCCTGACCAGTTGACACTGCTGCTCCCTCCATGGGGTTGCAAACTCCTTCAGCTCCTTCAGTCCCTTCTTCAACTCCTCCATCTGGGACCCCAAGCTCAGTCCAACAGTTGCTGTGAATTGAATCATGGGTGTTCCGAACTTTTGGGCTAATATCCGCTTATCAGTGAGTACATAACAAGTTTGTTCTTTTGTGACTGAGTTACCTCACTCAGGATGGTATTTTCAAATTCCATCCATTTGCCTGCGAATTACATGAAGTCATTGTTTTTAATAGCTGAGTAGTATTCCATTGTGTAAATGTACTACATTTTCTGTATCCATTCCTCTTCTGAGGGACATCTGGGTTGTTTCCAGTTTCTGGCTATTATAAATATGGTTGCTATGAACATAGTGGAACATGTGTCTTTATTACATGTTGGAGCATCTTCTGGGTATATGCCCAGGAGTGGAATAGCTGGGTCCTCAGGTAGTATTATGTTCATTTTTCTGAGGGTCTGCCAAACTGATTTCCAGAGAGGTTGTATCAACTTGCATTCCCACCAGCAATGGAGGAGTGTTCCTCTTTCTCCACATCCTCACCAACATCTGCTGTCACCTGAGTTTTTGATCTTAGCCATTCTGACTGGTGTGAGGTGGAATCTCAGGGTTGTTTTGATTTGCATTTCCCTGATGACTAAGGATGTTGAACATTTTTTTAGGTGCTTCTCAGCCCTTCGAGTTTCCTCGGTTGAGAATTCGACATACTGATTTTTTTAACCTGTTAAATTCTTTTAAAAATATATAGTATTATATATAAATATATATGACTACTGCATATAGTTTTTTATCAGTCCATGCATGAAAATTTCAAGGTTTCAGTAAAAGATCAGTTTAAATAATGATATATTTGGTATGATGGTTTTCTCAGCTAATTACTGATTTCTACTTAGGGAGATTTTTATTGCTTTGACAGAAGTTTTTTAAAAATGGATTTTTAGGGAGCTGAAGAGATGGTTCAGTGGTTAAGAGAGCTTGACTGCTCTTCTATAGGTCCTGTGTTCATTTGCAGCACACATGGTGGCTCACAAACATCTCTTATGGAATCTGATGCCCTCTTCTGGTGTACATGAAGACAGAGCACTCATATACATAAAATACATAAATAAATCTATAAAAATGGGTTTTTAAAACAAAAGAAAGGAAGAATGGGTATGATGGTATACAAGTAATCCTAGCACCTGGGGATTGAAGTCACAAGTTAAAAAATATCCTCATTCTTAGTTACAATGGAAGTTCAAGGTCAGCCTGAAAGACCCTACTCAAAAAAGAGGAGAGAGATAGGGAAAGAGAGATATGGGAGAGAGAGAGACAGAGACAGAGACAGACAGAGACAGAGACAGAGAGGAGGAAGAGGAGGAGGAGGAGGAGGAGGAGGAGGAGGAGGAGGAGGAGAAAGAGAAGGAGAAGGAGGAGAAGGAGAAGGAGAAGGAGGAGAAGGAGAAGGAGAAGAAAAGAAGAAGTAGAAGTAGTTGTTCTTTTTCTTGGTGCTTATGATTTAATTTTTGATATTTGAATGTACTTCTGGGTACCACAGAGCCAGAAGAGCTGAATCCCCTGGGACCAGAGTTACAAACTGTTGTGAACCCCCACATAGGTGCCAGGAAACAAACCTGGATCCTCTAGAAGAGCAGCCAAATGCTTTTAACTGCTGAGCCATCTCTTCAGTCCCTGACATTCATGACTTAAGTTCTTCCTGCCTGCTTCAGATCCCATTAACCCTACAAAGTCCATCTCCAGTTTTTGAACCTATTTCAGTTCTTTCTATTGTTCCTCAATTACACACAGGTCTTCACTGTTCTGGAAAAGGCCTTCGCTGCTTTTGCACATTAGCGTGCTATTTCTCTACTCTTCACTGTTCCACCTCTTGAGTATGTGTCCAGTATACATTTCCTTTTCTGTTAAAAATATCATAGTGCAGATGAAATGAAAACATGAAGGTAGTAAAATACACTAGTAACATGTAGCACCCAGGCGTTTGCAAAATCTGATTCAACTGAGTAACTATAAATTACAGTTGTCACTGTTCTAGGTCCCTGCTAGCCAAATTGAATCAAATGTGGCAGGTTCATTAATCACCTTCAAGTCACAGACAGTAAATGACACAGCCTTTGTTGAAACTCAGTGACATCAGAATGTCCTTTGGCAGAATTTTGAAGGATCAATGGAAGGTCAAGAAGTGTGCTGTGAGGTTACAGAGCAGGATGTGTATAATTGAGTCACTTCAAGACAAATGAGGAATGAGACAATTGGCAAAATGAGCGCTTCATGGGACAAAGCCTGGCAAATTTGCCAAGCCCTGAGCATCTGTGACAATGGCTGGAGCTGAGAAGAAGCTAGAGACCCTTTGGTACCTGGGAAAGGAAGATGGCTCAGTAACTGTGCTTGTTGACAAATGGGACAACCTGAGTTTGCTCTCCACATAAACTATAGCAGGAGAAAATCGATTCCCACTGGTTGATTCTGACCTCTGCATGTGATCCACAGCACTGGTGTGCACCACACCCACCCTTTCTAAGCACCAGCTACACAACAGTGAATAAAATTTAAAATGTAATTTTAAAAAAGACAAAGGGATTCTTCAAGACATGATACTGCTCTGCTCAAGGGGTATTAGGTAGGCAAACAATTATCTGTGGCCCACAGATAACTGGCTCTCCTGTGTGAGCCAGTAAGGCTCTTTTCATGCATTTAGAAGCCCTACCTCTGTGTGTGTGTCTCTCTCTCTGTGTGTCTCTGTGTCTCTGTGTCTCTCTCTGTCTCTCTCTCTTTCTTTCTGTCCTTCCTTCCTTCCCTCCCCTGCCTCTCTTTCTCTCTCCTTCTCTACCCCCATCTCTTCCTGTCTGCCCCTCCTCCTCTACTCCCACTCTGTTTTTGTTTTATTTTTCAGACAGTCTCTCATAGCTCAGGCTGGCCTTACATCCACTATGAAGCAAAGGATGATCTTCAACTTTTGATTATGCAGTGCTGAGGATTGAGCCCAGGGGCCAAGACTTGCTAAGAAAACACTGTGTCACCTGAGACACATCCGTAGGCCTTTTGGGGGTTTGTTATTGGTTTTTTTTTTTTTTTGTCTGTTTGTTTTATTTTGAGAAAAAAATTACTGTGTAGCTCTGGCTGATCTAGAACTCACCAAGTGAATCAGGCTGGACCTGAATTCAGAGATGGACAGTGGAAGCACTGTCTCATAAGATGGGATTAAAGGCAATCACACCATGTCAGGCTTTTTTTTTTTTAATACAGGGTCTCCTATAGTCCAGGCTGGCCCTGAACTCAGTATCTAATCCCTTGAACTCTTCTTTTTATTTAATTTCAATTTTAAATGCATGGGTCTTTTCCATACCTGTGTATTGACTGTGGCTTGTGCCCATGGAGACCAGAAAACAGCATTTTGCCCCTGGAACTGGAGTTACAGATGTTCGAGAGACATCATCTTAGTGCTGAAAATCAAACTCAGGTCCTCCAGAAGAGGAGTGTCTCAGAGTTTCATTGCTTTGAAGAGACACCACGACCACAGCAACTTTCAAGAAGGAAACATTTAATTGGGGCTGGCTTACAGTTCAGAGGTTTAGTCCATTATCATCATGGCTGGAAGCATGGTGGCATGCAGGCAGACATAGTGCTGGAAAGGAAGAGGAGGGTTCTACATCTGGATCCCCAGGCAGCAGATCTTCCTGTGACTGTGAGCCACTGAGTCTTGTTGAGGTTCTGAGACCTCAAAGCCTTCTATGTAACACAGTTCCCCCAACAAGGTCACACCTCCTGGCACTGCCATTTCCTATGAGCCTATGGGGTCATTTTCTTTCAAACCACCACAAGCAGTAAGGTCTCTTAACCATTGAGCTATTTCTCTGGTTCCCCACCTTGATCGCCTGATCCTTCTGCCTTCATCTCCTAAGTATGGGGATTACATGAGTAATCGCTAAACCACTCAACATCTACTGATTTCTCTTTTCTTTGGTTCCTTTTAGCTTCTTGTTCTTTATTCTCTAAGAAAAAGGCCACAGTGTACCTTTTTCTCTCTTAATTACTCATCTAAAAAAGCACCCAGCAACTCAAGTCTGAATCTGAATCGTCAGCTCTGGTTTGCCTCCAAGCCCATGGTCTCAAAGCTCCAGTTGATTAGATTAATCAGTTCAGCTAATGTATGTATTAGTCTTTTGGCTCAAAACTTATACTAATGAATTCTCTCTCTCTCTCTCTCTCACCTCCTTCCCTCCCTCCCTCCCTTCTTTTTCCTCATCCTTTTATCTTTGGAGTGGAGTCTCCTTACATTGACCAGTCTGGCTTCACATTTTCTGTGTAGATGATTGTCTTAAACTTCATCTGCCTGCCTACTGATTAGATTACAGCTGTGTACTACAACTGTGTCCAGTTCATGTGATTTATGCAGTACTGGGAACTGAACCCAGGGCATTATTCGTGCTCAGCAGTGCCAACTTTGTTACATCCTCTACTCAAATGCACTTCTAATCTCAGAGCTACTTGCCAGTTTTAAGGCTATTGTCCTTAACAACATCACTGTTCTCTGAAACTTTGGGTCTCTCCTTAAGTTCTTTTAGTCCTTTGGATGTAACAATTGTTGAGTTCTGCTAGCAATTCCTGGTTTCTTTTCATTTCTTCTATTTGCAGTTCTGGAGCCTTGGTCTTCTTTAGACCGTTACCTCCACATGTCTTCCAACAAAGGCTTTGGTCTCTGAAAGTTTCTTCCATATCTAGTTCTCTCTCTTCTTCAGTCTTTCAAGTGTGGAGTTGCCAAATGAATTAGCCTACATCACAGATTGGATCGTGCCACTGCCTGGCTATGAAAAGCTTTATGACTGCCCACACTCTACAAAGAAAGATGCAGGCTCTTGATGGGACTCTGAGGGACTTTCAAGGGATAATTTTTTGTCTAGTAGACCAAGGCACGTGCAGAATAAGCTTGGATGGTGGTTGGGGAAGGGAGTTTCAGTTTCCATGGATTCCTGTTCCAACCTTTCCATCCTTAGCCATTTCTGTGGACCCTCAAATATTCTGCTGAGCATTTAGGGTCCTGCACTGTGGATTTCAATGTATTTCACATATGTTTATGTATAGAATGCCGAACCTTTTCCACAGCCACTATGCAAGTTCTAGTGAGCTTCCAAGACCCTGTTCCATCCCAACTCTTCTTTGAGTCTTTCTCATCTCTCTATCCCAGGGTTTCCTCCTCCTTCTGGATCTGAATGTCTTTATGTCTGTCTGTCAATGTCTTTATGTCTGTCTCTCTCTCTCTCTCTCTCTCTCTCCAGGTGTTGAACACAGGACTTCACACATGCTAGGCAAGTATTCTAGTACTGAGTTTTGTCCATTAATCCCCTTTTAACTTTTTATTTTAAGCCAGGGCTTCAGTAACTTGCCCAGGCTGGTATTCCAATCACTCTTCAACCCAGACTGGCCTTGTACCTGTGATTTTTTGGCCTGAGCTTTCTGAGAAGCTGAGATTACAGGTCTGTATCATTAGGCCCAGTTTAATACTGCATGTATGTATATATTGGGGTGTGTGTGTGTGTGTGTGTGTGTGTGTGTGTGTGTGAGAGAGAGAGAGAGAGAGAGAGAGAGAGAGAGAGAGAGAAGCACATTGAGGCCAGATTTTAGCCTTTGTATGTCATTCCTCAGGAGCCATCCTTATTTATTTATTTATTTATTTATTTATTTATTTATTTATTTATATTTTGAGAAAGGGTCAGTTGCTGAGACCTGGGACTCTCTGATTACAGTATGTTGATCAATGAGCCCCCAAGCATTGGCTCAAATGCTTGCCGACACAATCAGCATTTTTATGTGTGTTCTGAGGATTGAACTCAGATCCTTATGCTTGTGAGGCAACCATTCTAATGACTGAGCTAGCTCCCCAGGCCCTAATGTGGGGTTTGTTGAATGACTAAAACTTAACTCAAAGTCAAAAGCATAATGAATGTGAGGTGACCCTGGCAGTCCTTGCAGAAATTACATGATGTTCCTGAAGACTTGGTTCTAAAAGAAATCTATGCACATTTTGCACTGTACATGCCATTATGACACACAGCATCAATAAACCTGCCTAAAATATCTTGGCTCAAACTCCAAGTTGTTGAATGTTAAACACTTATTACTGTTTACACAAACTTTTCTACTTTCATAACAACATAATTTGCAGAAAAGAAAGACTTTCAGTATTTTTCTATTTCCACTCCTCAACATGAAAGTAACAAATTAATATATATTTATATTATATTGTTAGAATGTTTGATTTAAAAAATGTGATTTAATTTGCTGACTCAAGTTTAATAAAAATGAAATCATGGGCTAGCAAAATAGCTTAGCAGGTAACGGTACCTTTGCCCCTATTGCCAAAGCCAAGGACCTATCTGAGTTCAATCCCTGGAAACTCACATGGTGGAGGAAGGAGAGAGCTGGCCCCTGCATCTTGTCCTCTGATTTCCATCCATGCCCCATGACACATACACCAGGCACCACACAGTCATATGCAGATCCCAAAAATAATAAATGAAAATGCAACAAAAGTCTTTTTTGTTTGTTGATTTTTGTTGTTGGTGGTGGTAGGTTTTTTGTTTGTTTGTTTGTTTGTTTGTTTGTTTTTGAGACAGGGTTTCTCTGTGTAGCCTGGGCTGTCCAGGAACTCACTCTGTAGACCAGGCTGGTCTCAAACTCACAGAGATTCTCCTACCTCTGCTTCCTGGATTAAAAGTGTGTACCACTATCACCCAGCTTCAAAAGTTTTTAAAAATCATTAAGTGAATTTTACCTTAATAGTATGATAGAATTTCTGACAGTATCTCAAAATATCCTAAGCACATTTCTGTAACCTTGTACTATGTATTTATATGAAGTAGCATTCTCCATATTAACAATTATAAAATCAAAATATCAGCCAACTCCAAAATATATAGAAGATGCTCTATGTCCTACAGCATCAAATATTCAGCCACGATTTAATTTTTATATAAAAATAAATATGCACATTCATCTGATTAGTATATAAATTCCTTTCATCTTTGATAAATGATCAAAGTTGTGTACAACCAAATATTGCTTCAAAATACATTTATTTATGATATATAATCAGTGTTAGATTTTCTGTTTTGTATAATTATCCACCAGGAGGAGCATGAATATTTTGTAGATAAAAGGTGCTGAGAATAAGAAAAGTTTAAGAAGTCTCAGCCTAGTGTTATCACTAGATCTTGTCCTAGTATGTCAAACTGTCAGTTTTCTCTACTTTTCTGTATATCCAGTATATCTGTATATCAGATGTATATGTATATGCACACACATACACACACATATCAGGTATATAATTATACAAAACAGAAATGTAAATCTAACATTGATTATATGCCATAAATAAATGTATTTTAAAGCAAATATTTGGTTGTATACAACTTTGATCATTTATCAAGGATGAAAGGAAATGGATATACTACTCAGATAAATGTGCATATTTATTTTTGTATAAAAATATATGTTTTGATATTGATATTTTGTATACATATTGATAGAGTGTATATAAATTACATCTGACACCTACCTATACAATAGTTAACATTGTTAAATCATTTAAAAATTTAAGCATATAGAAAAGACACTAAAAGGTCAGAAAGAGAACTATGTGGTAAAGGCATTCGCTCCCAAGCCTGATAATCTGAGTTTGATCCCTGGAACCCTGACAGTGGAAAGAGAGAACAGAGTTGTCCTCTGACACACACATGTACGTATGCATACACACATACAAATAGTGTGTGTGTGTATGTGTGTATGTGTGTATGTATGTGTGTTTGTGTGTATCACCAAAATGACAGACAGCTCTAGTACTAATTCCTACTTTAACAGAAATGAAATATTTAACTAAATTTGGCTTAGAAATCTGGAGGCTGGGCATAATCTCAAATACCTTTTATCCCATGGTAGGCAGAGAGGCAGGTAGATTTCTGTAAGTCGGAGGCCAGACTAGTCTACATAAAGAGTTTTAGGTCAGCCAGGGCTACATAGGGAGACTTTGCCATTTCTATGCCTCCAACTGAAATATATAACTTGCTGTTTCCTATCTTTCTCCAGAGCCCCCGGCACGTGGAAGAAGCTGGCCACTAAAGACTGCAACTTCCAGGCTCCTTTGACGTGGCTTCCAGACTGGCTCTAATTGTGGGAAGACTTGCAAAAGACCAGATGATTGCCCTGCTGACAGTAGAGTAGCCAGATAAAGTGGCTACGTTTGAGTTTCAGATAAATAGTAAGTGATGTTTCAAGTATAAGTTTATTAGACATGTTTATATTTTAATTTTCATTCATTTCTGACATGAAAGTCATACTTCCAGCATGTCTTATCTTGGATGCTGTGATAAGGTTTGTTTATCTGTTTTGGTTTTGAGACAGGTTTTCATATAGCCTAGGTTGGCTGTGAACTCTATGTAGTCAAAGCCGACTTTGAGCTCTCCATCTTCCTGCCTCTACTCTGGAGTGGTATGACGGTAGGTGAGTACCCCATTCCTGGTTAGTATGTAAATTTTATACGATAATTTGGTTTCATGTTAAGACATGGTCTCATTATATGTCTCTGGCTAGCTTGGCATTCATTATATACCCACCCCCACCCCCCCACCCCCCGTTGACTTCAAACTTGTATTAATACTATTGCTTCTGCCTCTCAAGTTCTGGGTTTATAGTCATGTGGCATCATGCCCAGTTAGTTTTATATTCTTTTCTTTTTTAAATTTAATTTAAATTTATGTATGTGTGTTTTCCCTACATGTATGCCTGCACACTACACATATGCCTGGTGCCCAGAAGAATGTATTGGATCCTCTTAAGAGTTACAGATGGCTGTGAGCCACCATGTGGGTTCTGGGAATGAAACCTAGGTGTTCTGGGATAGTCCAGTTCTCTTGAACTCTGAATCCTCTTTCCAGATCCTAGTTTCATGTTCATAAGATACTCCTCAATGTACTTTTCAGTCATCAGTGACCTCTATTGGGGCAATCTGTTATTTGGAGGCTTGGCTGTGGGATGACAATATAAAAACTGATTCTCTGAGACTCTTAGCAGCTGGTCTAGGGGCATGTCCAGAGGAGCTTGAAGAATTTGTTCCTGTCTCAAGCTCAGCATATCAGTGCTTCATCTTCAATTAATCCTAACTGTGGGAAATGCCTCTGAGCCTGTCAGTGGGAAATTGCCTTTGAACCCAAGTGATTACCTGTCCAGAGTTCCCTCCTGGGATCCAGTGCCCAGAGACTTTGCTTAAGGTCCCATCCTAGGTTTATCCCCACCCCACATGGAGCATTACGCTTGATCTCCTGGCAAGTTTTGCCTATTTGGGGACAGTTTCTTGGCTGTGGGGGTGTTCCAAAGCAAGGTTTCAGATGATGTAAGATGCCTGGAAAGGCGCCAATGATGGTGAAATAGGTTGCTTTGTGGGATCATTTTTTGTTTTAAATGGTCGTCCAAAAGACCTTTCTGGTTCTTAACAGAGGTAAATGCAACTTCCTCTCCTTCCAGAGAAGTCTTTGTCTCCTTCGTTGGTCCACATTTCCATGAGCTTATATCATTTTTCATCATCCAGAAGAATTCATTGGCGATGAAGATTTTTTTAAAAAGTCCGGATTGAGCTATTTCCCCAACTTCTGCCAAGACGGCCCAAACAGAATTGTTTTTTTAAGCTGTTCCATAGTGCCATCTGCTGACAAAGCAGCAGACAGCTTCAAGTACTTCACAGTGTAGTTTACAAAGGCAATTGTTTCTTCCTTAAAGGGGAAAGAAACAATGTATTTCCTTGGTTAAGGTCAGATTTGTTTTGCATTTGTCTTGTTTGGCTGTTACACAGAAGAATTCTGCTTCCATATAGTCACCAACCTT
This sequence comes from Rhynchomys soricoides, assembly GCA_019843965.1. Taxonomy (NCBI): domain Eukaryota; kingdom Metazoa; phylum Chordata; class Mammalia; order Rodentia; family Muridae; genus Rhynchomys; species Rhynchomys soricoides. The sequence continues at coordinate 2,939,158 of JADRCH010007527.1, forward strand.
TCAAAAGGTGTAAGGCAAGTTGGGTGAGATTGCAAAAAAATAAAAAAATAAAAATAAAAAAAATTCCCAATACTTGAGAGGCAGAGTCAGGAGGATCAGGAGTTCAAGATCAGCCTAGGACAAACAAACAAATGCAAAAACAGTCTCCACCAAAGAAAACCAAAAGGAACTGGAGAGATAGCTCCACCATCATGAGTGCTTGCTGCTCCTTCCGAGAATCTGAGTTTCATTCCTAGGAGCCACACTGGATGGCCTACAACTGCTTATAACTCCAGTTCCATGGGATTTGATGTCTTCAAGAGCACCACACTCATGTGTTCTTTCTGTCTCTATCTCTCTTTTCCTTGTTCCCTCTTTCACACACCCATAAAAAATTAAAAATTAAAACAACTACATCTTAAGGCATGGGTGGCAGAAGGCCTGTATGGGCGAAGGAAGGCAGACCAGACTAACTCGGCTATCATCCCCACCAAGATCCCATGCTTTGAGTCTGTCTACCCCACATCTACTCCCATCTCCTAGCTACTGGAATGTGTGGAGGAGCCAATATTGCAGAACCAGGGTCATTACTCAACAGGGCCTGCCCTAGGCCAATTGGCTAGCCCCCGGAATAGAGATGCTGTAGCTGCAGCCCTTGCTGTTGTCCCATTGGGAGGCTGAGAGCATGGGGCAGTGGTACTGCCTACAGGCTACAATCACAAAGGTAGAGCCCAGCAAGCTTTGGAGTGGCAGGCATCAAGTGTAGCATACTGGAGCTAGCATAGAGGCTCCCCTCAGATGCCCTGCTTAGCCTCAGGATCGCTCTGACTCTAGGCAACAAGAGGATATCTGAGATGAGTCTTGGCAATGGTCCAGTATTTATGGTATGTCAGAAGCCAAAGACCTTGAGCTAGACCAATGACTCACAGCAATCAATGTTTGCATGTAAAGCTGTTTGGGCAAAAGGGTATACTGTGTGTCACACTGCAGTTTCCAGTGACACTATGACAAGCAAGTATGAGATGGAGAGGTGGGAGAGATGGAGGAGCAGAGCAATATGCAGTAGAGAGAGGGAGGATTAGAAACTTAACAATGGTGACAGGTGTGAGAGAAGACTAAGGTGGACCAGGGAGCTTGTTGCAGAGTAAGGCAGAGGGGGGTGTGTGGAGCAGTCTGAAGCTAGTGCAGACCTCCCCACCTCAACATGTTACCCAACCACACGATCTCTCTGACTTTGAGCAACAGCTGGATGTCCAAGATGAATAACTGACCATTTTCTGGATTGGACTTCCTTGAAAGACCACCCCAAAGGCCATGCTAGTATCCATGGTCCATGCTACTGCTCCAGGCCAAGTTGAAGCTCAAAGTTCATGTGGTTGTCAGTGGTCTGGACTGCCAACGGAGGCCAGGTTGACAAGTCTAGTCTATGTCACTGCTACAGCAGTGGGCCAAGTTAGTGTATACGGTTTAGGTTTCCACCCAAGGCCATGTTGATGAGCTCTGCTGCCTGAAGTCATGTTGATGTCCCTGGTCCATGATGCCACTGAGGGCCATGTCCATGGCCTGTGCTGTGGGAGAGGGCTGTATTGATGTCTAGAGTCTATATTACCCCCAGAGACAATGCTGAAGTCCCTGGCACATGTTAATCCCAGAGGCCATGTGGATGTCATGGTCCATGTTGTCATCAGAAATGATGTGGAAGTTTATGATCCATGCTCCCATTGACTGTAAAGGGTAAGGAGGCTACTTTTGCAGTGGTATTGAGGATGGCAGACTCACAGTTGAAAAATAGATGTGGAACGCTTCTATGACAACCCCTCTTCTCCTCCTAACAAACAAACAAACAAACAAACAAACAAAAACCAACCAACCAAACAGTCTAGACAGAAAGAGACTGAAGAGAACTCTTAAAAATTGTGATAAGGACGCTAAAGTGTAGCTCTTCACAGCTGAGGGCTTCTAGGGGGTGTGCAAGTGGGGAAGGGCTCAGTTTTCTTTAACCAATCTCTAGTGAGTATATGGGTAACACAAATTGGGCTTGTGCTTTTTGTTTCAATTTTTTTTCCTCCTTTTTTGGGGGAGGAGTGGTGAGGTCACAAGGATCGGGGGGTCTGGGAGGACTGGGAAGTGAATGTTATTGGGGTAATTTACATGAAATTCCCAAATAATCAACAAAAATATTATGTTGGAAAAAAGGAGAAGATTTCTGTGAGTCTGAGGTCATCCTGGCATGCAGAGTGAGTTCCAAGACAGCCAGGACTACATAGACTCTTTCTTTATAAAAAATCATATTAAGGACACAATGTAGTAACATAAAAATGTGACAAAGACTTTTAATTGTGCTTTATAAACAAAGTTCACATTTCTGGAAAACCATATAAAGATATATATATTTTTTCAAAAATAAAGAAATAAAGGAAACAGAAGCTTGATGACCCAAGTCCTATCTCTTAGACTCACAGGGTGGAAGGAAGAAAACCAAATTTCATATATTGTTCTCTGAACTCTACACAAGCAATGTGGCATGGACCTGCTCCTACACATGATGTGCATGTACACACTAAGATAAATAAATACGTAAAGGAGTAATAATAAAAGCTTTAGATTACCTAAGAAGGTATTGCCTATTGGGTTGACTCTATCTCATGTGAGTTTAGGCCTGAGCTAGCATATACTCAATAAGGTTTTATGTGACGTTGGTTTCCATGATACATGGGCCACATTTAAATATTGACCAGAGGAGAGACATACACATATCTGGGCAGGGAACAATTGGGATGGGGTGGGGGGTGGAGGGAGAAAGGAAATCGTGTCTTCTTCAACCTGTGCCAAAACCCATTTTGTTCTAGTTGACCTACAGTGCCATCTAGTGTCTAATATAGGCAAATGTGTATTCACAAAAACCTGGTTCAGTTTGTGGTACCCACCTGTAATCCTAAACTCAGAGAGGTGGAGGTAGAAGGATCAGAAGCTCAAGGTCATTCTCCAATACATATCGAGCTGAGGTCAACCTGGTTTATATAAGACCTTTTCTAAACAAACAAACAAAGCCCAAGAGCAGAACTGAGTCCCTGGTGGTGCACTGCATGTTTATAATCCTGGCTCTGAGAAGGTAGAGAAATCAGGAACTCTGGGACTTGTTGGCAATCCCCTCTAGATAAATAGATAATCTCCAAGTTCAGTGAGAGACCTTGTATCAAAATACAAGATAGCAAGAGATTGAGAGAGACACTGATGTAGTCCTCTTGTTTACACACACAAATACACATGTGCACATACATGTACCAGCATACACCTGTACACACATATAAACATGTACACATACACACACTGGAGAGGGGATAAATTTCTGAAGACCATGAATTTGGTGGCATATGCCTATAATCCTAGTTCTCAGAGACTCAGAGCCTAGATATTAAGTTAAAAGCTCAAGGCCAGCCTGGTCTCAGACCAGGCTGCCTCAAAAACAAACAAGACTCCTAAAGAATAAATTTCTGCTTTAAAGTCACAGAATTTGTGATACAATTGTTACAATTGTGTTACAATTGTTTTTAAAAATTAATGCTATCATTATTTAGAAGTCCCACTTACTGCTGTCCATTCCATGACACACAACACCAAAGAAGATGTGGAGAGAGAAGTAATGGAACAATCATAGCTTTTCATTCCTCCTGACTTTTCCCACCCAGAATACAGAAATATCTTATATTGCATAACTGCAGGTACTCACTTTCTTCCTCAGCAAGAGATCTTTCCAGGAAATTTGATGTAAAAGTTTTTCTTAAATTATTCAATTATTAGGAGGCTGGAAAGATGTCTCAGTCAGTGATTGCCATGCAAGTGAGAGTTTGGATATCCAGCCCCCATGCAAATGCTGGACTGCCAGTCAGATCCGGAAGGCAAGCGGACTAGCTAGATGAGTTGAATTGATGAGCTCTAGGTTCAAGAGAGACCCTATTTCAATAAAATAAAAAAGGGTAGAGAATGATCAAGGAAAATGCTGAATGGTAACCTCTGGCCTCTACATGCAGATTTACACAGTGGCGCACACACATCTGTGCATGCGTACAGGACCATACACATAAAAATGTGTATACAGGTATACACATAGCACACAGTTAAATATATACTTTACACATCACACAGTTAATAGTAAAATATTACTATTATTATTGTGGTTATTTCTTGCTTTGTTTTTGAAACAGGGTCTCACACTATATCACAGACTGGCCTGAAACTGATATGTGGATCAGACTAGCCTCCACCTTGTGTTAATCTTCTTCTCTCTGAAAACAGATTACAAGAGTGTGTCCCTGTACTTTGGGTTATTGTTGTTGTTGTTGTTATATCTGAAAATTCTAATAGGGACAAGTGTCTTTCTCAAGAAGATAGCCATGCTTTCTTCCTACCAATGAGGTGATCTTCCATAGCACTTACCCCCCCACTCCTGCCAAAGTAAAACAATTTTCAACTACATTAGGACACTCATTTGGGGTCTCACATTCCTTCTCAGAATGCTTCTTTGCCAACTTACTTTTTAATCACCTTCAATTTTGGGTAGGTTGAGAGCATTGCTAGGAAAATTGTCAATGGAATAAACACTCATCTAGAGCCATATATTTAAACCTCAGTTTCAAGATTCTATTTTGCACATGTAATTAACGAGGATGATAGCCACTTGAATTCTCCCTGGGTAGAGTCTCTGCAGGCCAATTTCTTTTGTGGGTCCCATTTAAATTCTTTATTAATTACACATTCTGTTTAATTATGACTCCTACTTCATGATTCTTCTCCTACCCTGTATTCCTGAATTTAAAATCAGACCTGACAATGATTTCTTTCTGTGTTCATACTACTTATGTGTTCTGAGACTAGGACTCTAGACTATGCTGGATTTAAAGTCCCTAGGTACACCATGAATTTCAGATCCTCTCGCCTCTATAAATATGCAACATTATGCTATGTTTGTGACATATCTAGTGCCTCATACACGCTAGGCAAGCACTATGTCTCCTGTCTCTATGTTTTTCTTTGCTGTAGAAAATCATGTTTGTATCTTGAAATTCATCTTGTCTGGAAAACTCTTTTTAAAAACTGTATTATATTTTGTAGTCTATCTCTGTCTCTGTCTTCTGTTTCTGTCTCTGTCTCTGTCTCTGTCTCTGACTCCCCCCCCCCGTGTGTGTGTGTGTGTGTATTTGAATGTCATAGCACATTTGTGGAGGTCAGAGAATATCTTAGGAGAGTCAGTTTTTTCCTTTCGCTATGTGGATCCTGGAATACAACTCAGATCATCAGGTTTAGCAGCAAGTGCTTATACTGCTGAGTTATTTTACAGACCCTTGTCTGGGGGGACTCTTCCCTGCAAATGTTACCACCATTAATGTGAGTGTGTAGCTCCTATGACTCATCTCTCACCAGGCCATCCTATCTGAGTTTGGGGTACTCCTGTATGTTGTGTAGATAACAGCCCAGATGATACAGCTATGAAGACCACAACTCCTGTAGCTACACAACACTTAATTCTCACGTGTTGATGATGAAAATAGAAGTGGATTTGACCTTTTCTGTCATGGCTTCCTGCTAACAGCTTTATGATGGAGTGAACATCAAAATCTCTAGAGCTTAAAAATACTGATTTCACAGTAGTTGAACACCTTTGAAATTGTCAAGACTGTGTGATACAATGACACAGAAGGCAGTTACATGAAGCATAAACCTAACAGAAGCTAGAAGAGACAAAAATAGAAAGGAACATTGCCATATATCCAACATATATTCACTGTATGGAATAAGTAGATAGGTGAAAGCCTTCTATGTTCAAACGGACTGGGATGTAAGGTTTTACAAAATATCAAATAATATAACTTGATTTCCAGTGTTTGGATTTATTTATTTATTATTTAGCAGGGTCTCAAGTATTTCAGGCTGGCCTTGAACTTATGTAGCTGAGGTTAGCCTTGGACTCTTGATCTTCTTACATTTACCTTCCTTGTGCTAGGGTTAAAGGTGTGTGCCATCATGCTCAGTTTGTGCAGTGCTGGGGATCAAACCCAGAGCTTTGGGAATGCTAGGCACGCACTGAGCTACAAGCCCAGCATGAGTTTGTGAATCCTTTTTCAATTTTAAGAATTATTATTTTTTTATTTGTGTGTATGTGTCTGAGTGGGTCTATACCACATATGTGTGACCAAAGAGGCCAGGGCTTCAGAATCCCTGGTGCTGGAGTTACAAGCAGTTGAGAGCCAAGCATAGTGAGTGTTGGAAACTGAAGTTGGGTCTTTTAGAAAAGCAGAAAGCATTCTTAATCATCGAGACATTTTTCCTGTCCCAGTTTCTGAATCTTGATGCCCTTAATTTCCTGGATGTTGAAGCTCTAGCATGACTTTTAATTTTCAGCCAGATAAGCATCAGGCCAAATGTCACTTATCTTCTGTGGCTGATTCTGATTTCTTTGATGGTGTCTAGTTTGCTCTAAACTGGAAATAAAATGAACTTTCAAAGCAGTGCTTCTCAGAGTTCTTAGAGATGGAGTTGCAGGTGGTTGTGAGTCGGCTGATGTCTGTTCTGAGAACTGAACTCAGGTCCTCTGGAGGAGCAGCACATGCTCTTAACTGCTGAGTCATCTGTCTAACCCACTGCTTCTCAACCCTTTGGGGGTCAAAAGACCCTTTTACGAGGGTTGCCTAAGACCATTGGAAAACACTAATGTTTACATTGTGATTCATAACAGTGGCAAAATTATAGTTACAAAATAGCAACAAAAATAATTTTATGGTTGTGGCTCACCACAACACGAGGAAATGTATTAAAGGGTCGCAGCACTAGGAAGGTTGAGAACCATTATTCAGAGACTTGATGTGTAGTAGGAGTGGGGGGAGGTCTTTGAAGCTCAGTAAACCCTTTCATGGTACCAGGGTTGCTTTAGAGATGAGACACAGGCTTATCATATAACTCATTATGCACTAGAAAATTCAAGGCAATAGAAGGAGGCAGGTTTTGAGATACAGTGGAAAAACATTTTGCTCAAGTGATTACTGTAGGCCACACCTAGTAATTACAATTAAACTTCAATAATGACTACATGAATAACATGGAGTTTGTTATTGAGCTGAAGTGTACCTTTGCATTCTATATTTAATAAGGTCTGTTTCACAAATTACTTCTGCAGACAGGATTGAGTGGAGAAGTTGTTTCCATTCCTTTCAGAGGCAACCATTTGCATATCACATGGAAACACTTGAGAAGATAAATATAAGCACACAATATACTAGTAGAATCCTATCTGTTTGCTAAAATGGGTTCCACAGACTGTATTTTCAGCTCAGTTCCAGATGCTATGTATTCTTAAAAGCTTGAACATTGGCATTAAATAAAAGTATTCCGGGGCTGGAGAGATGGCTTAGCAGGTAAGAGCATGGGTTGTTCTTCCAGAGAACTAAGTCCCAGCACCCAAATGGTAGCTTATAACGATGTTGCTCCAGTTACAAGGCATATGATGTCTTTCTCTGGCCTCTTCAAATGCCAGGCATGCACATGGTATATAGACATAAATTCAGCCAAGACACTCATACATTTAAAAGAAAAGCAAATAAGTATAAAAATTTCTCTTATTATATTATATTAGCAAATGTAATCATCCTATTGAGTTTGGCTATTTCTAGCAATAGAATAATCATAGCAATCTAGCCTGGCAATCTCAGTGCTTTTTGTTGTTCATGTTTTGCTTTGTTTTTGAGAGATTAGGTCTTGCTATATATTTCCCGGGATGTCTTGATAGCAACTGTGTAGCCTAGACTAGCTTTGAACTTGCACCAATCCTATGCCTCAGTCTTCTGACTATTAGGGACATGAGTGTGCTTCACCATGCCTGACTTCATTTTATGAATGAGTAAGTTCTGGTTCAAAAGCTTAATGAGGGCTGGGGAGATGGCTTAATTGGTAAAGTTCTTGTCACAAAAGTTACGTTCCTACTGCTGTACAGACAATGAAAGGACCACCAAGGTAACTCCATTTTGCCTTAATCTCCTCCATTTGCCTCCTGCCCAACTTGTCCTGACCTCCCACATCCTTCCTGGGCAAACCTCAAGAGCTAGCCAGGGCCAATCAGTTCCTTTCTGACACAGACACAGCCAATCCTTGTTGCCCATACTGCCCCCTTTCCCTGACATTATTATTATTATTATTATTATTATTATTATTATTATTAATTATTATTATTATTATTATTATTACTATTATTATTATTAAAAAAGTCTGGACACAGCTTCCTTGTGGTCATGGTTCCAGCTCCCGAGTCTGGCCACATCCCTAATCAGTTACCTTAAGAAATCTTTGGTAAACAAACTGTTCCTGCTTGATTTGCACTGCATGGTCCTCATCATTTGTGTAACCCCAAACCCAACAAAACTATGATCAAGGGAGTACATAGAAGAAAGAGTGTATTGTGCCTCACATCTCCATAAAGTTAGAGTTCATGAATCATGTGACAGAGCATAGCAGCATCCACACAGGCATGGTGCTGGAGCAGCTGAGTGTGGGAACCTGAATCCAGGAGTGGGTGAGGGAGGTGGAGTCACAAACCCTTGAAACAAGACTGTGGAAACTACCATCTAGGTGCAGATCTACTGTATTGTGCTGGAGCAAGCATTTTTATACAGATTTTGGACCAATGTAGAATTGACATGAGCTCTGGTGTAGTCAACCATCTTATTGTCACTATGGTGAAGTGCCAGGGTGCCAGCACCCTAGAGGACTTCTGTAACAACAGGGGAAGCAGCCATGGTCCTGTTCCGGGCCCATTCTGAGATTCCACTAGTTTGCTAGGATCCTCTATTTTGTGTCATGTAGTATGTTAGCAGACATTTACTATGGAAGCTTTCCTCACTGTCCTCCGGGCCCCACTCAGGGGCTGCAGTCTTCACAGCTGAGAGCTTACCTCTTGATACAAAAACCACAAGACAGACAGACAGACAGACAGACACACACACACACACACAGAGAGAGAGAGAGAGAGAGAGAGAGAGAGAGAGAGACAGAAAATCACTTGATCTTTTGAAATCTCAAAGTCCACCCCCACTGACACACCTGCTCTAACAGGCCACAACTCCTGATCTTTCCAAAACAATTCTACCAAATGGGAGCCAAGCACTTAAATATACAAGCTTATGAAACTACCATATATGAGAATCTCAGCTGAATTCCCAGAAACCATGTTAAAAAAACAACAACAACAACAAAAAAACCTGGGCATGTTGGTTTTCCAGCACTTTCAAGATGGAGACAAGAGGATTCCTGAAACTTCTTGGCCATCAGCAGGCTTCTTGTTTAATAAGAGATCCTGTTTCAAAAAAAAAAGAAGGTGAACAATAGAGGAAAACTCCTGGTATTGACTTCTGGCTTTCATATATATGCACACACATCTTTCCATGCCCACCTGCACACATACATGCACACACAAATATGTACACTCATAATCAACACCCCTACAAAAGTTTGGATTGAGTTTATTAAAGAAACCTCACCCTTTTCTCTGCATCTCTCAAATTGTTTCATCTTCAAGCTGTTGACTAAATATGCTCTTTGGAACATGTCATTTAACACTTTTGGAATCCTGTCTGTCACTCAGACATTCTCCATTTCCTTTGTTCCACTATGTGAATACTTAGGTCACCTTCATCTATTTCAATACGTGCACTTTCTTCCCAGCATTAAGCTGGGTTTGGGGAGAAAGGTTAGTAGTCTGAGACTCGTGAATGGGATTCCAGGCATGCACTGGCTGTTTATACTGTTCTGGGGATTGGATTTAGGGCCTCATTTGTGCTAGGCAAACACACTGCCAACTGAGGCGCATCTTCAACCCCTTGTTTTTAAACTGGGAATATTTTAAATTAAAATATTAGGCATCATGACATTTAACATCTGGTGGTTTTAGCACCATTTCTAGTGAATAAGTGATTTCTCATGTAAATACAATGCCATTATCACATCTAATAAAATGATCAATAATTCTTTGCCATCATCTACTACCCATGTAATGTTCAAATTCTTTGAAAGTCTCAAAATGGCTTTTAAAAACAATTGGCTTATTTGAATGGGCTCTAACAAGGTCTACACATTGTACTTTTAATTGAAACAGGATTTTTACTATGTAGCCCTAGCTGGCCTGGAATTCCCTATGTAGACCAGGCTGGCCTCAAACTCACAGAGATCCATTTTTCTCTGCCTCCTGATTGCTATGATTAAAGGTATGTGCCATCACACCTGGCTATACATTGTAAGTCTCAGCTCTCTTAAATCTCAATCTCATTCATATCCCCCCACCCCACCCCCAACCCTACCCTCAACCCCACCCCACCCCACCCCACCCCCAAATTCTCATGATGTCCAGGCTGGCCTGAAACTCTCTCTGTTGCTGAAGATAAGCTTGAATTCCTGATTCTTCAACTTTTAGCTCCAGATTACTGGAATCCAGGCAAGGTCCACCTTGCCTGGGTCCCATAAATCTCTAGTGTTTCTTCATCCTCTGTATTTCTTATAAAGTATAAGTTAGAAACTGCCTTGCTTGGTACAATGGTTTGGGGGAATACAGTGTTTCATAGGTAACTGTGTACTTTGAATGCTTCACATCAGTAGATATATTTGTTATCTCTTTTTTGATTTGTCCCCAGGTGGACAGTCCAATCCATTCTTTGTAAGGATGTTTATCCTTTACAAGGAGTGACTAATCAGTTGGATACTTTAACACCCTGATACAGTCTTCTTCTAATGGTTTTCTGCATCCCTTGATGGTGATGGTGATAGTGATGAACTCTTTTTAAAGTTTTTTAAAAAGATTTATTTATTTTATGTATATGAATACACTGTTGCTGTCTTCAGACATACCAGAAGAGGGCGCCAAATCTCATTACAGACCGTTAGTGAGCCACCATGTGGTTGCTGGGAATCGAACTCAGGACCTCTGGAAGAGCAATCTGTTCTCAACAGTTGAGCCATCTCTCCAGCCCAGTGATGGGCTCTTAATTTAGATCAAGTTGACCTTTAGCTCACAGAGATTTACCTGCCTCTACCTCCCAAATGCTGGGTGCACATTACTTTGACCAGTTCTCTTGATGGTTATTACGAACAGTTATTTCATTAGGATTTTATAGTTCCATTATTCTTATTGTTCTTATTAGCAAAAATTTTTATGTAGAGAACTTTTATCCATCAATTAAGACTATTTGACAATCTTAAAACAGATTACAGGATTTTGTTTTGTTTTTTCATAAAGTGAATTTTTTTCTGGAAAAAGTTCTAATTTCCATGCTAACTAGCTAAATATTTTCACATTCATTAGATGTCCTATCAGTTTCCAAATCCATGTCCAGGAACATTCCATGATGTATTTTAAAAATATTTTTCTTCCTTCAGTTCTTTATTAGGGTAGGATGACTTCTATTCTCTTCTTACTTTTCTTCTTCCTTTCTTTTATTTATTTAAAAAGCATCTATTTATTGTCTTTGTATGTATATGTGTGGGTGCATGTTGGTGTACAAGTGGAGGTCAGAGGACATGCTTGTGGGAGTCAGTTTTTTCCTACCACATGGATTCTGGATATCAAATTCAGGCCACTAGGTTTGGTGGCAAGCATCTTTACCCTCTGGGACACCTTGATGCCCCCACCCCATTCTAAAGACTTTCTGTGTAAGTTTTCTTGACTCGGCCTCCTGAGTATTTTGGGGATATAGGCATGAGCTACCATATCTGACACTTCCTCAATTTTCTTTCCTGAAAATTTCAGTTCTTCTATCAAAAATCAATCCTAATGCTCATCTGAGAGGCTTACCTTCATTCTTCCAGGCAAAAGTTACTTGTTTAACTTCCATTCAGAACTTGGAGCTGTTAAGAGTGTTTGAGGCTCTTTCCAGAGGAACTGAATTTGGTTCTCAGCATTCACATTCATTAACTTTCTGTGCAGACCAGACTGACCTGGAACTCATAGAGATCTGCTTGTCCTGCCTTCTGAGTGCTGGAATTAGAGACATGTCCTACCATATCCAGTGTGTGTGTGTGTGGGGGTGTTGTTTGTTTTTTAGAGGAATGGTGATGATAATGATTGTTCCCAAATTTAGAAGTTTCTTCTATTATGGTAGGGAACAGAGCTATTCAGTTTGTAGCAACCAGGAAGCCAGACTTTTATAGTTTGATAGTTATTTCCAAACATGGAAAATATTTGATTTTTATTTTTTTGTTGACAGGGGATTTGTCAAGTGAGTCATTGTGAATTTGAAAACTATCTTTTCTCCCCTCTGACTGTTGTTCAGATTTCTTATTTTCTTTTTGATTTCTGGGGCTTTACTGTGATACTGTAGGATTGAAATTCTCTTTATTCATCCTTCTTAAGGATATACTTTTGTATTTGTTTCTTTTCTGTTACTGTGCTAAAGGACCCTGGCTAAAGTAACTTATATGAGAATGGCTTATTCTGTCTCGCAGTTCAAGGTCAGGAAGTTATAGTAGCAAGGGCTTACAAAAGATGCTCAGACTATATTCATTTTCAGGAAGAGGATATAGATGAATAAATTTTCTCCAGATTTTTTCATATTGGTGAAGTTTCTTTACTCATAATGACCTCCCTCCTAAAAGAAGAAGAAGAAGGAGGAGGAGGAGGAGGAAGAGGAGGAGGAGGAAGAAGAGGAGGAGGAGGAAGAGGAAGAGGAGGAAGAGGAGGAGGAAGAAGAGGAAGGAAAAAACCCAAGTCCAATTTGTATTGCATGGTCAAACTCCCAGTGGCTATTCCCTTAAAGAAAACTGAGACCCACCTCTCTCTGCTCTGCCCCCTGCCAGAAGTCATCAATTGTGGAGAACTGTACTTCAGCATACTTCTCAAAAATTTTAAGAATTTTCCTCAGTGCTTTTCTGTCTGGGCTGTTCTGTACTTTTCTTTTGGCAGGGGAGGGGTTGTCACAGAAACCTTCCAAGTCCCTCTTTCTCAACTATGAATCTGCCATTATCAAAACCATGGCAAAAGTAGCTTCTTCGCTTTTTACAGTCAGCAAGAGGATAGATCATACACTTACACATGGTTTCTGAAAACAGCCCAGATCATTAACATCCACATGATCTCTAGCATCAGCACATGTCGTGGATCTCAGCATGGTCTATGGTAGCAGTACAAACCACAGACAACACAGTCCTCTGCCACAGTAGGAACATAGACACAGACATGGCCCTTGGAAGCAGTATGACCTAGACATCAACATGGCTTCAGGCAGCAGTACAGACCATGGGCATTTGCATGGTCCTCAGTAGTAATATGGGCCACTGGACATCAACACGACTCTGGCTGCAGTAGTACCAAGGACCCAGACATGGCCATCAGTGGCAGCATGGACTTAGGCATCACTATGGCCTCACCTGCCAGCACAGGCCACTCACATCTCAATATGGCCCCCAGGGATACCAAAGGCCCACAGACATCACCATGGCTTCAGGCTGCAGCACAGAGTATGAACATCTGCCTGGCCTTTAGTGGTAACATGGGCTACGAACATCACCACAGTGTCTGGTTGTAGTATGGCCATGGACCAAGACATGGCCTTTGATGGCAGCACAGCTCACTGTCATCAACATGATTTTGGACTGCAGCACAGATCATGGCCTTAAGTGGTAACATGGGCCATGAATATGAACACAAGGTCCTCTGCAGTAGGACCTTGGCAGCAGTACACACTCAGACATCAGCATGGCCTCAGGCAGCAGGCCAGACCAAAGACATCTATCTGTATGGCCTTCTTTGGTGGTACCTTGGGCCAGGGACATCAACACTGCTTCTGAGTTGCTGTAGGACCACAGACAACCACATGAATCTTGGGCTTCAATATGGCTTGGGGCAACAGACGATGGATACCAAAATGGCCCAGACAATAGAGGTCTTTCAAGGAGGTCCTATCCAGAAATTGATCCATGCTTTATCTTGGACATCCCGTCATTGCTCAGAACCAGTGTGATCATGTGGCTGGGCAGTGTGTTTGGAAGCTGAGTAGGAATATAAGCTACTCAGCAACAACATGTTCCCCTGACCACTGCAGCCTTCTCTCACACCTATTGGTGTCATTGAGTCTTTACTTCCACCTCTCTCCACTACTCACCTTTCCATTCCTCTTTCCCACCTCTCCATCAAATATTTGTTCATCATAATGGCATTGGAAACTGCACTGTGTCACATGGCATACACACACACACACACACACACACACACACACACACACACACATTATATACCCAGACAAATTTACATGCAAATATTCAGTACAATGAGTCATTGGTTTGATTCAAGGTTTTTGGTTTCTGAAGTACCACAAATACTGGGCCATCATCAAGACTCTGAGACTCATTTAGGATATTCTGCTGTTGTCAGACTCATGATGATCCTGCAGCTGTGCTTCTGTAGGACTACCTTCTTCGAATGTTTCAACAGCTCCTACATGGGGTAGATTTTAGGGTGGGCAGACTCAAAAACACTGGATCTGGGCCGAGATGGTAGCTGAGTTGGTCAGCTGGTGGCAGGGCCTGGCCCACCTTTCACAGAGACCCAGCCTCTTCAGGTTTTATAGTCCAGGATCATATCCCAGAGAATTGTGTCACTCCATAGTTGGCAGGCCTTCCTACCTCAGTTAACCTAATTAAGATAATCTCCCACAGGCATACCTAGAAGCTAGCCTAACCTAAATAATTCCTTAAAGGTGTGCTTGGAAGCTTGAGGTCTTGGTAATTCCAGATCTTGTCCAGTTGACATTAACACTAACTGTCACAATAAATTTCTAACTTCTATAGGTTGATATCGTTTGGCTAGTCTGAAAGAGTTTCAATCAAGGTCTCATCAAAGAATGCCCTTATTCCCTATTTTCTCCTTAGGAAGCTGTATTTAAACACATACTAGATTGGTCTGTGGATGTAGTTAATAGAGTATTTATCACATATGCAGAAAGCACTGGGTTCATTACCCAGTAGTAATAATACGTGTATGCATACACACACACACACACACACACACACACACACACACACACACACGTGCCAGATCATACCTGACCTATCACTTTCTTCCATACCTCTAACTGTGCTGGTTAGGATTTTGTCAACTTGACACTAGCCCAAATCATTTGGGAAGAAGGCAGCTCAACGGAGAAAAACGGCTCCATAAGACTGGCCTGTGGGGAATTTTCTTGGTTGGTGATCTATATGGGAGAGGCCAGCCCATTTTGAGTGGTGCTACCATTGGGTAGCTGGTCCTGGAGTATATAAGAAAGCAAAACAGCAAGCCCAGAGGAGCATGCCAGCAATCTGTGTTTCTCCATGGCCTCTGCTTCAGTTCTTGCTCTGAGTTCCTGCCTTTTCTTGATGATGAACTATAATCTTGCAGGTGAAATAAACCTTTTCCTCCCTAAATTTGCTTTTGGTCATTGTGTTTACCACAGCAATAGACTCTTATACTCAATTCTGGAAAAATTCTTTTATGTGTCTTCTAGCTCAACGGTAAGGTATTTCTTTCCATCCCCTGCTTGCAAAACAGGACTGGCCTTTCAAATCATGGGGCCCTGGAGTACTGGTCTGTTTCCTTTTTGACTATTTCTGCAGCAACCCTACTTTAAAAGAAAGGGACTATTTGTTCTATGTATGTATGCTCGAGTAGGTGGAGGCCATATGACAACTTGCTGGAGTTAGTTCTTTCCTTCTACCATGTATACCCACAGGTCCAACCCAGGTTGTCAGGCTTGGCATCAAGTACCTTTACTGGTTGAGCTATCTTATCAGCCTTTAGTTTATCTTTTAATTAATAGACACAGTGACAAATTTTTAAGGCATTTTTGTAGCTGGTCTTTACTACTTTGTGGGTTCTTCTTTTCCCACCCTTTATCACTCAGGTTTCATCCCTTATCACTCAATAGGAGAGAAAGAAGGATAAGATGGGGGGGAGAGATCCCTGAATCTAATTTCTTTCCTTTTGTTTCTTCTTTGAGCACAATTAACAAACTGAAACCAACCCCACTGAATGACCAACAACCACTCACCCTACCTAGCATTTATATACCCTCTGAAAAATTCCCAGAATTCCAAACACCACATAATCACAGAAACTATCTGCAATTGCCAAACAACACCTCTGCTAGAGCATCAGGCAAATCATAGTCAGCTGCTGCGGATAGGTTGAAGCAGCCGCATAACCCTATACCTGGGATTAAAATGAAAGCACATTCTTATATTTCTTATATTTCTCTCTCTCTCTGTGTGTGTGTTGTTGTTTTGTTTTTTTTTTAAAGAAACCAAAATTCCAGAACTCTAAATATAGCATTTCATACATACTTTGTTTTGGTTGGTGTCTCCAGACCCGTGTCTCCCACTTCCTTGTCTCAAAGTAAATGCATATTAATATTTTTGCCAGCAGTTGGTATTTTGAGACTTACATTTTTGCTGGTTAATGAGCTTAAGTAGCATGTTAGTTTGAATTCTGATGGTCATTAATGATGTTGAATATCTTTTTTTTATTTTTTGAGAGCTCGTTTGGACAGTTTCTACCAAGGGAATGCAGCTTACCAAAGAATGTTCTCCCTTTATGGAGGAAGAAGGATCCTCCTCTATTGGTAATGTTGTCCTTTTTGATTGAGCACAGATCATCATGAGGGACACAGATAAATTAGTGAGCAGGTGATAGGGACACTGGTCTAGCTATCAAGATCAGTAGAACCAATCTTGGTGATCAATGGGGTGACATATTTCTTAGAGAGATTACCTTCTCTTCCATTTTTAAAAGCCAGCCTTTTATTATGTATCCTAAACCTGGAATTCTGCTTCTGTCTGTCTCAGCTCTCTGAAGTGCTGAGATTCAAGTGTGTACTACTGTGGTCACTGGGGATTTTATTTTTAAAGCCATTTTGTCTGTATTTTATTCAGACTGCTTTGGAATTTGTTCCAAGTCTTGGCTGAACTCAGGAATACTCCTTCCTCCTGCCTCCTATGTGTTAGAATTGCAGGCATAAACCAACGGTAAATATTTTTCCTTTCCTTTTTTTTTTTGGCAGGGGTATTTATTATACTTATAGACTGGCTTGAAGACTGTGTATCTCATTGGGCCCTAATTTTGTAATTCTGCTTTAGCCTATCGAGCAGTGGCATGTTTCAATGTGCTGTGTTAAATATCTTTTTTTTTTCCTTTTCTTGAGAGCTTGTTTGGCATTCTACCAAGGGAGTGTAGCAGACAGTTTCCAACCATCTCCCCAGTATTGGGGATTATTTATACATAAACTCTTAGATCTCTGATCCCTTTTGCTTTTTCTTTCTAAGTATGGTTTCTTAGGCTACCCAGGTTGGCCTCCAAGTAGCTCTGTGGCCAAGGCAGTTCTTGAACTTGTGACCATCATTGTGCTTCTATTTCCGAAGTAGCTGGGTTCACAGGGATTCTCTGTCAGGTCTGGCTAAAATTCAGCTCTTAATTTTAGTTGTTTTTAACTTTTGTAGCAGTATACAGCAAGTTGTTTGTAATTTGCACAGAATGATCACTTCTTGATTTGTGTTGCTGAAACTTCATTTTGGTATGCAGTATGCTGTTTATACATATCCTCAGTGTATCAATTCTCTATCCTGTTCATGTTTTTTTTTTTTTGTGAATTCTCAGATTTGCACGTGACCCATGTAATGCTATTATGCACCCATTCCTAGGACATACATGTTACAATTTCTCAGGGGTACATTCGTAGTAGAAATAGGGCACTAGAGGCTAGGTGAGTGTTGTAGTATATAACAGATGGAAAGCATTTTCTAAAGAGACTTTATCAGTTTCCACCAAGAGCAATATGTAAAGAATTCTGTTCATCTTTATTCAACAGTGGGTATCATCATTCTTTCAAAATTCTGCCAAGTAATAAGCTTGAGTATCATGTGATATTGATTTGAATTCCTGCTATTCAGGCTCCACTTCTCCAACCAGTGAGCCTAAGAGAGGAAGCAGAGCAAGACAGCTGGGAGAGGAGGAGACCTCAGGCAAAGAGCACAGTAACAATAGACTCTTGGGAGACAGATTCAGTGAGTCAGCTTCTTTAAAGGCAAGAAACAAAGGCTACTTAAACCTTTAGGGTGTGGGTAAGGGCTTTTGGGATGAATGATCATCATTGGTCAGGGCCAGGGTTCTGGGGATGCCTCCTTTGTGTAAGGAGGAATTCCAGGTGCTGCCAGGCACAACCTTATATAAAGGAGAGGAATTTTTTTAAATTTATTTTTCATACTTTATTTACATTTCAAATGTTTTCCCCTTTCCAGGCCTCCCCTTTGGAACTTCCCCATTCCCTTCCCCCTCCCCTGCCTCTATGGGGGTATTCCCCCACCCACCCACCCACCCACCCACTCTTGTCTTCCCTCCTTGGCATTCTCCTATACTGGGGCATCTAACACCCTCAGGCCCAAGGGCCTCTGCTCCCCCTGATGGCTAACAAGACCCTCCTCTGCCGCATTTGTGGCCAGCACCATGGGTCCCTCCATGTGCATTCATTGGTTAGTGATCCAGTCTCTGGGAGCATGGGGGGGGGGTCATGCCAGTTACCACTGTTGCTGCCTAAGGGAGAGGAAATTTAATGTGCCTACTGGGCTATATGATCTGCTGCGGGGGGAATGGGGGGGGCACAGGGCTATATGCACAGGCACATGCAGGCCCAGGACATGGGGTTAGTGTCCTTCTGCCAATCTCAGGATGAAATTTGTGGGGTTTGGATAAGCCTTGACCCTACTCTTGCTCCAGCTTTCCATAGTTCCATGGCTCCCCAGCCCCACATTTCTCCCTTTTTGTTTTAAAAAGGGGAGGTATCATAGTAGTCGCAAGCCTCTAGGTTGGGAATGGTTTGGTATTGAACCAAAGCCTGGTTAGTAGTGACTTTGGCAAAGTTGCTTACTTACTGTTTTAGAAATTGGATGAAACGGGGCCAGAAGAAGGAAGGTTCCAATGTTCAGTATGGGGCCAAGGAGGGGAAGAAGCCAGGCTCCCAGAGGGTTTGAGTACCATGGTGTGGAGGTATCCGGGGGCACAGTGGCCTTGGAGATCTCACCAAAGATCTTTAAGCACCCTGGATGTTTTGTTTTACTAGCTCAGATTCATTAACATAGAAACAGTATTTCTTCCCCCAGTACTACACAAGTCCCTGAGCTATCAGCAGGTCGAAGGTTCTCCTGCTTTGTAAGGCAACCCTGTGAGGGAGATTTTGGCTGCTGGATGAACTTGAGGCCATGGCTTGGTTAAGCTTGTCCTGAAAGTTGTCAACCAGGTGTTGTGTCTGTCCAAGGGCAGCCCTTGTTGCTCCTGCTGGGAGGGCCAGGCTGCATCTGATGAGCAGGGGGACGAAGATCTCTTTCTCTGGTTCTCTCCTAGCTACCGGGTGATTTCTTCTGATTCCTAGAGGTCGATCCGAGGCGTAAACATTGCAGGAGTGCAAGACCTTGGAGGGAGGAGTTAGCACAGGAACTGATGTTATTGTCCCAGAGAAAGGTGTGTGTGTGTGTGTGTGTGTGTGTGTGTGTGTGTGAAAGTGACAGTGATGTTACAGAAACATGCAGAATGGAACCTGGAGTAGGGCCCTATGAGGCAAAGGTAAAAGGATTCAAAAGAGGGATATTTTTTAACTTTCATGTGAGTATAGACCCATGGGGGTCATAGGCGCAGAAAAAGCACTGGGAGGGGTTATTGGGGGGAGGGGATCAGTTTTGTACTGGTTGTATTGTAACAAGGAAAGGTTTACTTAGACTTCCTTGTTGACTTTGACTAGGATGGTGGTGGAGCAAGAGCACATTGTTGAGAAATGTGTGTGTCATTGGTGGGCTATCAAGCAAATAGGTGGGAATAAAACTTGCCAATTACTTTTGCCTTCCAATGTTCATTCCAGGGGTCTGGGATATATATCTCGGGGGGTTTGGTGCTTTGATATATCAGGTATATATCCGATGTATATCAGATCTTGTCATTTCTATTCTGCAATTTCAATAGAGGCAGCTCCCATAGTTGTCAAGGTCTTGCAGACAGAACTTATCACTGTTTGCTTGCTCATATGGGGAATAGGCACAAGGGCAATTAAGGTCAAGAGAGTCTGGATATATTGGGATTCTTAAAGGCTTCTGGCACCATTTTGGATGGCAATTCCCTGTTCCTATTATGTCGTTATGTCCATAAGAAGTTTCTTTAACAAAATACTCCAGTGGCGGGTATTGGGAGGATTAGGGAGGGGCCAGGCATTACCAGAGTTCGAATGTAGAATAACAAAAACATCTGTTAGAATGGAGAAGAGAGGCCTTTAGGAGGCACATGGTCTGTGCAGTGGCCACCAGGTCATGGATGACCTTTTAGCAGCTCTTGTCTAATCAGGGATGACCTCTCCTTAGCCTCCTTTGTCCTTGACCTGTCAGTGAAAGGTGGGCTATCTTCTTGGCTGGTGGGGTAGTATTGGATATTTCTGGCTAGTACCCAAATAGACCTGGGCAGGTCCTGTGGAAAGACATGAACAAAACCCCTTCCCATCATGAAGAAAGGGTCAGGTCCCTTCCATATTCCATCTAAGGGATAACATAAGCAATCACACCAGGATGGAAGGAATTACTCCTGGTGTGTGCCAGTGGAGAGAGACAGGAGGATGACTGGAATTTTTGTATATTAAATATATTTAGAGTGGCTAGGGCCATTGCTAACTGTATGTTAGAGGATAGGTGATTGTTTTTATTTTTTATGTTGGGCTTTTAGTATTTGATATATATTTATGATTCCTTGGCTCTGGGGATTGTAAAGAATCCCTGTGTGATGGGCAATCTCCCATTGTGAGTAGAAGGTCTTGACTTGGGTGCTAGTACAGCAGAGACATTGAAGTGGAAACGTAAGCGTTCTTTGGAAAGTCAGTTGTGTTGGATGGTGTTTTGCTAAAGCAGACACATGAAGGAATGCTTCTCTGAAGCAGACACAGGTGAGAGGATGTTTTGCTAAAGGAAGCACGTGAAAGGACACGTGGTGAAGAATTCTTTCTTAACAACATGCATTGGTTCGCCTTACATTGCATAGGTGCGTTCCATTTATTGGGACTCCATATAGAAAAATGCACCAAAAAACCTTCTGGTGCTTCTTGGCCATTTGATAAAGACACATGTTCCACTATGTTCATAGCAGTCATATTTATGATAGCCAGAAGCTGGAAAAAACCCAGATGTCCCTCCATAGAGGAATGGATACAGAAAATGTGGTACATTTACACAATGGAATACTACTCAGTTATTAAAAACAATGACTTCATGAAATTCGCAGACAAATGGATGGATCTTGAAAATGTCCTGAGCGAGGTAACTCAGTCACAAAAGAATGAACATGGTATGTACTCACTGATAAGTGGATGTTAGCCCAAAAGTTCAGAATACCCAAGAGTCACTTCGCAGCTACAGTAGGGCTGAGTGTGAGGTCCCAGATGGAGGAGTTGGAGAAGGGACTGAAGGAGCTGAGGGAGTGTGCAGCCCCATGGAGGGAGCAACAGTGTCAACTGGTCTGACTTCCCAATGCTCCCAGAGACTGGACCACCAACCAAAGAATACACATGGAGGGACCTATGGTGCTGGCCACATATGTGGCAGAGGAGGGTCTTGTTAACCATCAGGGGGAGGAGAGGCCCTTGGGCCTGAGGGTGTTAGATCCCCCAGTATAGGAGAATGCCAAGGAGGGAAGACAAAAGTGAGTGGGTTGGGGAATACCCTCATAGTGGCAGGGGGAGGGGGAGGAAATGGGGAGGTTCCAAAGGGGAGATCTGGAAAGGGGAAAACATTTGAAATGTAAATAAAGTAGGAAAAAATAAAAAAATTAAAAATATAAAAAATATATGAAATTTGTATTTCCATATATTTTCATTCTCTCTCTATGTATAATACAGTAATAATTTTAGATTTCTCTTAAATTCTTCAACTCACTTATCAATTATTACAGTCTATTGAAGATTATACTTTATTATTCAGGCAATAATTTTGGGGAAAAAAGTATTACTATGATTATAATAATTTACTCTACTGTCATTTTCTTGCAGTGAAAGTATCTTCCAGAACCTCCAGAATATCTCTTCCTAGAAGATTGGTGGCAATGTTGGCCACAAGAGGGCATGTCATGGCTGTAGACCTATCAGGGTCCTCCCATACATAGGGTCGTTTGGTGGTAAAGGCATGGGGGGCAATCAATCTCCTATGCCTAGAAGCTGAGGCCTAGGAATCAGTCTTGTAGGACTTCTTGTCTTAAAATTATTTCTCTGATCCAGAATCAATAAGGCATTTAAATTGTTTGTCACCTGTTTTCATGGCTATCTTTGGGTGGAAGCCTTCTGAGATGCTGGAAACCCATAAGACCTCTAGTGGTGCAGTTTTCCCATTTACTGTCTGGGTTGCAGGCTGCACTGTTCTAACTTTAAAGGTTCTAGTGGGTTGCCATCCTTGTCATAATGGGAGCAACAAGCTCTCCTCCAATGGAAGCCCCTATAGCACTGGAGACAGACTGTTTTGGGGGTGTTCACATCTCTGGTTGAAGGGACACCCCTTATGGCATTCACCTTTCTAGTGTCCCTTTTTGTCACATTTAAAGCAAGCCTCTTCTGTTTTTATTGCTGCTGCAAAGGCCTGGGCAGTGGAAGCAGCAAGATGTGATGCTGTCCCAGTATCCTGAGGGTCCATAATCCATCGATCATAGTTTTTTATCTTTGAGGCTTTGGCACTTGAGCCTGCATTCAGAAGTCATAACCTCCCAAATGATGTTTATAAGAAGGAGGTCTTTGGCTGCAGGGTCAGGAAGTTTTTTCTAAGCTTATTTTAGTCCTAAGAATAAAATCAGAGTCTCTTTGGTTTTTGGCAGAAGAAAAGTAGGGAGGAGGCAGGGTTTTGTGAGCTGGAAGGCAAGATGATTCTGTCCCAGGCTTGAAGTGAGCAGAGACTGTCCTGGGGGTAATACCCCATGGGCTGGGCTGCTTGCTGGGCTCCTATGGAAAAAGCTGCTTGGCCAAAAGGCTCATCATAGCCCCATGTGATATCATTTCAGCCCTGATTCTGCCTGGCATGCTGAAGGCATTTGTCTCTGTAGAGAGCCTCCCATTATATGAAAAGTAGGCCAGGTAGAGAGGAATGGCAGATATCTCACAAATCCTAGTGTGTGTTTAAAGCAGTGATTTGGCTTTGGAGGAGAGATTTAGTCCAATGGGCATGGATGCTGTTCTCTTTGACTGGTTGTCTGAGTTCTTTTAAGTCTCTAGCCTGGTAAGGACACCAATTTAGAGGCTTAGCCCAGGTTGGGGTGGAAATGCCTGGATCTCTGGAACCTTGGCAGAGTCCTAGATGTCAGAGAGTTGCTGGGTGGTGGAAGGAGAGCCAGAGGGAGGATTGTCCTGCAATGAAACAGGGAGGCAAGGGAGGGTACAAGGCAGGTTGGATGGGGCCAGCATGTGCTGCTGAGACTAAGCAAGCAATTGTTTCGTGCATCTCCTCTATGGCCTTTTCTAGGGCCCCCAGGTCTGCAACAGGATGGTCCTCAAGACATTCATCATCATCAGAGTCTTCTTATGGGGGTGGAGGGCTGAAGTGTTCTTGGGGGACCTCAGCTTAGGGAGATACATACATTAGAGGACAGTAGATATAATGGGGAGAAAACAGGAAGGAAACTTTCCTTCCTGGCTTTCTTGGTGGTGGGTGAGGTAAATGACTTGAGCACACATATCAGGGTTCTAAGGGAGCACCTACCACCATCCAGGGCCTCTGAAGACCTCTAAGCCCAGAGCTGAATATTCAGCGATGGAAGCGCAAATGACTTTGCAGAGGATTTTCTAAAATCCTAGATGCAAGCCTGCACACCAATTTCAGAGCAACTGTCTAGCACCCTAAGAACCCTTTATTGGTTGTTGCATTACCATTTTGTTCAAGGGGAGCAAAAGATAGGGTGTTATGGCTGACACCTAAATGGCCTATTGGGGTTTGGGCACAGGGCTGGGGGCCTTCTACCAATGCCAAGGAGTAGCTTTGCTCAGAAGGTATCAGTTGCCCCTATAGCATACCCAGTACTGCACACTGCTGTATACTGAAAGTAAGACAGAGAAGGACAGAACAGATTGCCAGCCCTCATCACAGGGAGGCCACATTGGGTGGGACTGATCATTGTCCCCTGTGAGGGATTGATCACCTTTCTTCCGCATGGTTTGGCTCTCTGGGCCCCACTTTGTGGGGTCAGCTGCCATTCAGGTTCTGCCTTCCCAAGACCCCAGGCAGACAGCTCATTTAATAGTAGGAAAACAAAGGCTACTAAATGCTTTGGGGGTGAGTAGGGGCTTTCAGAGTGAGTGTATATCATTGGTCATGACCAAGACACTGGGGAGACCTCATTTGCATAAGGAAGGATTCCAGGTACTGCTGAACATGTCCTTATAACTGAGCTTCGTGACCTCCTGTGGGTGGGTGGGCAAAGGTTGGGGTACAGGGCTATATGAGTCAGGACATGAAGGTCTAGGGCAGGGGATTGTGATACTACTACTGCCAATCTCAGGATAAGATTTATAGGGTTTGGACACACCTCAACCCCACTCTTGCTCTGGGCTGGCTCCCCATAGCTCCGCATCTCCCTGGACCCATGTATTCTCACAATCATTAGTGATGTTGACAAAAATGTCCATGTTTTAAGAACATGTTTGGAGGCTCTTGTAGGTATATGTGCTTGGTTATAAGCCTACTTTATTTATGTCTATCCATCTACCTACCTACCTACCTACCTACCTATCTGTTTATACATATGTTCGATGTATGGCTGTATCTGTGCACTTGGAAGTCAGAGGAGTACATTAGGCAGTAGGTATGCTCTATCATTCTCTACCATATTCCCCTGAGACACAGTCTATCATTGAATCTGGATCTGGGCTGGTGGACAGCAAACCCCAGTAATCCCTGTACTTTTGTTCCCGAATGCTGAGTACCCACAAGGTATATGTGGAGCAGTGGGGGATGTGGAAGTCAACCTTGTAAAGGAAAAAATGGGATGGAGAGTAAGGTACCATAGGCTCCCGTGACTCCTCAGAGTTCTGATCTGTACATGGCATTAGATCTAAGATGGCTCTAGGAACACTGGTGAGACAACAAAAGGAAAAAGAAAAGCCAGGGCAGTGGCTACTTCTCCCATCCTCGTGAAAGTCCTCATAGGTGTAGATACTCCACTCACTCCTTCTGAGTAATCTCATCAGGCACGGCTTTCACTGGGGCATGGTGATGGTGTGGTGTGATACAATTGGCCAAGGATGTTAGGGCTTGGGATTGGCTCAGACATTGTATATAAGCTTATGGGCTGGGCAATAAACTCAGACCTTCACTGATGCTGGCCTCTGGAGTCTGATTCCGAGGATTTGTCACATGACTCCATAACCTCTCAACCCCCATCCTCAGATCCTGTTCCCAGATGGACCATACCTAACTTCTTATATGTGTGCTGCAGATTTAAACTCAGGTTTTTGTGCTTGTCCAGAAGCACTCTTATTTGCTGATTTCTCTAGTCCTTCTATATTTTCAAGACAGGTTGTCATGTAGCCTAGACTGGCCTCAAACTCACTATTAAGCCAAGAATGACCTTGAATTTCTGATCTTCTTAATACCACCTCTGAGTGTTAGAATCAGTCTCTCTCTCCAGCCACATTTTTTTGCTTCATCTTAAATTGTGCTGGGATTCCAGGTATGTCTCATACAAGGGGCTTTAAAATACTTTTGTTTTCTATTTGCTTTTTTTGTCATTATTTTACTGCCAATATTAAAGATTGTACGTAGGTAAAAGCTGTATCCTTGTTGTGTGTTATTAAAATTATTTACTCTTTCTCTCTCTCTCTCTCTCTCTCTCTCTCTCTCTCTCTCTCTGTGTGTGTGTGTGTGTGTATACCACTGGAAGTTGTAAGAATAAAACTTGAGGGAGTCAGTTCTTTCCCTCCATCCTATGGGTCCCAGGGATTAAACTCAGGTTTTCAGGCTTGGAGGCAAACACCTTTACTCACTGAGCTGTCTCCATGGACCCCTGTTAGTTTTTTAACAAAATGTATGTGTGTTTGGGTGCACATGTGTGAAGGCTACAGGAAAACTTCTGGTTGTTGTAGAAAATATTTAATCTCAATTGGGATATCTACACAGACTTAGATCTTTTAGTTCCCAGATAAAACCTTTATATTTATGATAAGCTTTTAAAGAATTAGAGTTGGTCAGATATCTACCCTCAAAACTTTAGTATCCATTTGCCCATCAATAACTTTGAGTTGTAACTCACCATGTTCCATCTGGGCAGCTCTAAACTCCATTTGGCCAGCCTAATGGCCATGTTTTCATGACTCACCTACCCCATGGCACTTCTCCCTTCACCTTCTTCTTTCTTCTCCCTTTTAATAATTTGCATTCATCCCCTAAGTTTGTCTCCATTTATGCCATATGAAAGGATGGTATATAGTAGTGAGTCATGAGAAGTCTGTAGCCAACAATATTTATTGGCCATATAAGCTGAAGTTCTGGCTGGAGACACTCATATGTCCCACTCAGTTTCAGAGTTGTTTCAATAGAAGGTTTAGCAGTATACATTACCAGCGCATTTGGTCCTTTTGATTTTCTGCCGTCTGCAGCCAAGATCTTCAGGGGGTCTCCCTCTATCAAATGTGATCCCTATTAGTTTAGAAGGAATCCAAAACCTTTTCTTCTTTCATGTTAACATAAACCTGTTGGGCTGTGTATTTGCCTCACCACTTGGGTGCAAGAGTTTCACCAGCAAGCCACTCAGGGGTGATAGAACACAATTGGAGGATCTCTGGTGCAGCCTGAACAAAAGGTTCTACTGGGCTTTGGTCTGGCAAGAACAGCCACAGTGTTAACAGCTCTCTAACGGGAAGCCTATGTATAGGAGAGTCAGTCAGGGTCTCTCCCAGTACCATTGCAGCACCAATGCTAGCAACAGCAGTGGCAAAAGCCTTAGCAATAGCAATTAAGTGGTGGGAGTGGTTACAACCAAAGGCGAATCACAGTGAGTAGCTAGCTGCAGGCAGCCAGTAGCCACAACAGCAAGTAGGGTCTCTAGTCTGGCCTGCTGGGCAGATCTGAGGTCTAACCATGAATACTTCAGGAGAGAAAACTCTTCCTCAGAGTGTTTCAGCTCAAAAAAACAGCCACCTTCTGATGATTTTTGGTGAAATAGCTTGTGCACTTTATTCCATGTGGATATAGGGACCTTATAAACATTTTGGGGGTAAGGTGGAATCCAGGGGTAGATGCTTTCTATTGGCTCAGTCTCAGAGGTTATGGATGCTCTATTTGCATGGGGAAGGACTTCAGGTGTCCTTATGTGACTGATTGTCATGGCCCTCTCAATGGGGTGTCATGGTTATGTGTTCCAGGACTGGTAGAGATTGGCATGGAGCTGGTTCCATGCCTACTGTTATCAATTCTGAAATTCCTTGGGGTTTTGAACTGCTCAGCCTTACCAGTTTTTCTGTCTGGTGGCATGTTCCACTTGCCCCACAACTTAGGATCTCTTTAGGACCTCTCTCCCAACATAGCATGCCTTTGGTCCAGCAGTTTGAAGTCATTAAAAGCATAGACTGATTCAATCTAGTATCTACTTTTCTGTTTAGGTTTGCTCTATTTTGTCCTCTCTCAAAGAGGCTGTACCATATCATCATAACCATTGAATTTAGAACCATTTTCATTTTGATAATTTAAAACAATTAAAAAAATTTAAACTATTATTATTGTTATTGTTGTTATTATTATTGTTGTTGTTGTTAATTGAGACAGAGTTTCTCTGTGTAGACCAGACTAACTTAGATTTGCTCTGTAGATTAGGTAGGCCTCAGACTCACAAGGAACCTATCTGGTTTTGCTTTGGTCTCTTAAGTATTGAGATCAAAGGCATGAATTTAATTATTTAGTATCTATGTACCTATCAATTTTTACTTTTTCCTTTCTTTGGAGATTATTATCTATATGGATTTCTTACCCTTTCTCTCTTAATTTAATATTATTTTCTGTATTCATTTTCATTCAAATCCCCTTCCATTTAGTGTACGAGCATATTGCCAAGTAACATTGCATCTGCTTAGAGGTTTTGCCTTGGGTTTATGTGTCATGCCCTAGGGTGAGCTGTAACCAATTCTCCCATGGGAGCCCACATTTAAAGAGATTAGTTGCTCAGAGTAGTGTTGATACCCTACCTCATTGGGGGTAGGTAGCAAGTTCCCAGTCTATGTCATTTTAAATTAGACCATTGATTGTCAGTGTATCCAATTGGAAACTATGATGACATATCATATTTAGATCTAAATTAGCATCAATCCCTTGTCTTTTTAAATTTAAAATGATTTATTATCTCTATGATATGTATGTTTATTTGATTTATCTCCTCTGACAAAACATTTTTATTATGTATTGCCAAGCATGCAATACAGTTAATAAGCTTAACAGTTTTATCTTTATTCTCTTGTCCAGTGATCTCTGGATTCCTTACATTGACTTGCAGAATATATCTTTCCTAGGACAAAATGCTTTTTTGGTAACTGAAAAAGCATTAGCTTTTAAATAGAAATTATAAATATACCTTATGTGAATAAATATACCTATATTATACTTTCCCTTTATATGAAATTCATATTGATGTGTGTATTAAGGACATTCCTAATTATAATTAAGCAAAAACCTACATAGTACCTTAAAGAGAAACAAAGTGTCATTTTGAATTTTAGACTGTCCTTTGCAAGTGGCTACATCTGTCAGCAGAGGGTCCTGCTATGACTTTATTGTGTAGACCAGGCTGTTCTAGAATTTGCAGAGATCTGCCTGTCTCTCTGTGTCTTCTGTTTTAGTTCGGATGCTGTGCTGAATTTGGTCACATCCCTGTTCCTTTGTTTACAGGGAGAGGTATTTCAGCCTTCTGTCCGATTCTGGCTGCAGCAGCCAACTTAACTCTGTATTTCCACACATCATAAATACAGAGCATTAATTCCCACAGGACAAGATTGGGCTGACCTGCTGTGCCAAGCTTGGGAGAACCTTAATGGCTTATCCTGTAACTGTGGTCTCCTAGAAGTCTGCATAAGTTTGCCATCCATAGCTACATCGGCTGCATTCAGCCTGTGTGTAACCCAGAGCTCTTTCCTTCCCCTTAGCCACCACCACTGTGTTTTTCCCTTGAAAGAAGCTCCAATTTCTGTGGTTTGTTTTTAAATTTAGTAGAGGCTTCTTTAAAAAGCCTCCTTTCATACTCTCTCTGCAGCTTCCTGTTCCTTGGCTAGGAAATCTTCCCAGCTACTTGTCTTGTGCTGTTCTGGGAAGCAGCTTTGGCTTTTGGTCTTCTCTCTCTCTCTCTCTCTCTCTCTCTCTCTCCCTCTCTCTCTCTCTCTCTCTCTCTCTCTGTCTCCCTCTCTCTCACTCTCAGACTAGACCTAGACCTCTTATCTGGCTAGCCTGACTATTCCCTGCTTTTTATCTAGGTCCTTTTAGGCTGTAAGCTTTTGGGTTCTAATTGTTGTAACTTGGGTGCCATTTTGTTGAAGTTATTGTCCAGTTCTTCCTCCCAGCACTATGCTCCCAGAAATAATACTCAGACTCAAAATATATTTACAAATACCTTGGACATATAGCTAGACTCATTTCTGACTAGAATCATAACTTAAGGTAACCTATTTATTTTAATCTACACTCTGCCACGTGGCTGGTTGCTTGTGCTCAGGTACCATGCATTTGCCTCCTCACATCTTCCTACATGAATCTTTCCATTACTCATCCTAGAATCCTTTCTCCTCCCAATGTGCCACCTTCCATTTCCTACCTAAGCCATAGGCCATGGGCTTTTTAATTGACAGGTGATGATGTATCCATACAATATACAAGATATTCTCTCTGCATCTGGTATCATCCTCAGAAACTCTATCCATTTCCTCAAGACAGGGTTATCTCATTGGCTAGAACTTATTAAATTGGACAAGTTAGATTGGCTGGCCAGTGAGTGCCAGGATTCCTCTTGTTTTTGCATCCCCAGATTTGGGATTATGAGTAGGTACCACTATGCTTGGCATTTTTAAGTAGATCCAGAGTCTCAAACTCTGATTATCTTGCAAATAAGGCAAGCACTTTATTATGTTATTTCTACAGCCTTACATTGCCATTTTCAACCAGGATCTCTCTTAAGTTACCCAAACTACACTTTGTAAAAGTATCTTTTACTTTCTTGTTGGCATTTTCATCTCTGAGGCTTATTGTCTCCATCTGCTAACCTAGACCTAATCCTGGAAGCTTCTAGCCTCCATACAATCTAATCTAGGTCTAGAATGTTTTCAGCCTCTGAGATTTGATGCGGAATAAGCTCGCCCTTTCTAGTTCTTTCTGAACTCTGGCTGGTTGGTTCAACTCAGCTGTTTTGGCTCAAACTCCTCTCCAAACTGACTAATTCAAACTGACTTCTTTCTGCTTCTCACTGACTTGCCCTGTTTGGCCTCAAACTAACTCTAGCAATCTGTTCTAATCTTCTGGTCCCTTCTCATTCTCTGGTTTGTTCTGTCTTTACTGGTGTCTAGCTTGTTCTCTCTTCAACCTGTCTTTGTAAAACTCTCCCAGTAAAACTGCCTCTTAAGTCTACAAATAGAATAAACAGAACTGAGTAGAACTTAAGAGATCTGCATGCCTCTGACTCCTGAGTGCTGGGATTAAAGGCATGTACCACCAAGTCTGGACCTATACTTTTCTTTACCTGAAACTTGCTGGCCTTGAACTCAAGAGATTTGCTTGCCTCTGTCTCCTGGGATTAAAGTTGTGTTTGTATTCTAGCTTGATCACATAGGCCTAGAAGATTCTTGGATGTGATCTCTTCCAGAGTAGTGTTTAAAAAAAATCTATCATAAAAATTTTGGCTTCAAAAGGCTTATAATTAAAAATCTATACATGGGTAATATTAATTTGCTACATATATATATATAAATATAAATATATATATATATTTGTATTTTTATATATATATATAAACTCATGTTTAGAATATACTATATATGTAACTTAGATTAAACTCTTGTTCAAAAAATAGATAAATTTGATATTTTAAATAGCAACCACATGGTTGGCAGCCATCTTTACTAAGGTTAAAGGGTACATGACATGGGATTTCACCATTTTATGATGACCAAATTGTATAAAACAACTAAGACAGCACCTATAAAACTTCTTTGTCCTAGTGAGCCCTGTGCATATCATTGTATCTCCTCTTTAGACTAAGGAAACAACAGCAGGTCTCTAAAATATTTTGGATTGGTATTGATTTTTGTATGATGATAAAATTTTAAGATTATAAAGTTCTACTCAGATTAACAAAAGCTAACTTAGAGATATACACCTAACTACTTATATCTTTCTGTTTAACAGCAGGCTTCTAGAAAATTCAGGTAAGTAACAACAAATATGTTTTATAAATTCCTAAGGTCTACTAATCAGGTTCACAGTAATATTTATCCAGCTTCTTTGTCTTTGCTCACTTTGTTAAGATTTGGCTATTTGGATAAAGTAAGTCATACAAAAACTCTGTAATATTCTATAATGGTACACTTTCAAAGGATCAAGAGTTCCCAGTCTCCATATGGGAGTGTATTTAGATTATAGAGTTTACTGCATTTATGGTTTAATGTTTTATTTAGATACTAACAGATTTTCAATTAAATCTTCAACTCATATTTTAAGGCTGAAACTTAACTAGAAAAATCTGTAAATCACCAATCTCAGAAAAGCTACAAACTTAAATTGTTAAAGATAATTAAGACATACAAGTTAGTGTGTTTTCAAAGTTAAGTCTAAAGCAAGTAAATCAGGTATACTTAATAGATGGTCCTTAAATTCTTCAGAGATCTGCTGAATTAAAATGTTTCATTAAAATGATTCCTATTAATATATAGAGATACTCCTTCCTAGAGGGAGCCCTATGGTCTCCAAAGAAGACAGATGGGGCAAAATGACTCCACCTGAATTATGGCAATACTAAGCACTGGGAAAAACTACATAATACCTGCCAGTCACTAGGGATTTACTCAAGCTGTGGATACTTAAGGATTGATTGCCCTACTCTGCCTGATCAAAGTAAGGGCAGTTCTGCACAAGTTCCTTCTCTACACGAACATATCTCAGACCTGGGTCTGGCAGCTGATGGCTGATGCTACTCTATGTGGCATTTGAAGATTAAATGCTATTCTGTTTGACAACTAAAGACCACAGCAGAAGACCACTGCCCCCAAGGAAGCCATTGAGACCACAGTAGCCTAGGACAACTGTTTAGGTACTTTGTAAGTACTTGTCGTTTTACTTGATACCTGGGGCATTTGCATTATACTTCTTACTATAATTTATTCTTCTCAGATATCTGATGATATTGACTGATTAACTATATAGCTTTGTAAGTTTAGCAGCAACAAGCACACTACAGCTGCCTTCTCTTCATATGTAAAAATCAGGCCTCACACCTCACTGGTTTTCAAACCCAGAATCACTATTGGGTTTCTCAGAATCTCTACTTACACAAAGGTGTGAGTCTACTGCCTTTTCTACAATGTGCATTTCAGTACAGATTACAAACAGTGGTAATGAGAAGACTACCGCTGATTCCAAGACAGGCTTCAAATTGGCAGTTCAGACTATGCCTAAGAACTGGGCAAGCCCAGGCAAGTCAGTTACTAAGAAAAAAAAAAAAAACCAGGCTTCAAGCAGCTAGTCAGAAAACTGCCCTGCCATCAGAAGCTGCCCTGCCACCTGGCCTGAGGCAAGGACAATGATCAGCAGCAGTCTCCGGACTTCCTCACCAACAATTTCCAGACTTCTCCAGCAACAGTCTCCAGCCCCCAGTGCTCCAACAATGGTTCTAGAATGTCTCTAGAGATGGACTCAACTCATTAAGATAGAGGTCACCTACCTTGGAATTCCCCTAGTGTGCTTTAAATCAGGCCTGCAAGCTCACTTCGGGATCTCTAAATCTTGATAATAGGAGACCCCAGCATGCTGAACTTCTGCAGAATAAAACATTCTTTGCATTTACATAGTATTTGAATCCAGGGTATTCTTCTGCGAATCATGGACCCTTACAGTAATGCAAACATATCTCAAACTTTGTCTCTTTTTGTATACTTAAGAAAAGGTTTTTGTAAGATGGTCCTGCAGAGCTTGGAGAGCAGTAAAACAGCCTGCTCTTTCAGGCCTTGGTCAGCATTTCAGTTTTCTTGGGTCAGCAACACTAATGCCCCAATGTCAGCAAGAAGTAGTCGAAGAAAAGATTACATTGCCTCTTATGATTTATTTATTATAAACAAAAAGGCTACAAACCTGGTACAACTGGCCGAGGTACCCTGGAATCCTAACAAATCAAAGCAGACTCTGACGACCAGGTTCTCCTAATATCCCTCAGTATCCACAGGTTAAAGGGTATGCCTGGCATACCATGCCCCTTACCTTAAACTTTTCCAGCCCAGGCACTATGATTCTGTTCCCCCAGCTCCTCTGGTCCTTATATAACTCAGCCACTTTAGCTATGCCAGTTTCCTAGCCTAGGCCATCTCTCTTGGTCAGCAGCTTCTCTTCCCTCTTCCCCTCCTCACATGGCCTGACTCAGGATCATGTTCACTCTGGACTCTCTCAGATATTCCTGCCTCTGGTTGTGCTCTCCCTTTTATCTACAATAAATCTTCTCCACCATACCTAGGAGCAGTCATGTCCTTCCTTTTTTACCTCTTTTCTAAAAATTCACTTCTCTGGTGCTATTGATGGGCTTGGAAGTCTCTGTTCTCCTGCAGGCTGTTTTAGAGTGCTGTCACCCCAGGCTTATAATCTTTTTTTTTAATGGTATACTATTAAAATTTATTTTTATTAATTTTTTGATACTTAATTTACATTTCAAATGTTTCCCCATTTCCAGATCTCCCCTTTGGAACCTCCCTATTCCCTCTGCTGCCTCTATGAGTGTATTCTCCTACCCACCCCCAATCCACTCTCATCTTCCCTCCTTGGCATTCTCCTATATTGGGGGATCTAATACTCTCAGGCCCAAGGGCTTCTCCTCCCCCTGATGGCT
The DNA here is from genome assembly GCA_019843965.1 of Rhynchomys soricoides. Lineage (NCBI taxonomy): Eukaryota > Metazoa > Chordata > Mammalia > Rodentia > Muridae > Rhynchomys > Rhynchomys soricoides. The sequence goes on from JADRCH010007527.1 coordinate 2,973,248, forward strand.
AACAAGACCCTCCTTTGCCACATATGTGACCAGCACCATGGGTCCCTCCATGTGTATTCTTTGGTTGGTGATCCAGTCTCTGGGAGCATTGAGGGGTAAGGCCAGATGACACTGTTGCTCCCTCCATGGGGCTGAAAACTCCCTCAGCTCCTTCAGTCCCTTCTCCAATTCCTCCATCTGGGACCTCACACTCAGAACTACTGTTGCTGCGAAGTGACTCTTGGGTATTATGAACTTTTGGGCTAATAACCATTTATCAGTGAGTACATACCATGTTCATTCTTTTGTGACAGTGTTACCTCACTCAGGATGATATTTTCAAGATTCATTCATTTGCATAAGAATTTCATGAAGTCATTGTTTTTAATAGCTGAGTAGTATTCCATTGTGTAAATGTACCACATTTTCTGTATCCATTTCTCTGTTGAGGGACATCTGGATTGTTTCCAGTTTCTGGCTATTATAAATATGGCTGCTATGAACATAGTGGAACATGTGTCTTTATTACATGTTGGAGCATCTTCTGGGTATATGCCCAGGAGTGGTATAGCTGGGTCCTCAGGTAGTGTTATGTTCATTTTTTCTGAGGGTCTGCCAAACTGATTTCCAGAGAGGTTGTATCAGCTTGCATTCCCACCAGCAATGGAGGAGTGTTCCTCTTTCTCCACATCCTTGCCAACATCGGCTGTCACCTGAGTTCTTGATGTTAGCCATTCTGACTGGTGTGAGGTGGAATCTCAGGGTTGTTTTGATTTGCATTTCCCTGATGACTAAGGATGTTGAACATTTCTTTAGGTGCTTCTTGGCCATTCGAGTTTCCTTGGTTGAGAATTCTCTGTTTAGCCCAGTTTCCCATTTTTTGATAGGGTTATTTGGATCTCTGGAGTCTAGCTTTCTTTGTATACATTGGATATTAGCCCTCTATCAGACATAGGATTGGTAAAGCTCTTTTCCCAATCTGTAGGTTGCTGTTTTGTCTTATTGACAGTGTCCTTTGCCTCACAGAAGCTTTGTAATTTTATGTGGTCCCATCTGTCGATTCTTGATCTTAGAGCATGAGCCATTGGTGTTCTGTTCAGGAACTTTTCTCCTGTGCCCATGTGTTTGAGACTTTACCCCACTTTCTCTTCTAGTAGATTCAGTGTATCTGGTTTTATGTGGAGGTCCTTGAGCCACTTGGACTTGAACTTTGTACAGGGAGATAGGAATGGATATATTCACAATCTTCTACATGTAGACCACCAGTTGAACCAGCACCATTTGTTGAAGATGCTGTCTTTTTTCCACTGGATGGTTTTAGCTCTTTTGTCAAAGATCAAGTGACCATAAGTGTGTGGGTTCATTTCTGGGTCTTCAATTCTATTCCATTGATCTACTTGTCTGTCACTGTACCAATACCATGCAGTTTTTATCAGCGGTAGCAGATCTCTGGTGGAGTATTTTGGATCACTTAAGTATACCATCATATCATCTGCAAAGAGTGATACTTTGATTTCTTCCTTTCCAATTTGTATCCCTTTGACCTCCTTTTGTTGTCTCATTGCTCTAGCTAGAACTTCAAGTACTATATTGAATAGATAGGGAGAGAGAGGGCAGCCTTGTCTAGTCCCTGATTTTAGTGGGATTGCTTCGAGTTTCTCTCCATTTAGTTTGATGTTGGCCACTGGTTTGCTGTATATTGCTTTTACTAAGTTTAGGTATGCTCCTTGAATTCCTGATCTTTCCAAGACTTTTATCATGAAGGGATGTTGAATTTTGTCAAATGCTTTTTCAGCATCTAATGAAATGACCATGTGGTTTTTTTACTTTGAGTTTCTTTATTTAGTGGATTACATTGATGGATTTCCGGGTTTTGAACCATCCCTGCATCCCTGGGATGAAGACTACTTGTTCATGGTGAATGATCGTTGTGATATGTTCTTAGATTCGGTTTGCAAGAATTTTATTGAGTATTTTTGCATCGATATTCATAAGGGAAATTGGTCTGAAGTTTCTTTTATTGTTGGGTCTTTGTGGGGCTTTGGTATCAGTGTAAGTGTGGCTTCATAGAATGAATTGGGTAGTGTTCCTTCTGTTTCTATTTTGTGGAATAGATTGAAGAGTATTGGTATTAGGTCTTCTTTGAAGGTCTGATAGAATTCTGCACTGAACCCATCTGGTCCTGGGATTTTTTGGTTGGGAGACTTTTAATGACTCCTTCTATTTCTTTAGGGGTTATGGGACTATTTAGATGGTTTATCCGATCCTGGCTTAACTTTGGTAATTGGTATCTGTCTAGAAACTTGTCCATTTCATCCAGATTTGCCAATTTTGTTGAGTATAGGCTTTTATAGTAGGATCTGATGATTTGTTGAATTTCCTCAGCATCTATTGTTATATCTCCCTTTTCATTTCTGCTTTTGTTAATTTGGATACTGTCTCTATGCCCTCTGGTTAGGCTGGCTAAGGGTTTATCTATCTTGTTGATTTTCTCAAAGAACCAACTCCTGGTTTTGATGATTCTTTGTATAGTTCTTTTTGTTTCTACTTGGTTGATTTCAGCCCTGAGTTTGATTATTTCCTGCCTTCTACTCCTCTTGGGTTTATTAGCTTCTTTTTGTTCTAGAACTTTCAGATGTGCTGTTAAGCTGCTAGTATATGCTCTCTCCAGTCTCTTTTTGGAGGCATTCAGAGCTCTGAGTTTTCCTCTTAACACCGCTTTCATTGTGTCCCATAGGTTTGGGTATGTTGTACTTTCATTTTCATTAAATTCTAGGAAGTCTTTAATTTCTTTCTTTATTTCTTCCTTGACCAAGTTATCATTGAGTAGAGTGTTGTTCAGCTTCCATGTCTATGTGGGCTTTCTGTTGTTGTTATTACCATTGAACACCAGCCTTATTCTGTAGTGATCTGATAGGATGCATGGGATTATTTCAATCTTCTTATATCTGTTGAGGTTTGTTTTGTGACCAATTATATGATCAATTTTGGAGAAGGTACCATGAGGTGTTGAGAAGAAGGTATATTCTTTTGATTTAGGATGAAATGTTCTATAGATACCTATTAAGTTCATTTGGTTTATAACATTTTTTACTTTCACTGTGTCTCTGTTTAGTTTGTGTTTCCAAGATCTGTCCATTGATGATAGTGGGGTGTTGAAGTCTCCCACTATTATTGTGTGAGGTGCAATGTGTGCTTTGAGCTTTAGTAAAGTTTTTTTTTTGTTTTTGTTTTTGTTTTTTTATGAATGTGGAAGCCTCTGCATTTGGGGCATAGATGTTTAGAATTGAGAGTTGTTCTTGGTAGATTTTTCCTTTGATGAGTATGGAGTGTCCTTTCTTATCTTTTATGATGACTTTTGGTTGAAAGTTGATTTTATCTGATATTTGAATGGCTATTCTAGCCTGTTTCTTGGGGCCATTTTCCTGGAAAATTGTTTTCCAGGCCTTTATTCTGAGGTAGTGTTTGTCTTTAACAGGGAGGTGCATTTCCTTTATGCAGCAAAATGCTGGGTCCTGTTTATGGATCCAATCTATCAGTCTATGTGTTTTTATTGGGGAATTGAGTCCATTGATGTTAAGAGATATTAAAGAATAGTGATTGTTGCTTCCTGTTATTTTCGATGTTATTTTTATGTTTGTGTAGCTATCTTCTTTTGAGTTTGTTGAAAGATTACTTTCTTCCTTTTTCTTGAGTGTAGTTTCCCTCCTTGAGTTGGCGTTTTCCATCTATTATTCTTTGTAGGGCTGGGTTTGTGGAAACATACTGTGCAAATTTGGATTTGTCATAGAATATTTTTGTTTCACCATCTATGATTATTGGGAGTTTTCCTGGGTATAGCAACCTGGGTTGGCATTTGTGTTCTCTTAGGGTCTGTATGAGATCTGCCCAGGATCTTCTAGCTTTCATAGTCTCTGGTGAGAAGTCTGGTGTAATTCTGATAGGTCTGCCTTTATATGTTACTTGCTCTTTTTCCCTTACTGCTTTTAATATTCTCTCCTTGTTTTGTGTATTTGGTGTTTTGACTATAATGTGACGGGAGGAATTTCTTTTCTGGTCCAATCTATTTGGAGTTTTGTAGGCTTCTTGTATATTTATGTTCATCTCCTTCTTTAGGCTTGGGAAGGTTTCTTGTATAATTTTGTTGAAGATATTTACTGGTCCTTTAAGTTGGGAATCTTCACTCTTTTCTATACCTATTATCCTCAGGTTCTGTCTTCTCATTGTATCCTGGATATCCTGGATATTTTGGGTTAGGAGTTTTTTGCATTTGCATTTTCTTTGACTGTTGTGTCCACGTTTTCTATAGTATCTTCTGCACCTGGGATTCTTTCTTCTATCTCTTGTATTCTGTTTGTGATGCTTGCATCTATGACTCCTGCTTTCTTTCCTAGGTTTTCTAACTCCAGGGTCGTCTCTCTTTGTGATTTCTTTATTGTTTCTATTTCTGTTTTTAGTTCCTGGATGGTTTTGTTCATTTCCTTCATCTGTTTGATTGTGTTTTCCTATAATTCTTTAAGGGATTATTGTGTTTCCTCTTTAAGAATTATTTACCTGTGTTCTTTTGTACTTCTTTAAGGGAGTTATTTCCTTCTTAAAATCTTCTATCATCCTCATGAGATGTGATTTTAAGTCTGAGCGCTATTTGTCTATGGAGCCCTGGTGGCCCAGGCAGAGGTCTCTCACCACAGATGGAAACCTGAAGGCTCCTTCCTCCTGGCTGTTCCTTAGTCCCTGTGTCCCAAGGATTCTGGGCCTCTGTTTCCATTTTTAGATCCTGGGTTGTTTTATTCATTTCCTTAACCTGTTTGGTTGTGTTTTCCTGTAATTCTTTAAGGGATTTTTGTGTTCCATCCTTAAGGGCTGTGTTCTCCTGTATTTCTTTAATTTTGTTTATTTTTATTTTATTTTATTTTGGTCTTTCGAGACAGGGTTTCTCTGTGTAGCCCTGGCTGTCCTGGAACTCACTCTGTAGACCAGGCTGGCCTCAAACTCAGAAATCTGCCTGACTCTGCCTCCCAAGTGCTGGGATTAAAGGCGTGCGCCACCACTGCCTGGCTCTGTATTTCTTTAAGGGAGTTATTTTTGTACTTTTTAAAGTCTTCTATCATCATCATGAGAAGTGATTTTAGATCTGAATCTTGCTTTTCTGGTGTGATGGGGTATCCAGGACTTGCTATGGTGGGAGAACTGGGTTCTGATGATGCCAAGTAGTCTTGATTTCTATTGCTTATGTTCTTGCACGTGCTTTTCACTATCTGGTTATCTCTAGTGTCTCTGACTGGATCCTCACCCTTCTGTTATCTTGGATGTGTCAGAACTCCTCAGAGTCCACCTGTCTCTTTGATCCCATGATATTGTGATCCTGTCATCCTGGGTGTAGGAGCTCCTGGGAGTCAAGGTGCCCCTGGGATCCCGTAATCCTGGTTTGAACAAGCTCCTGAGATAATGTTATTGTATGATCTTATGATCCTGGTGGTCCCAGTTACTCCCAATGTTGGGGAGGATGTTGTGTCCATTATATACTATTTCCTCCCATTAGCATCCTGGGAAATTAAAATGGTCTGTCCAGTTATCTTTCTTTCTGTGTGTCTGTATGGACAGAATGTATCTCTGTATCTATTTAACTATCTCTGTCTCAGTGTCTGTCTGTTTATCTTTCTGTGTATCTATCTGTGTTTCTGTCAATGTTTCATAGACAATCAATCTATGTGTCTATATCTATACATACATCTATATTCACAGATCTACATATCCATCAATAAATACCCACTCACATACACATGAATATATTCAAACACCCACCCACCATCCATCCACCTGTCCCCCTGTTAATCCATCCATATACGTGCATGCACACATACATACATATATGTATCCAGAAATGCATGTACTGTTTTCATGGTACTGGGGAGATAGGCACCACTGAGCTTTTTTCTCACTCACATTTGTCCTTAAGGTCTTCTTGCTATTCTGTTGAGTTCAGGGATTACAGGTCCAACATGACTTGACAAATATTTCTGTTTTATTTTCCTGTCTTTGCAGCCTGTTATTGGGCTTGATCTGTCTTGGGCTTTCTTTGTGGCATAAATATAAGTAGAGTGAGCTTAGTTGCTAGTCTAAAACCAGGTACACTTATGTATACATCCTTGCTCAATAGACATCTACCTCAATTCCTTTCTTTGTGTGATAGCATTGGCTGAAACTGTCCAGTATTACCTTTCAAGAAAACTGTACATAGGATGCTGCATTTCCTAATAAATTTTGTAGCATCAGCTGTCAACTTGTTTAAGCAAGCCTTTTCTCAAACTTTCCTGTCTTCTCTAACTTCTTCTCTCCTGGTCATCTGTCTCTCAGGAACCTGCCACTGTCGAAGCACCCCAAGGGTACAAGACATGGGTAACCATTCCTCAGGGCACCATTCAGGAGTTACCGCTGCCCCCCTCCCGGTATAGTACATGCTGTAAATGCCTTCTAAAACCAGTACTGATTTTCCCACAGAGAAACATGTAAAAGTTATTGTTGAACTGTAGTCTTGTCATCTCTTAGCAGTGTCAGATTATTCAGTTTTGCTAAGCTGTTAGTGCTTTGCAAGTAGGTGTTAGTGGTATTATTCTCTGATCCCCAGACAATTGCATATATGTATAGCCTTGGTTTTGGTCATTTTTACAACTTCACACACTTTCTCTTTCCACGCCTACCACTGAAACCCTTCATATAAAGTTACCCTTAGGAAGTAATACATTTTTTCTGATTTTCTAAGTGTCCCACCAAGTTTATTTATGGTTGCTTACATGAATGCTGGTGGGGGATTACCTGCTGGCCCTCGGGCATCTTCTCAGTAACCACACCAGGGAAGAAGAGGAAAGCCTCCCCAAGGAGATACCAACTTGCCACAGACCTTAGGGAATGATAGTACCTCCAGAAGAACATCTGCCTAGTCCTTGATTAAATATTGAGGGGTACAATCTAGTTTGGGGTTCTTGCTTAGATCACTGAGCTTCTGTGAGTGGATAAATGTCTTTGTCCTGCTGTGTTCTTAAAACACCATTTTCCAGTATTTCTTTCTGTGTACCAGTCCTGAGCTTATTCTTCAACCCATTCCCAGATTCAAGATGTATTCTGGTCTTTCTGTGTTGAATAAGGGGTGGCATGGAAGTGCCATGTAGTGTAGAGCCATCCAAACTTAACTCCTAATCACTCTATTGACATGTTAGGAGCCTGTGCAGTTATTGTCACCCACTGCAACAGGGGATACTCTGACAGAGGCTCAAGTAGGGCTAATAGGTAGGAGAAATCCGAAGTATTCAGCAGTGTGGCAGATATAGCTAGGAAGCTGTTTTGAGTTCCCAGAAACTTCTGTAATAAAAGATCCAGACTCTTGACTCGTAATGGGCATTTTGGAACCTCAAAGCCTACTCCACCTCCCACAGACACACTTTATCTAACCAGGGCAGACCTATTAATCCACTTAAGAAGTGCCACCCATTGTTAAGTATTGAAATGTTTGAGCCTTTGGTGACCACGAGTATTCAAACCCGCATAAAATTTCAGTTTTTTAAAAACTACCATTTGGTGTGTTCAGGGGATGTGGCTTTCTGTGTGTCTTGATGTGAGTGTGCTTTGGCAGGTGCATGAGGTATCTCCACTCTGTGCTTGTGTGTGGTATTAAAAACACAATGTACACATTCATGCAGAACCCTTTAAACCTGCCATCTTCATGTGAGAATTTTCAGGATAGAAGGCCATTTCCTTCCACCATGTGAGTTTGGGATTGAACTAAGCCTTGATGACTAGGGTTTTCTTTTCTGAAGCAGCTTTGTCTTCCTTAAGCCAGCCTTTTGTCATTCTTCTTGGAGCAGCCTACTATTATCTCTCTTCTTGCATCCAGTTCCTCTGTCCAGGGAGGCTAGGTCTGCCACATCATTGTAAACCTTGAAATATATTTATGGTTTTCAGAAGTGGAGTATCCTGCCCATATTGGCTTGTACAGAGATGGTGTAGAAAAGATATATGGAAGGATGGATGGATTGGATTTTAACTTGTCAGTTCCTTAGTTACTCTGTTCATTCCTTACAGTGATCCTTTCTCTTTTGGGCCAGAACTCATGGATATCCTGTTTCTCACTGCTAGCTTCTAATTCCAACTGTCTGTGTGGCATCAGGCATCCGTGGTTCCATTTTCTCCTGATTTTGTCTATTCAATGTCTGTTTTTCCTCCCTTGCCCTGTTCTCCACACAGTATCTTTCCTTCCCTTCCTATTCTTCATCCTCCTCTTGTCCTTTCTTTTGACCATTGCCTTGTCCCACACCCGTGTCTTGTGAATTGTGCTGCCTCCTTTTCTGCATAATCTGTCTACTCCTTTCCCCCTCTTTCTCCATATTCTCAGCCTGGTCCTCCTTTTCCCATTAACGGTTATGTCTTCGTCCCTATTTCCTATCACACTTTCCCTAGTTTGGGTGCCTGTTGTGTGTACCTTCTGCCATTACTGTTTCCCCTGTGTTTTCTTCCCAGGTAAAA
>JADRCH010007534.1:0-28106 GCA_019843965.1 Rhynchomys soricoides
AGCTTCTGCACCTGCAGAGGCTGAGGTCAGTGTTCTGAGTGCCTGAGGACCCTGGACTCTGCACACAGACGCAGGACCCAGATCACAGAACCCAGGACTCTGCACCAAAAGATCCTGGACCCAGGCGTACACCTGAGGGCTCTGGGACCCAACAACCCTAACCAGAGTACTCAGAACACTGGGAAGTGAGAACTCTGAACTTCAAAAGCTCTGGTGGTGCCCTCCCCATCTATCTGTTGCTCTAAGCTGTGCACTGAGCAGGCCTCTGCCTCCAAGGGGTATGGTTAGAAATGGTTGGGGCTGGATGGAGATGGCAGAGCCATGTGCAACCTAGTGACTGAGAGCCATGTCTCTATTCTCCACAGACATTGAGCACTGTTACACTGACTATTCATGCTATGTGCCAGTCCACATTATGTTCTTTTACTAACTCAAAATGCTTTGGCCCAGTGCTTTGATCCAGATTCTATGGCTCTTCCATAGAAGATCCTGTTCCAGACCACTCATTCAATCACGAATTCACTCCTCACTGTGGTCCAGTCATTCATCCAATATTTATCAACTCTGAGCTTGGCATCTTCAATTGTCTTCATGGGTGTGTCTTCTTTTTAAGATTTATTTATTTATTTCATGCATGTGGGTACACAATTGCTGTCTTCAGACACACAAGAAGAGGGCATCAGATCCCATTACAGATGGTTGTGAGCCACCATGTGGTTGCTGGGAATTGAACTCAAGACCTCTGGAAGAACAATCAGTGCTCTTAACCACTGAGCCATGTCTCCAGCCCTCATGGGTGTTTCTTTAGTGGTGGAGTGCTATGGTGGAAATGAAAGAAACTGAAAATGAGAATAAGATATTAAATAAAATGAGCAATGGCCAGTAACATGCAGAGGATATAGTAAGGGAGCCTTAGGAACAGCAATTCTACACCACAAACAGCATGAACAGCCCTGTTACAGGAGAGAACATAGATTGTTTTAAGGCTGGGGGTGAGGCTGTATGTCAGGAGCAAAGAAATGATGGGATAGAGAGGGAGAAGGAAGGATAGGTAGGCAGGTGGTATGATGTGCCAGGGAATTGCTTCCCCATACCCACTGTAGGCCCTGCAGCTCCATAACTTACCTTGCCCTACATTCTTTGTGATGTTGTAGGCTTCTAATCTCCTGCGGGAGCCAGCCTATTTTTTGCCTCAGGTACAGAATCTCCTCGAAAGCATGCAAATGGTCCAGTCCCCTCCACATCAGTGGGTTCCATTTTAGGTGAGGTCTCTAAGCTGGCACCTTCGTAAGTATGAGGCAGAGCCCCATCCCACCCTAGGCCACTCTTTACAGGAACTGTTATGGGAGCTAGTGTTCAGGCCAGAGGGTAGAGGGCATTCACCATCCTGGGGGGCCCATCTCTCTTCATGTTTGGACACTGAATTCTGGGCACTGAGGGAGATATCATATGGGGTCCAGGCCAGGATCCACACAAGAAATACAATGTTGAACTCTGATCCTCATGCTTTGCACAGTAAGTATGCTTTTCCCTGGGAGCCATGCCCCCAGCTCCTGATCCTTTACTGGCAATTTACATAAAACCCACTGATTGGCCTTTATCTTAGGATTTTCTTACATGTGGTTTGTTACATGGAGCCCAATCGACAAAAGCCTTCAATTAATTAGCTTTTCTCGTTTGTTCATTCATTCGTTCTGAGACAAGGTCTGGTGTAACCCTCCATGACCTCAAACTTAGTACTGTAGCTGAGAGTGGACACCAAATTCCTGAGCTTCCCACTGCTGCCCACTGAGTGCTGGATGACAGGAGCAAGTTACCATACCTGGTTTCTCCTATGCTGATGGTAGAAGTCAGGGATCTGAGCATTTTAGGCAAGCATGAGCTTCAGCCTCAGGCCCTGACTTCTTTCATATCTTAGACGTCATACCTCTGTGTGCACACATACACCCTTTACCTTACACAATGTTACTATACCACACTTGGCCAAGAAGGGGCTCATGACAAATTCATCAATAATATTCTGGGGTCTTTTGGAAATACATAGACTATGAAATCCAGAAGTGGTCTTCCCTCAGGCTAAGTTTGTTCCTTCAGGAGATGTAAAACTGAGCATCTTGGCTCACTCATGTAAGCTTACCACATAGAATGCTGAAGCAGGAGGATTCTATGAATCCCAGCTCAGTCAGTAGTGTATTGCAAATTCAGGTGAGAGTAGACTACAATGTGATATCCTGCATAAAAATAAATGAACAAATAAATAAAATGGAAAGAGTCCAGTCTTTCTAAACTGTGAATTCAGAATTGATTTCAACCTGGTGCTTTGGCATTAGTATGTGAAGACTATTAGTCCTGACAGGAGAGAGAGCTTTGTCATTACCAAACACACAAATAACTTGACTTTGATACATTTTTTATGCATTTGTGTATTTATTTCTTCTGAATGGATATGTGTGCATACATGCACACATATGTGCACACATATGTGTGCATACATGCATATATACGTGGGAAGTGGCTCTATCTTCCCCAGTGTATGTGTAGAAGTGCAGGAGTTGGTACCCTATAGATTCCAAGAGTTGAACTCAGGTCACATAGCTTGGCTGAAAACACTTTTAAGCATTTCTTTTAAGGTGAAATTAAATCTTTCTATATCTGCTTGTCCTGTAGTACTGTGTGGTATACCTGTAATGTGCTTATGTCATAATATGCAAAGAATTGCTTAATGTTACTAGAGAAATATGCAGAGATATTCTGTCTTAATTTTTACAGACTATCTACATAATAGCCTTTATTGCCAGAAAATATGTAATTGCAGAATCATCCCTTTTTGAACTCAAACTAGCTGCCCATTAAAACCCTGAGTATGTATTAATGGTATGATGTATAAACTTCAGTTTTCCAAATTCTGCATCCATATGCCAAATTTCATTTGTTTCTGGTAACCCTATGGTTACTTTCAGTGGGTGATGGACTTTGGTTATACAAAAAATTAGAACGTTTTCTTATAATTTCCTTGGTTTGTTGGCAGGTGATAAAATTTAAAAAAAAAAAAAACAACAAAAATTTTATTGTTAACATGGTGGTTTTCATGAAAATTTGAGGTTTCTAACACATTTCCTATTAATAGTTGGATAATTTCTTCATTTCCTAGTGCCAATGGGCCTGACAAGCTTGTTGAGGCCAGATACAGGTATTATATAATGGATAGTTTCCATTTCATATTGCCTGTTACAGTTGCATATATAACAAGTATAATTTTGAATTGTCAGGAATAAATTTAGCAGTTTCTATATGTAAAACAACTTTTTCTGCATATTGAGAGCCAGTAACTTTATTAAGAGATTCAGGAAAATCTAATAATATCTTAAGAATTGCATTCAGCTCTGATTTTTGAACTGATGTATATGGTCTTTGAACTACTTTGCTCATTCTGTCTGACTTATAACCTGTCATTTGATGTATTTGTATCCATATAGAATGTAGGTGTTTGGGGAATTGGTGTTCCCTTTATGATATGTGGGTGAATCCAATTAATTCTTTTTTGCAAACTGAAGATGCTTGTTTTCAGGGTATTTTCTGTTAATTTATTCCAAATAGTTGCTACAATCTTTTTGTCAATCTTATTGATTACCCATAATGATATAATCTTAATATTAGCATAAAATACTATGGTTTCTGCTGGGTCTGTTTCTGACAATTGGTGTAGTGTTACTCTACCTTTTATGATTAAATCATAAACTTTTTCTGTTTAAGTCTTTAACTTTTTACTTTGTGTGCTAAGAAAGTCCATTCAATAACCATATCTTCCCTTCGCATGATGAGCCAGTATAAGAATGAGTTGAAGGCAAAATAACCAAAATATAATCAACTTTAGGATCTATGTGATCCACATACACATCTTGTAGATTCTGTTCTACCAGAGTTAACTCTTACTTTGTTTCACCTGTTAACCATTCTGGATTTTTTTAAGTCTAAATCTCCTTGTAATGTTTGAAACAAATTACTCAACTCTTGAGTAGTTAATTCAATGGTAGGTGGTAGCCAATTAATATCTCCCATTAGTATTTGAAAACCAGAGTTTGTGGCTGATCTAATCAGTATCTTTTGTGGTTGAATTTTCTGTTGATTTATTTTATATCTAAATAGTTAATAGAATCTCCTCACCGTAATTTTTTTCAGGAGCAATCTCTAATCCCCAGGATGGCAGAATTGTTTGTTTCCTTTAACTTTTTCTCTAAAATATTTCTTCAGAATCTGACAACAAAATATCCATGGAATGATAAACAATGGTTGAGGATATTGACTACAGATTATTTCTTGTGGTTGTTGAACAAAATATTGACATATTTAATATTCCTTATGGAACTTTTCACTGATACCTTTTTACTGGATGATCATTACCGTAAGTATGTACTGTGAAAGCAAACCTTTCCTTATTCTGCTCATGCAAGGGGATAGTTTTTAAAAATTCAACTCTTAAATAAATTATCTTCAGCAACAGCTTAGGGAATAAAGAAGGTAAAGGAATTTCAGGCTGTACAGGACACATTAGTTGAATTATTCTATTCACCACTCTTAAATGTGTTAACATTCTCAATTTTCCCGATTTCTTTTTTATAAAAAACATAGAGGAATCCCATGGGCTAGTAGACTCTTCTGTATGTTGCCCCTACAGCTGCTCTTGTACCAGTTGCTCAAGTGACTATAATTTTTACTTTGTTAAGGGCCACTGACACAGGCAAGTCAGTCAACCATTTTAAAGGTAGGGCCATTGGTAGTAAGGGTAGTAAGGGTAGTAAGGGAGTAGTGGCCTCCCTTAGAAATTTGGAAACTCAATCCCTGTGATATCTTGTGTTTGGACAATTGGCATAGCCTTGAGTTATTTTAATGATGCACAGCAATACTTTTCCAAGGAGCATGTACCAGTTCAGCCTTTGGGGGAATATTAATCTGAGCCCTCTGTTGTAAAAGATCCCTTCCCTATAAACATATGGGTATCTCAGCCACGTAAGGCTTTAACTTTCTTTTTTGACATTTCAGTCTCACACATTTGACCCATAGTACACTTTGTCTGAGATAACTTTCCAGTTCCTAGAAACTGTTTATAAACCTCTGGAAGTGGTCATTTTGAATTTCAAGATTTTTTGATAAAAAATAGTTATATCAACTCCTGTATCCACCAAACCTACTATTTCAATACCATTTACCTGCAATTTTAATTTTGGCCACTGATCATTAAAAACTGTTTGTAGAACATGTTTTCCAGTAATTCCAAACCCTCCTATTCTTTTTACTTGACCCATTTTGACTTTGATGTAGGTAAATAGTAGAAGCTGAGCAATTCCTATCACCTACATTAAAGTTCATCTCTGTTTTTACATAGGCTATAATTATAATTTCTCTTTTGAAGTCTTCATCTTTAATTTCTGGACAGACAATGAATCCTTGAGAAGTCAATCTCCACATTTCCAAGATCATCCCTACTGTCCTGGCAGACAAAGGACCATAAACTCCAGTATATATTTTATAACATTGAGTTTTGGGGGATATAGTAAGATGTTTAGAGCAGGTCTAGAGCAGCATTGCCTGCAGTAGCTTGCACTGGCCCAGTGGAAGCCCTTGCCACATTCCCTGAACATACTTTGATGACTAGGTTGTCTTTCTGGTGTATATGTAGAAAAACCATTACCCTTAAGGATGCCTTGTTTAGTTTTTCAGTACCAAGTACCATAAGTCTTGCATTTAACACATTGGCACTTTGTGATCTGAGATCTTTAATGGCTTGGTCACTGTCTCTTTTCAAATGAGCATACTTCATGCAATTGAAGCATTTTGATATTAGAGATCTCTAGTGAGCATGGTACACGTTAGAATCAATACCAGTCATATCCCTTATCCATTCATCCACGTGTGCTTCCCAAGCCTTTGATGGTGTAATGCCTTCTTTACATTCTGTATTTACATTTTCCTCTGCCAAGGTTTCTATCAACATCTGCCTTACATTAGGGTCTGATAGGGCCTCCTTTACAGCTGAGACTAATCTAAAAAAAAAAATCAGTGAAGGCTTCTTCAGATCCTTACATAATCTTTGTAAATGAGGTAGATCTTATATCATTCTTCTTAAATTTGTTGCAAGCTCTTAAAGTCACTAATTAACATTGTTCTATAGTAACAAAATCGAACTGCTTTTGTTCTTGATTGTCAGAGTACTGCCCTTTGACTAACAATTGGTCTTTTACTATATTCATTCCCCCTACACTATTTCACTTTTCAATATTCGCAGCTCCTTCCTTTCAGCATGTGCAAAGGTATAGTATATTTCTATTTTGAGTAGACCAGTCATTTAGAATCTGTTTCACATAAGATGAGTGCATCCCATATGAAATAGTGACCTCCTTAAAATGCTTTAGATTTATCATCTGAACAGAACACCACCCTATCTTGTCATAACTTTGTTTTACCCTATTAGCAGGCATATGCTGTATGACTACTAGGAAAGATGATAGTGATTTTGTAACTCTAAGCTGCCCTGCCTCCCACTCTGGTGGCACAACTGTTTTGAGATTAACCTTTTTCTTGAAATCGGCTGTTTCATCAGACTGCCATCCTTTCATTTCAGCTTTTCTGACCTGAGGACCCTTCAGAGCAATTCATTCCGACTTTATTCCTGTCAGAAAGTCCTGCTGTCTTGTGCAGTCACCTGGACTGAGTCTTTTTGTTCTTTTTCCGGTGCTTGTAGTTTCCCAAGTGCTTCAACCTCCACCTGCAATTTTTCAAGTAGCCCTGACAATTATATAAACCTTTCAAAAAACAAAGAGCAGTGTGAACCCTTTTGTTTTCTCATCTCTGCCATTATTGTTTCTCAGTCCCTCCATTTTTACTCCCAATTTTTCCAACTGCTGAGCCATTCTCCCCACCTTTTTTGAGACAGGATACGGGAAGAAGAAAAAGGAGGGAAAAAAAGCAACAAAAATTAAATATAAACAACAAATAACAAAACACAGCAAACAAACACAGAAGATCCTCCCTGGGAACAAATTAGAAAATATCCCAAGGTAAACAGCCACAATAAACATCTTGCTGGCATCTTGAAACACAAATCCCTTCCTTCATCCCCAGCTGTTTCCTCTATGGCATTTGAAGTAAAATTTCTCATTCTGCCTAGCTCCACGTATGGGTGCCAATTGTACCCTACTTTTGCTACTTTGTGTGTTATTTCTTCTACCTTTCTCCACCTCTTTTCTTCTTCCCTTTCAACCTCCTAGTACTAAAATCTGAAAGAAAAAAGGATATAGGGAAGCAATGTGATCATTAGACTACTTTCTGCTGATTAGGAGTGTTGAGTTCCTTGGGACAAAGTTGATCTTTGCCATCAGGATATCTAATTTGTTCTCCTTGTTTCCTTGAGCAATACCAACCATCAACCGACACCACCTCTTGGGGCCATAGCATTTATATGTATGTCCTCTGAAAAGTATCCAGAATTTCAAACATGCCACAAATGAAGCAACTATCTGCCACTGTGAAAAATCACGAGGCAAATCAAAGAAATTCCATATACTCCTTGGATTAAAACAAAAATATATTCCCATAATGTTCCTGTGTTTTTTAAAGAAACCAAAATTTAAAACTTCTCACTACCTCCAGATTATATTTTTAAAAGATCCATAATAGGAGATATGCTTGTTTGGTTTGGGAATTTTTAGTTGTTGTTGATGTATTTGGGTCTTGTTCGTTGTTTTGAAATTTTTGAGACGGGGTCTCTCTTCATAGCTATGCCATCCTGGATCTAACTATAGTTCAAACTAGCCTGAAACTCATAAAAATTCACCTGACTCTGTCTCCGAAGTACTGGGATTACAGGCATGGACCATTACACCCAGCTGAGATGTTTTTAAAATAACCTATCTTTAAATCAGAGAATGAAAGGATAATGTAAGATTTAAACAGAAGCCGTCATTCTTTGGAGAAACAGAAACTTCCTGGAATACTAGAATGCATTTATTATGACTGGTAAGTCATTTATGTTCTCAATATTTTTGGTTACTTTAATTTCATCTATAATAATTTTTGTCTGTGTGTATACACCTGTGCTATGTTGTGCATGTGCCAGTCAGAAGACAACTTCCCTATTTCCTCTAGCAGAGTTGTAGAGATCAAACACAGGTAGTCCAGTTTTACAGCAAGTGCCTTCAAGTATTGAGTGAAATCATTGGCCCTTATTTACCTGTCAAAAATATTTTTGTAGATATGTGCCATTGTGTGTGTGCATATGACACAGCCCAACTGTAAAAATCAGAGAAAAATTTGCATGAGTGAGTTACCAGATTACATATAAACTCAGGTCATTAGGCTTAGCAGCAACCACCTTTAGTCACTGAGACACTTCTCTGACATTCATTTGTGATTCTGAAAAAGTGTTATAACAAGTATTAATTCCTCAGAATAAAGTAACCCATAAAAATGATGGCAGTATTAATATCATTTTCATTTGCAAGTAGAATTTATTATCCAAATTATTCTGTGTTCCTCTATTCTTGGATGACAATTTGTAAACAAGATAATATTTTCTTGATGAAATGATTCTACTACTTTTACATGATTCTCAGTGAGATCACTCAGTGGGAAAAATGTGCTTGGTATATCTATAATGCCTTACTGAATTTATTGGATTCATGGTGTTTCTAACCACTAGGAATTCTCTCATGCCTTTGAAGACCATAACATGCAGAAGCATTGTCAGTTGATTACATTAACAGGGTTTTTCTCCAGTATGAGTTCTTTGATATATCTGAATATTATACTTAAATGCCAAAGCTTACTGCATCAATTACATTTGTAGGGTTTCTCTCCATATGACTTTTTTTCTGTGATTACGAAAACTACTGTGACATATAAATGCTTATCCACATTGACTACACTCATAGTTTCTTACCAGTATGATTTCTTTTGTGTATTTGAAGATGACTGTGACATGGAAAGGCTTTACCACACTGATTAATTTGGTTTCTTAACAGTATGATGTTTTCTATGATATCGAAGACTACTACGACTTGCAAAAGCTTTGCCACACTGATTACACTCATAAGGTTTCTCTCCACTATGACTTCTTTCATGTACTTGAAGACTAAAGCGTCGTGTAAAGGCTTTACCACATTGATTACATTCATAAGGTTTCTCTCCAGTGTGAGTTCGTTCATGCCTCTGAAGACTAATGCAATGTACAAATGCTTTTCCACATTGATTACATTCATATGGTTTCTCTCCAGTATGGATTCTTTCATGTATATACAGATCACTTCGACGTGCAAAGGCTTTACCACATTGATTACATTCATAAGGTTTTTCTCCAGTGTGAGTTTTTTCATGTTTTTGAAGACTACTGCTACATGCAAATGCTTTACCACATTCAATGCAATGATAGGGTTTTTCTCCTGTATGAGTTCTTTTGTGTAGTAGAAGATTACTGCGACATGCAAATGCTTTACCACATTCATTACAGTCATAGGGTTTCTCTCCTGTATGAGTTCTTCCATGTATTTGAAGAGAACTGTGACTTGGAAAGGCTTTACCACATTGAGTACATTTGAATGGCTTTTCTCCAGTATGACTCCTTTCATGTATATAAAGATTACTGCTATATGCAAAGGCTTTACCACATTGACTACATTCATACGGTTTCTCAAGAGTATGATGTTCTTCATGATTTTGAAGACTTCTATGACGTGCAAAGGCTTTACCACACTGATTACACTCATAGATTTTCTCTCTAGTATGACATCTTTCATGTTTTTGAAGAGCATTGCTATATGCAAAGGCTTTACCACATTGATTACATCCATAGGGTTTCTCTCCAGTGTGCTTTCTTTTATGAATTTGAAGATTACTGCTACTTGCAAATGCTTTACCACAGTCATTGCAATCATAGGGTTTCTCTCCTGTATGAGTTCTTTTGTGTAGTAGAAGATTACTGCTACATGAAAATGCTTTACCACATTCGTTGCAATCATAGGGTTTCTCTCCCGTATGAGTTCTGTTGTGTATTTGAAGGGAATTGCGACTTGGAAAGGATTTACCACAGTGATTACATTCATATAGTTTTTCTCTAGTATGTTTTTTTTCATGTTTTCGAAGATGACAGAAATTTGCAAAGATTTGACTGCACTGCTTACATTCATAGGGTTTCCCTTCAGTATGGATTCTTTCATATATTTGAAGAAACCTTTTAGCTGCAAAGGTACATTGCTTCTTTCCATATTCTTTAAGTTCACAAGGCATGTATCTAGAGTGACAGATGTTATGTCTATTAAAGGAGAGACAACAAAAGATAGTTGCAGTGCATTCATACAGGTTAACATTTTGTTCCCCATAGACATATGCTATACGGATTAAAATTTTTCCACAACAACTTTCTTGCCTCCTATAAACTGTTCCTCTCATTAAACTTTGGGAAATCATTGTAAGTATAGTTTTACTATGAACTATTTGCTTATGAAAGGTCTGGGACCAAATCAATCAATGTGTATGCCTTTTATGATAATTGAATGGCATGAAACTAAATGGAGGTCAGCTACCTGACAATGAAGTACGTGGTATTGGGTAAGAATTTAATAATTGTTAAAAACATAAAGCTGTGCTTATTTCCACTGTTGCTTCTCTTTAAAACTCCGATCCCATTAAAGTTTCCCATTAAATCAGTGATATATTTTTATCAGCTTTCACATGAAATTTACCTTCCATATCTTCTAGAGTGTTGAGAGTGTTCTTCACTATTCAGCTCTTCCAATTTGTATCCTAAAATATGATACCAGAAATTATATGTATTTTTTATTTTTTTTACAAGTCTTAGGTCTCTTTGATTTTCCCCATTAATTAATTTATTTATTCAATTTACATCCCAATTGCTACCCCTCCCTTTCCAGTCCCCCACACACACAGTTCCTCCCTCTCTCCCAGGAGAGTGGGAAACAACCCCCCCCCCTCCAGGTATCTGTCACATCAAGTCTCTGCAGGGTTAGGCACATCCTCTACCACTGAGGTCAGACATGGCAGCCCAGTTAGGGAAACAGATTCCACAGACAGGCAACAGTTCTTTAGACAGTTCCTGCTCCAGTTGTTGGGGACCCACATAAAGACCAAGCTGCACATATGTGTAGGGGGTCTAAGTCTAGCCCATATATGATTTTTAATTGGTGGTTCAGTGTCTGAGATTCCCCAAAGGTCCAAGTTTGTTGACTCTGTTGGTTTTCCTGTGGAGTTCCTATCACCTTCAGGCCCTCAATTTTTCTCCTAACTCTTCCATAAGAGTCCCCAACTTCTGTCCAATATTTGGCTGTGGGCCTCTGCATCTGTTTCAGTGAGATGCTGGGTATGACCTCTCAGAGGACAGTTATGCCAAGTTCTTGTCTGCAAACATAGCAGAGTATCATTATTAGTGTCAGGGACTGGTGCTTGCCCATGGGATGGGTTTCAAATTGGAGATACTGTTGGTTGGCCACTCCTCAGTCTCTGCTCCATCTTTGTCCTTGCATTTCTTATAAACAGGACAAATTTTACCTCCATTGGGGGTCCTGCTTGGATACAGGAGGTTGCCTCTTCAGGTTCTCTATCGCCACTGCTATGAGTCTCAGCTAAGGTCACTACCATACACTCCCAGGGGTCTCCCCCATCACTAATCTCTGGCATGTCCTAGAGATATCCCTCACCCCTCATTCCCCACCCTCAGAACTGTAGATTTCCATTCATTCTCCTGGCTTCTCTCTTGTCTCTCCCCACTCCTGATCCTGAATACCTCACAGTCCCTTTTCCATCCTCTCTCCTACCCAATCTGTCCCTCCATCTGCCTGCTATACTGTTTTATTCCCTCTTCTAAGTGAAATTCAAGCATTCTCACTTGGGTTGTCATTCTCTGGGTCTAGTGAGTATATCACAGGTATCCTGTAGTTATTGCTAATATCCACCTATAAGTAAGTATATACCATGCATGTCCATTTGGGTCTTGGTTACCTCACTCAGGATATTTTCACAGAAGATATGATAGTATAAATAACTGACCCCAAAATTTCTACCAGAGAGCTCCTACAGCTGATAAACACTTTCAGAAACATGGCTGAATACAAATTAACTAAAACCCACTTCAGCTTCAGTATTAGCTGGGGTCATATTATAATGTTACCTAGTTGTCTTTTCTTTCTCTAATCCTCACTCCCTCCCTTGAGACCCCGTTAACTGACTGAGCTGGCTTGGTCACCTCAACCAAAGAATGGATACAGAAAATATGCTTCATTTACACAGTGGAATACTATTCGGCTATTAGAAACAAGGACATCATGATCTTTTTTTTTAGGTAAATGGATGGAACTAGAAAACATTATCCTGAGTGAGATACTGTGCAAATTTTAAGTTAGTACCTCTGGTGTGCCTAAGAATCATGTCTGATTATCCACCACATTCTTCCTTTATCAAAATTTAAATCACAGAAGTACACCAAAAAACAAGAAATGCTTGTCCCCTTGTTTAGAAAGTGAAAGACAACTAGCATTCTTACCTATAGCAGTGAGGTTCCAGTAGGTCTCTAGCATCACATCTTTGTAAAGACTCTTCTGAGAAGAATCCAGCAAAGCCCACTCTTCATGAGTGAAGCTCACATGCACATCCTCACAGGTCACTGCATCCTAAAATATCCCATATAAGTACATAACAGAAATGGTGAGATTGCACTGTACATGTACACTTCGTTGAGAATATATTTATATACTTCTGGGTGCTTCACATACTTTTTTCATATTACAGAATTTAAAATGCAGTCAAAGTCATTTTAGAAAGAAACAGAAAAGGAGGATCACACCTCTTTGAATTCCATACGACACTGCCAGAGAAATGACAACTAACAAGTAATACAGAGAGACACTCAAACAACAACCCTATTCAATATATACTAGCAAAACTGTATCAAACAATCCCTGACTTCAATACCAGACCCTAGGAGGCAGAGACAGATGATTCCCATAATCTTAGGCAACCCTGGTCTATGTAATGATTTTCATGACTACTAGAGCTACATAGTGATACACTGTCTCAAGAAAACAAACCAAAAAATACAGAAGGTATTTAAGGGCTCTTTCAAAATTCCTCCAAAGAGTTAAACATTCACTCCAGTTTAATACTAGTCTATCAAAAATTAAAGTGCCCCAATTTAAACTGTGAAAGAGTATGATATTCCTTTACATGAATGCATTTTTATTAATTTACTGAACTGAATTCTCAAAAGTGTTAGGGAATAAATGTTGATCCAAAATCAAAACCAAAAAACATAGACAACAAAGATGGGTGATCAGTTAAGAGAACATGTTGCTTTTGAAGAGGACCTGAATCAACCCCCAACACTCACTTGCAGGTTCTCAGCCATTCATAACTCCAGGTCAAGAGAATCCAAGGCTCTCTTCTGACTTCAGTGAACACCAGGCACATAAATTGCAAACATTCACTTAATGTGCCACATACACATATGTGTATTTGTGTGTGTGTTTGCGTGTGGGTCTGTGTGTATGTGTGTGTGTGTGTGTGTGTGTGTGTGTGTGTGTGTGCGCGCGCGCGCACACACATGCTGTCCTGGTGAAAAACAATAAAATCCAAAAGTTCAAAATTCAAGATGTGAGTAAAGCTCAGCACAAGAGTACAAAAAAAAAAAGAATACAAAAATCTAATTCCATGAGCCAAAAGTATAAAAATAAAAAATATAAGACCAGAACAATTGCTTAGTAAGGAAAAGCAACTGCTTCTGTTTTATACTGCACTTTTTAGGTATGGAGTCTGTAATGGTGGAGATGGTGTAGGTACATGAGAAGGAAGCATGGTGCTCAATGAACTACCAGAAGACATACAAAAAAGACGTACAAAGTGTGGTAAGGGAATAAACACTGAAAGCCCTTCCCCAGAGACTAACTTCCTCCAGAAAGGATCCTCCTCCTAAAGGTTCAATAAGCCCTCAGTGAAAGCACAAACATGAGACAAATGCTCACATACACCATCCTACCTGAGATACATTTCAGCACAGGTCATGGCATGCTCCTGTGTAGAGCCTACCCCAGGCACTGCATAATGCAAAACATATTTAGTTTCACTTCAAAGATCCTCATATTGTAGAACAGTACCAAGACTGTTCCAATGCCCAAAGTTTCTTCAGAAACTCAATGCAAGATCTTGACTGTGACACTGTGTAAAAACAAAAATCAAAAATGGCACGGAATACATGTTTCCTTACCAATGAAGTAAGAAAATATTAGACTAAGGCAAGACTGAAATTTTGCTGGACAAAACCCAAGTCTTGGAACTCTATGTCAGCCACCTGTGATTTTAGTTTCCAAGACCTTAGATGGCTCTTTCTCTATGCAATTTTCATGTTCATTCATGGTTTCATAAAAAATAATACATGTCATGTGATATCTTCATTATTGCAACCAAATGGCATAAACCAAATGGTCAACAGTCATAAATTTCCTGGTGTCACTCAAGGAGATGTCAGACTTCCATGCTGTGGGTTTGCTTTGATTTATTTTTACACATTTATTTACCTGATGTATACACTAGCTTCCCCAACCAAATGAGAAATTCTATTAGCCACGTGCCTCCAACAAATAGTTATCCAGTTATCAAAGGAAGCTGCTAATGCTTAGACTTCAAAGACTCATGTGAATTTGCACCAACCTAGAAAGCCAACCTTGGGCAAACACACACCCCAAAATAAATTGGGGAACCAAAATAAATTGCTGGGTGCTAAATGAGCCACTGCCAGTGAGCAGCTAGGACAGCTGGAGGCTGCAGATGCAGGTGAAGCTGGGTCTTAATGCTTCACCTCACACTCCAGTCTCCCCCCCCCCCCCCCCAGTAATCTTCATGCCTGTTTGCTCCTTGTCCCTAAGACACTCATGACTGCTCTGTCCCACCTGTGGTGTCCACCTTGTCCCTAAGACACTCATGACTCCTCTGTGACACCTGTGGTGTCCACCTTGTCTCTAAGATACTCATGACTGCTCTGGCTCACCTGTGGTGTCCAAGCCCTAAGAACCTTATGTTCATTTTTCAGTTGCTTTGACATAAATGGAAAAAGAACTTTCTAAGACTGTTTCTTTCACAATTATTTTAGATGTTTTCTGTATCCTATAGTCAAACTACCAGTGAGTACTTAATCCTAGATGGCATTTTTTGAGGAAGTGGGGGACATTTCATCATCAAGAACAGTGAGGTCAGAAACTCAAGCAAGGTAGGAACCTGGAGATAGAAGCTGATGCAGAGGCCATGGATGGTGCTGCTTACTGGTTTATTCACCATGGCTTGCTCAGCCTGCTCCTTACCAATTAATCACTCTAAGAAAATGCCCCACAGCCACTTTATAGTCTTTGTGAATTTCATATCATGCACCCCAGTCCCACTCACTCATCATATCAGCCTTTTTCTCTTGCAACCTCCCCAGACAGAAAAGAAAAATCTCACTTTAGGAGCTGTAGTTATGTCACAGTGTGTGCCATGATATACAGTGTGTGACTTCTGGCCACACATCTTTACCTTCAAGTGTTCATTGAAATGACTCATTTATTGGTCTAGTTCAAGACCTCTGGCTTTTACTACACTATTAATACTGGATCCCCATTAGGATCCCTCTCAGGTATCCTGTTGTTGCCCTGTGTCACAAAGATCCTGCAGCTTTGGATCTGCAGGAACAGCTCCTTCATTCACTAAAGATGAGGTAGATGCTGGGCTGGGCTAACTCACAGCCTTGGAACTAGGCCTGGGTAGCTGAGGTGGTGAGCACACCAGTTCTACACCCTCACCACCAGGATGAGGTCACCAGCACTGCACTAGCTAGCTCACCCAATGAGACAGTCAACAAGGGGCAGGGCCAGCTCTCCCACAGTCATGACCTGACCTCAGGCCCTGCCCTAGGGGCTGGTTCATCTAGTTCAGCACCAGCACAGGCCAACCATGGCCTCAGGAGGTATCACATATTGGGCTGTTCCTCTCCACCTTTGCATATCCAGATCCACTTTTCTTCATAGTATTCCAAGTGTTCTGCTTCTCTTTTTCTCGAAAATCTCTACCTTATATGCGTACATCATAGTGGCTCATGCTATAGGCAAGCCATGTGGTGGGCATGGCCTCTAGATGTCTTCCTCCTGCCTATTTTGTGTGGCAGCAGGCAGGGCCTCTGGTATTGGGGTCAAAGAAATGAATCCTAATTACTGCCATTTTGTTTTCAGACTCCATTTTGATCATAAGGTGAAATTAAGTTCAAGTTTCCAGGCTAGGGAGCTGAGAACTTTGAAGATGGATAGCCAACTTCCTTCTCCTTCTCTCTCTCTCTCTCTCTTTCTCTCTCTCTCTCTCTCTCTCTCCCCCTCTCCCTCTCTCTCTCTCCCTTTCCCTCTCTTTGTTGTTTTTGTTTGTTTGTTTGTTTTTTGGTTTTTTGAGACAGGGTTTCTCTGTATAGCCCTGGCTGTCTTGAAACTCACTCTGTAGACCAGGTGGCCTCGAACTCAGAAATCCGCCTACTTCTGCCTCCCGAGTGCTGGGATTAAAGGAGTGCGCCACCACTGCCCAGCAACTTCCTTCTAATTTTGTACCCCAAAACATGATTGTTCCTAACCACAAAAGAACAAACACTACTGATTGATGAACAATTCTAACTGCATCTTGGCACAGATGCAGATTTTATAATTTTTCTGCTTAAATAGTTACTAAGATTAACATTCAGGGATGCAGTCCACTCTTAAGTCTGTGCTGCTGTCCTGGGTGGGTCAGTTTTTGCTGCCTACTTCAAATAAGATCTTGCTTTGTGTGGACTCTTTTGCCTTCTTGGGCTGTTTTGTGTTTTCAGACCCAACATTTAGTGCCTTGGATAGGAACTAAATGCCTACCTGCTTGAGCCACAAAGCTGAACTTGCAGCATCTGGGATTGTTTTTCAGTCATCTGGACCTCTGGAGACAAGCCTGTATTCTGGTTTCTAATTGGCACCATCTGGGACACAAGAAAAGAGAAACTAGACACAGTATTGTTCCTAAGGTCAAAGTTGGATGGAAGGTATCCTGGCCCCTCACTGGTTCCCTTTTGGTAGAATACCTGTTCTAGTTCTGTGCATTGTGGTCTGCCCATGTCAGTTTGTGTCTATAGTTTTGTTTAGTTTGATTTTATTTTCAGTATTTCACATTTGGAGAAATGGGCCAAATTCCATCTGCCAGCAGTTCACCCTTGATCTTTAAGTATATTCACAGGGGGAAATTGACTAAAAATTAATGCCACAGCTAAACACCAGAGACTATAAAATTCCTATCTTATGATATAGTAGAACAATAACCCTATGTAGTATGACAAAGAACTTGAGGCAGTCTCTCAACCTATGAGTCACAACCACTTGAGGGTCAAAAGACCCTTTATAGAGGTAGCCTATGGTTGACTGTAAGTCAGATGTTTATTTTATGATTTGGGTAACCACAACATAAAAAACAAACAAACAAACCTATGTTAAAGGAGTTCAGCATTATAAAACTTGAGGCTTAAAAATATGTCTCTACTTACCTAAGGTCTCTTTAGGCTATCAGAGACTGATTTAAACATATATATTAACCTCCTTATTTTTACTAGCATTGTTAAGCCACAGCTATTTTGACAAACTAAGTTATACACACACACACACACACACACACAACTGTTGTGTTCTATAATGGTATGTCATATAAGGATCAAGAAAGTTCCTAGTCTCTATGTTTAAAAGTTTTATCTTGGGCTGGGCATGGTGGTGCACACCTTTAATCCCAGCACTTGGGAAGTAGAAGCAGGCGTATCTCTGTAAGTTTGAGGTCAGCCTGGTCTACAGAGTGAGTTCCATGATGGCCAGGGATACACAAAGAAACCTTGTCTCAAAAAAGACAACTCTTGTCTTAATACTCAAAGAGCTTCAACTCAGAAATTGTCACTTTTACTATAAACTGTTAAGGACACTTAAAAAAAAAATACTATGAAGTAATAGTCAGTCACTCTATAAATAATCAAATTCTTTAAGATGCTCAGAACTATATTTGTATTCATGCTAAATCCTAACATAATTAATTACCAAATAAGCCTTATTTAGTCTCCTGTTTTATGTTTTCAAGATATAGTCTTGAAAGACCCTAAAAGAAAAATGCCCCTAGACTCAGCACTAGAGCCCTAGGCCACCCAGGGGCCTGAGATGGGCTAAACTCACCCCCCTTAGAGAGTCCTGAGAATGGTTGTTTTTACCTTGTTCCAAAAACAGGCCCACCATAAAATGTCATGATAAACTCTGTCTTAAAAATTGTTTTGGGAAAGTAGTTGTTTTGACTTGGCTCCTATCCTATTGATCAACCAAAAATGTTACAGTGACCTCTGTTTTGAGACCCTCTGCTCTTTCCCATGACGCATGTTCCCCCTGCTCCCCCTTTTGCTTTATGGTTTTTCCCTATGAATACCCCTAACTTCAGCTGCTCGGGGTCGATCTCCTCTGCCCCTGTGTGGGTTATGAGCTCGGCCCAGTGCACTGCTTCCCCGAATAAACCTCGTGCGCTTGCAGCAAGTTCGGTTTCTCGTGAGTCATTGGGGGGTCGTATCTTCCCGTGGCTTGAGTGAGGGTCTCCCCAATTCGGGGGTCTTTCAGTCTAAAGCAAGAAAGCTAAAAACAGACAAGGATTGTTTAACTCAGATGTGCTTGGGAGATACTGGCCCTCAAATCTGTCATAGATATGCTGAGTATGACATTTAAGATGTTTAAATTTTGTAGGACAGAGACTCTCAGATCCTAGTTAATGAACTCCAAAGTCACCAAGAAGAGAAGGAAACAGCATCTGTAAGCTTAGATTTCTCAAAACCTATTTAATAAGGATTCTTAAACCTTTAATTTCCCCTCTAGCCCACCACCCACCAGAGGTAGAGGAAAGGAAAGGCAAACAGGGATGTGGACCTGTTTAGAAATAGTTCTTTTAGGTGATTCCAATCTTTGTTGTCAGGATATCAGCAATTCAGTTCACATAAATCAGCAGTGGTGGTTCAATCCACTCACAAACAACATTCATGAATCGGCAATGGCAGTTCAATCTAGAAAAAGCCTCGAGGCTCTGCCAAATGGCCTGTGTCCACAGAATTGGCAAGAAGCCACCAGAATATCACAAATTCTTTGGTGCAAAGTTACAACAAATGATCAGTGCAAGTCGAACAATGCAACAGCTCCATCAGTGAAAACCTTAATCAGCAAAGCCCAACAAAGACCAGCAGAGTAGCAAGGTGACCCAATGCTACAGCATCATCCACTGTCTATTGGGTTATACTTATTCCAACATCACTTGTCCTCTCAAGTGTCCACTTCAACAAAACATCACATGTCCTTTTTCCAAGCACCTTCCAGAAAAATACCACATGTCTGTTCTTAGCAAAACATTCTCTCATAAGACAGTGTCCAGAAAAACGTCACATGACACAACTGACTCTCAAAAAAAAACCAGAAATTTTCACTTCAGCAGCAAAGGACTCTACCTGGATTGTGCAACATTAATTACTGGGAAACACTGCTGCAGTGCTGCTATTGTCTGGCCTGAACTGTGAATGAGCAGCTGGAGAGCTGATTGCCCTTACTTTTCCTAGACAAAGTGAGGTCAGTGCCTCCCATGCTCCAACTCCACAGAAATGCCTCTGATGCTGTCCAGATACCTCTGGTCCATCACCATGGAAACCACAAGATCCTGAGATGACGGTCTAGATAATGAACTATGGACTAGTCTCTATCATTTTAATTGATACATAAGACATTTGGATTATAATTTATCTATCTCCCAAGTGAGCCAAAAACTCTCCCTAATAGACATTAGAAGTTTACTGATTTTTCCAGGAGGTAGTTAGCACACACCTTTAATCCCAGCACCTGGGAGGCAAAGGCAGGCAAATCTCTATATATTTGAATCACGCCTGGTCTACAGAGCAAGTTCCAAGATAGCCAAGGCTGAACAGAGAAACCCTGTCTCAAAAAAGTAAAAGCGGAGAGGGGTGGAGACGGAAGAGAGAAAGCAATGAGCCTTAGTTGTTATAGTTTGTACATGTTTGGCCTAGGAAGTGGCACTACTGGGAAGTGTAGCCTTGTTGGAGTAGGTGTGACACTGTGGGCACCCTTGTCCTAGCTGCCTGGAAGCAAGTATTCTGCTAGCAGCCTTCAGATGGAGATGTAGAACTCTCAGCTCTTCCTGCACCATGCCTGCCTGGATGCTGCCTTGATGATAATGGACTGAACCTCTGAACCTGTAAGCCAGCCCCAATTAAATGTTGTCCTTACAAGAGTTGTCTTGGTCATGTTGTCTGTTCACAGCAGTAAAACCCTAAGACACTAGTCGAAGATGTCCTGGGGGCATGCTTAACATTGCAAGGAAGATAGGTTAATGCTTGTGACAGGAAATCATTCCTATGAAGCACAGAGACTCACCCTAAACCACACTAATAAAATACTTGTAATAAATATTTTTTGTATAAGGGGACTGATGTAGAATTATTCAATCAACTAATGCTAAACAGGTACTCCTTCCCTATTATAGTTTCAACATATTAATGAGTTTGAAAAAAGCATTTTTAAAAAAGAAAGAGAATTTCTTTTGTCCAAAAACAGGAGTCTTTTCCATCAAATAATAAGAAGCATATTTTGGGAAGGAGGAATCCAAATCCTTTTAATCTCCCTGCATAACTTTTATTTATTCAAATATGCACTTCTCTATGGTGGGAAATTAAAGACCTGAAGCATGGACTCTTTTCTCCTTAGAGAAGTGCCTCTTTCCCCTTCTTCATCATTTCCTATGGGGCAATTCTCTGCAGACTAAACAAATAAATATGATTGAAGTCAGACACTAGACAAAAAATTAAAGATACAGCCACCACCTTCCTTAGAATAAAATCTACAATCAGCCTCTATTTAGGGCAGGAGCATAGATCAAAAGTAAAGTTTGCCTTCTCTAGACACTGCAGTGGTAGTCTCTTTCTTGGCCACTCTCAACTTTCTTTTAACATGACCCCACACAAAACAACATTAAGGATAATTTTATACCTGTCTCCTGCCACAGGCTACTGCACATGAGGTGCAATCTGCCTTATCCACCAGCTCTTCACCATGTATTCCTAGAAAAGCAATGTGCTCAGATGCTCTGATCCATAGCAGCACAAGAGACACAGGAGACTCACATGTTAGCCCAGGAGGAAAACCCTGGAAAGAAGCACCATGCTGCTGCTCACCAGTGCTCCTATGTTGGGGATTGGTTCTCTGACCTGAAAACCATATTCCCAGCACTGGGCAGCAGAGGAAGTTTTAGGTGTTCAAATCAATTTTCAACAACATAGTGCAAGGCAAGCCTGGCTTCCTATGCTGGATAGTTTTCTGTCAACCTGACACAGCCTAAAATCATCTGAGGAGAGGGAACCTCAACTCAGAAAATGCCTGTATAAGATTCGGCTGTAGGCAGGCCTGTAAGGTATTTTTTAACTTAGTGATTAATGGGGAGGGCCCAGTCCATTGAGAGTGGTGCCATCCCTGGATTCTATAAGAAATCAGACTGAGCAGATGCTATGGAGCAAGCCAAAAAGAACTACCCTCTATGGCCTCTGCATCAGCTCCTGCTTTCAGGTTACTGCCCTATTTGAGTTCCTGTCCTGACTATCTTTGATGATGATCAGTGCTGCTGAAGTGTCAGTCAAATAAACCCTTTCTTCCCCAACTTGCTCTTTGGTCATGATGCTTTATCACAGCAACAGAAAAACTAACACATACATGACACATTGCTAAGTAAGTAAATAAATAAATAAATACTTGAAGAAAATTGGATGAAATTCTTACTAATTGAGAAATATTGGAGAATAAAAGCAAGTAGAGATTAGAGCAGTAATGTACGTAAAACAAATGAAAATTTAAAAGTAATACTATGGTGGTTTGAATGAAAATGCCACCCATATGTCCTTACGCTTGAGTGCTTGTTCACCAGGGAAAGGCACTGCTTGGGGAGGTTTAGAAGGTGTGGCCTTGTTGGAGGAAGTGTGGTCTTAAAAGGAAGTGGGTCATTGGGGTCATTTGAGTTTCAAGGGCTTAAGCCATGTCCATTGGCTTTCTCTCTTCCTCCTGCTATTAGCTTTTCTATTGCTAAGAAGAGACATCATGACCATGGCAACTCTCATAAAAGAAATCATTTAATTGGGGCTGGCTACAGTTTCAGAGGTTTAGTCCATAATCACTATGGCAGTAAGCACAAACATCGTCCAGGCACACATGTTACTGGAGAAGCTAAGAGTTCTTGGTCTTGATCCACAGGAAGCAGAAGAGGAAGAATATGCCACACTGTCCAGCCTTGTGCATATGGGAGATCTCAAAGTCCACCTCCACAGTGACAGACTTTTTCCAACAAAGCCATACCTACTCCAACAAGACTACACCACCTAATATTGACACTTCCCATGAGACAAGCATTCAAACACATGAGTCTATAGAGGCAACACCAGATGCTAACACTTGGCTTTTAAAAGGGATAAAATAACTACAGATCACGTAGGCACACTGATTTTAAAACAGATTAAGTTCATTCCTGGTAAAGCAAATGCCATTAATAAGAGACTTTATGACCTGCCCTGTGTAAAATATTAACTGCTGAGTGCTGTATGCTGATACATAAGCCAAAGACAAATGCCCTATGTCTCAAACCTCTCACCACACTGAAGAGAGCCAACCAGGTTTGCACTTACCCATATGAGAGAGTTGGAAAAGTGGAAATTTCATTGGCCCAAGGTAACCTCCCCAAATTAAACATCCACCAATTTGGTTTGCCTTCATTCCTATCGTATGAATTAATGCATGCTGGGAAAGTACACAGAAAGTCACCTGAAACATCAGAACATTCTTTATAATGGAGACCAGCAGACAGCACTAACTGAAACATAAAACCTGTAATCCAGCTACTGTCTATTTCTGTTTCCTCCTGAAGTTTACACAGTGAACTATTCCTTCTATTCTGGTTTCAAGAAAGAAACACACAAATTTTTTTCTTGTTATTGATATGGCCAGCCCACTACATGATTCAAATGGGTGTTTTTAGAACTGTGTGGTGCTAGAAACCTTTAATCCAAGAAATGAGGAGGTTGACTCAGAAAGGCAGCAAGACCTTTGTGGCTAAAGAAGGCAACCTGAGTCAACATAAAAGAGCTTGTTGTAAAATATTTTTCCAAAAGCCTGAAGGTGATGCTGTTCTGGAATTAATGTGCCTTCCCAATGAGAAATCACACCACACACTTAGAGATTAATAAATAATATCTCTTTATAATGACAAGTCTCAAGCTCTAGCTAACAGATTCTGCAAACTTCTATAACTACACACTGCAGGCTTGCTTATACATTCAACCTGTCAACCTGGTTAATGGTGCTCACTGCCTCTAATAGTTCAAATAAGAATGGTGCCCAGAGGCTCATAGATTTAAATGCTTGGTCATTAGAAAGAGGTGCTGCTTGGCAGGGACTAGGACCTTTCTTTGCCTTGGAGTTTGTGTGACCTTCTTGGAAGAAGTGTGTCACTGGGGCTGGGCTTTGGAGTTTCAAATGCTCGGGCCAGGCTCACAGTCTCTCTACCTGCTGATCTGGATGTAGAACTCTCAGTTACCTCTCCAGCGCCATGTCTGACAATGTCCCACCACACTCCCCACCGTGACATTAATGGACCAAACCTCTGAAACTATAAGCAAGCCCTAATTAAATGATTTCCTTCATTAAGAAATGCTGTGATCATGGCATCTCTTCACAGAAATAGAACTTTGACTAAGGCACTGCTCTGACCTCATGCCTTACTAGGACTGCTTTCTTATGCAACCCAAGACCACCTGCCCACAGTGGCACCAAACACAGTGGGGTGGGTACTATTAAATCAATCATTAATCAGGAGAATACTCTATACATTTGTCTACAGGCCAGTCTATCTAGCTTGTTCCAAGCTCACCAAATCTGACCAGCATACCTACTCAGTCATCTTCCAACACCCAGAGACAGATTCTTAAGCAAACCTAAACTCTCTTAACACTCAGTTTTCATCTTGTGCATATGCATACACACATGTAAAGTTTTGAAAATCTGTCAAGTTTAAAACTGGAGAGATGGCTCAGCAGTTAAAACCACTTATTGCTCTTGCAGATGACCTGGGTTTGGTTCCCAGCACAAACATGGTAGCACAAAATTATCCTTAGATCCTGTTGCAGGACATATGATGGCCTCTTTGGTCTTCTGTGGGTACAAAACACCCAAGTGATAGACACACGTGTATGGAAGCAAAATTCATACACATGAAAGAAATTTAGTAAATTAAAAATACAGACACTCACCCCCCATATCTCTTCTATGTCAGCATGGATAAAATGGTCAGAAATACATATAACTATGACAAACATCTGTAGCCCAAACTATAACTTTCTAATTAAAAGAATCAAGGAATTTGGTCAAAGGAGAGAGATTCAATAATTTTGGACAAAAAGCCTCAATATTATTTCAGTGAAAATTTTGAGCTATATATTCAAGGAAAGTCCAGTTTTTGAGGTTTATTTATTTATTTATTTATTTATCTTTTAAAAAAACCTAAGGATTTCTTGGCAGTCCTGGTGCACGACTCTAATCTCAGCACTCGGGAGGCAGAGGCAGGTGTAGCTCCCAGAGTTCAAAGCCAGCCTGGAATACAAATAAAGTTCCAGGACAGCCAGGGTTACAGAGAAACCCTGTCTCGAAAACCAAAAAGTCTAACGATTTCTGCAATGAACAACAGAAAACCGATGACAAAAGGTCATCATGAATGAAAACATGAGCGACACAAGACGGAATAAACAGCACAGGGACACCATCTCACTTCAAAACTTCCCCTCCACCTGCAATAAAGACTGTGCTGTTTGAGAAAGAATAGAGATCTGCAGGACATGAGAGAACACTTAGAACAAAATCACAATTAATATTTGGTCAATTTTGACAACTGAGGCAGGGAAACCCAGTGAGTCTGGCCTTACTAACACACGTGACTGGACCACCGCGGCATCTACATGCGAATGTGTTACTAACACAGACTTTATACCTGCGCAGAGTTAACTGCAGACGGATCCTACACCTGGATGTCAAGTGCCAGGTACAGAACCTCAGAAGACACTAGAGTACAGACACTAGGGAACTAGAGCTCTGCCTGTCAGGGAACCTGCCTTCCCTGACCGTGAAAGCCGCGCATGCGCGCCCAGTGAACGTTGAAAGTGTCCAAGCACCATCTCTTCCTTCCCATGCTTGCGCAGGCTCAGCCAGGGGAACTAAGTCATTGAGAAGTCCCGCTTCCGCCTGGGAGGTGCAGGGACCTCAGTAACCTCAGGTGAACGAACGGAATCACACCGGGCGCCGCGTCCCGCAGCCGGTTCCCGCACCCCGGGACAACGCCACACGGGCTCCCGCGGATCCTCCCCGCGTGAGGGCGGCTGCCCCGCTCACCATGGCGCCGACTCCCAGCTCGCCCGCTCTCCTCACAGCTGCGGGAAGCAGGGTCACTGCGTGGAACACAGACCGAGGAGATGCTTCCTCAGTCACACTGCGGAAGGAACCTGAGGCATGGCAGACCGGAAGTGCCCGCCTCCATTCCGTCTGGTGTTCGGCCTCGAGGCCCTGATTTGCTAGTGAGGCCTGAGTGATAGGAGCAGCTCCCTTAGAGGCTGAGCGCTGTGAAGGAATGCAACACAGTCATTTCCAGCCCTATCTTCCTCCCCGGGCACAGAACAGAGATTGGCACTGGTTTATTATGCCACCATTTGTGAGGTAGAGGCAGGACATAAGTAGTTTAAATCTGCTTGGTCTAGGGCACAATACAGCAACAATTTTGGTCCAGGGGCGCATCAGTATAAGATGATGACGCAGGACAAGTTTATTAAGAAGTGCAGGTCTGACACACTGTTTGCAAAGGAAGAGTCGGACAGAATCACAGAAAGCAATTCAGCAATGCTGACAAGAATATGGGACACCTCAGACTGAGCACAGGTGGCCTTAGGGCCTTAGCCATGGCCCCTCAGTCCAAATAGCCACGTTCCCTTGACTCCTTCCAGACTTCCTCGAGCACCAAAACAGACCTTGCCAAGTTGGCCCTTGGGCCAGGACACAGAACTAGCACCTTTGAGATAGTCTTGGATTGGCTCCTCGAAATAAATGGCAGGAGACAGGTGTTAAATCATTCTTAAAGTTGTTTTCTATGTGGGCATATTAGAAGTAAGTTCAGGGTGGCCAAGGAAGAGACCAGCACTGCCATTTTAGTGTCTGGAAAAGGAAAATTTACTTTTCATCTAGAGGTTATGTTCCTGCCCTAAGCAGAGGCTTCATTGGTTTTTATTCTAAAGAAGGTGGTGGCTGTATCATTTCCCCTTTGGCTTGGGTCTCACCTCAGTCTTATTCATTTGGATAGTCTAGAAAGAATATATGCTGCATCGAATATGAAGAAGGAAGGGAAAAGGGGCAGTGTTCCAACTCATTAAATTCCTACCAGGGACAAGTGGATCTTTGAGGAAACTAAGGTTTTACTGGGTAGGGAGATTAAAATATTTGAATCTCTTAATCCAAAAACAATATTAATAGTGTTTGATGGAAAATACTCATATTTGAT
Source organism: Rhynchomys soricoides (assembly GCA_019843965.1). Lineage (NCBI taxonomy): Eukaryota > Metazoa > Chordata > Mammalia > Rodentia > Muridae > Rhynchomys > Rhynchomys soricoides. The sequence goes on from JADRCH010007534.1 coordinate 26,677, forward strand.
TTGTTAAGCATATATTCTTTTGTCTTTTCTATAAACACCATTTTCTTTAAACTCATTTAAGATATTCATCACTATGTCCCGTGTTGAAACGAGAAAGTGCAATGAGGACATATTACCTGTTTAGTGCTAGTTGATTCAATAATCCTTAGATGGGCTTCAAGTACAAAACAAATAATTATTGCATTAATCCATTTCATTATTATGGTTTAGGGTGAGACTCTTGCTTCTTAGGTATGGGTGCTTGGCCAAGGCGGCCAGTTCTCATTGGAATGTTAGGGCAGAGGTTCTGTTCTCTTGGCTATGGGGATTTTCCTCTAAACAAGTTATCACTACTACTTTTAACATCCCTCCTTCCCACAGCTCCTAGAATCACTTAGCTCAAAGATCAGAGCTCTGAAAACACATTTGGGATTGTAGTAAAGATGAAACTGTCCAGGCAGTCAGCTTTTTCTGTCATTTCTTTAATTTTGGAAGCTGCTTGCTTACACTTTGTACACACTCAGGTAATAATTATTCCTTCTTGGGTGTCTGATGGGGTTGAAGACTAGAAAATTATAGTCTCCCATATAAGTTCAAAGTATTTAGGATTTAGGAAAATATATTAAAGTCTATGAAAGTTATGGTAAAGAATGATTTACACACAGAATTTAAACTCACCAAGATAGAATAGATTATAGAACATTTTATCCAAAGTTTCCAAACAGAAAAGGCCTTTTGACTAAAAGGGGAAAATGTAGACATGTTTTGTGCCCTATGGGAAGATTATCTTTGTATTATTCAAATGCTGACCTCTCTGGCCCCTATCTGGTTTCAATCCTTTTTCTACATATCTCCTGCCTCACTATTGTATAAGTCTCGCTCACTTATTATTATACAGTGTTGTCTCTGACTTGTGAATGAAAGCTTACCAGCCAATTACTGAGCAGGAGAAAGACTGAGTCAGGTTTCATCCCAGCCAGGGGAGAGGGGGGAGGGGGGAGAAGTGGAGATTACCCAGGGGGAGAGAGTTCAGAAGAAACCTTGAGAATGACATAAAATGCAAGTGTAGAACCATCAACTGGAGAACCCTGTGAGACCAACAGGACACAACACCGATGCAATCAGCAAAGAAGGATTTTTAATTAGACAGATCAAGCTGGACCACCATGAAATGGTGATCCTGAGGGCAGAAATGATTGAGAATTTAAGGGCAAAAACTGAAAGCAGGTAGGGGCTTGGGAACTTTTCATCAAGGCTTGCAATCCATCAAGGCTTGCAGAACAGTGATGTTACACAAGGCTGGTCAAGGATAAGGTTACTTCCTGGAACAATCTGCACCTTCAGGAGTTTAGGTTCCCAGGCCCTCAGAGTAGGTCAGGCACAAAATGGAATCTGAAAATCAAGATGGAGTGAGTTATGCTGTCTTTTTAAGCCTCTCATCCCCCCCCCCC